>RJWH01001863.1:279545-299252 GCA_004363575.1 Solenodon paradoxus
AAAAAAAAAAAAAAAAAAAAAAAAAAAAAAAAAAAAAACAATACAAGCCCTACACCTCGGCATATTGTTTTCAAACTACAGAAAATCAATTTCAGAAAATTCTAAGACTACCCAACCGGGAAAACGCCCTGTCCATAGAGGAGCAAACACAAGAACCGCATCTGCTTTCTCCAAAGCCATGCAAGCAAGAAAGAGTGGAGTAAAATTTTTAAACTACCGAGGGAAAAATTTCACCAGCCGAGAATTCTACATGCTGCAAAACTAACCTTCAAAAGCAAAAGAAAAATGATCATTTTATACATTAAACAAAATTTAGAGTAATTTGCTCTCAGCAGACCTGTTTGCAAGAAATGTTAAAAGAAGCTCTTTAGAAGGAAGGAAAATAACGTAGGTCAGAAGTGTAAATTTATATAAATAAAAGAAAAAGCATCAAAGAATGAGAAAATAAAGGTAAAGTAAGGCTTTTGTTTTCCTTATTTTATGTTTGCATATATATGAAATTAATGACAGAAATTGTGTAACAGGTGGGAGGAATTATGATCATTTTGTTATAATCAGGTACTCAAACGCCCCATGAAGTGTTATTTGAAATTAGGTTAGATTCATTGCAAATGAATATTGCAACTTCTGGGGCAACCACTATACTTCTTCCCAAAGAAGAAGTATAATTAATCAGTTTTTTTTTAAAGGAGAGAAAATGGAACCCTATAAAATACTCACCCAAAATCACAAAGGCAGAGAAGAAATTGAAGGTAAAAATAAGAACAAATAACTAGGGAAAAAACTGAAAAAAGTAATAAATGTAGTAGATATTAATACAATTTCATCAACACTTTGACAAAATCCAATACCTATTCATAATAAAAAAAATAACACACCTCCCAGGAAATGAGGGGCAGAGGGGAACTTTTTCAACTTGACAGAGAATATCTACAAAGAGGCTACATCCCGCATTCTGCTTAATGGTAAGAAAAGAGACACTTTCCCACCAAGATGAGGGACCAAGCAAGGATGTCCCTTCTCACCTCTCCTCTGAACATTGTGCTGGAAATACTAACTAGTGCAACGAGGCAGAGAAAAGAGATAAATGTGTACAGATGAGAAGGCAGAAATAAATCATGATCTTATATGAAGAAAATCCAAATGAACTGACCCAAAACACTCTTAGAACTAATAAACAATTATAAAAGGCTGCAAGGTTAATATAGAAAAGTTTATTACTTTCCTATCTACTATCAATGGACAAGTAGAATTTGAAATTAAACACCAAATATTTTTTCTACTAGACCCCCCCAAAATGAAATATTTAGGTATAAATCTAACAAAACACGTTTACGATTCATATGATAAAAACTACACATAAACTATGATGGATAAAATCTTAAAAATAAATGGAACGATAGCCCATGCTCATGGGCAGAAACACCCCCAATATTGTCAAGATGTTAGCTCAACCCAGCAAGCTAACGAATCCCAATCAAAAGCACAGCAATTTATTTTGTGGCTATCCGCAAAATTATTCCAAGGTTAAATGGAGAGGGGAAGACCAGAATATCCCACACTGTTTTGATGGTGAAGAAGAAGCTGGAATGCTGACACTCCTCAACTTCAAGGCTCGCTGTGAAGTTACAGCGATCAGAAAAATGTGACGTGGGCAGAAGACTCAGCAAATCAGCAAACAGAATACAGAGCCCAGGCAGACAGAGATTCACATAAATATTGTCAAATGTTCTTGACAAAGAAACCAAGTCAACATAATGGAGCAGACAGTCTTCTCGGTCTTCTTAGAGTATGAACTTCGAGGAGGCGGGCAGGTTCATCAATATTAAAAGTCTCCTGTGGGTGGGGGAGGCTGATAGTGGGACGGACGTAGAAAATCTCTGCATTACACTCACTCTGTCTGTAACCTGAAAACTGCTCCACATATAAGGTCTGAAAAATAACCTTTCAAAGCAAAATTAATAATAGTACTTTGGGGGGAGTCTATAACTTTGTAGAAACAATACATAATATTTAACAATAATAAACAACATATTTTTAGAAACGATAATAATGCAAAGGACAGGGAAGTGGGAAAAAGCAGCTTGTATATTCACTAAACACATGACTTGATATATTTTGAAAGGAAGACTGTGATAAAGTGCACATCACAGATCAAGCTTTAAAACAAATTAAAAGAGGAATAGCGAATGAACCTGTCGGGGATAAAATAAAACACCAACAGTGCTTTAGCCAAAAGAATGTATACAAAGATGGGAAAAGGAACAAAGAATATATGGGAGGATGACAGGCAGAAAAATGATAAAAATCACTGAAATTGAAGGCTAAATAGATCAATTAAAAGCGAAGTTTTCAGACTGTTTCAGTTCTGTCAAGTAGTGTGCTTGAAAATAATCACTCATCTTAACTACCAAAAGTGGAACCTGAAACAGTGAAAACCAGTGCCTTAATATTAGACCCACTGGAGCACCAAGGACACAGGACTTAACTACCATCCGAAAGTGGGAGAGATGGGATAATAGTCCCAGCTGAGCTCTACTCACCTAGGGCAGAGCAGAAGAGCCATAAAGGGTGGAAATAGTTGAGTGGTGATGGTAACAAATCACTAAAGACTGAGGGTGTTCAAAGAGAGAGTGAGGGTCCTATCTAGTGGAGTTTCTCTTTAAGCTATCTCACCTTGGGGAGCCAAGAAGAATCCCCTCCCTCCCATCTCAGGCAGGCGGACTATTTTCAAATACTGTCAGAGCATCTCCATAACCAGGCTGACTCAGCAGGAGAAGGGCTTCATCAGAGATGCTCCCCAGCTAAGGGGACGGGCTATGGCCCACCTCCAGCTCCCTGTAGCCACCTGGTCTCATTGAAATTACTTGAAAGCTAAGACACACATGTGAAGGTCATGACCCAGGGACACAGGCTCACTATATGCTTAAAATTTAATTATAAGGTTATCAAAGACTTCCCTTCATCCACATCTTATTAAACCACATCAGCAAGGCTCCAGTAAGATACAAATGGATTTCAGGTGTGAGGCACAGACTGCATTTAAGACACAGTATTTACAGAAATAGAAAGACAGTGTGAGAGAGAAAAATAAAGGCACTCAAAAGATTAAAAGTTTCTGGAACTTAAAGCTACAGCAAACTCCTAGCCAGGTTAACAAGAAACCTTGCACCAGAGTCCTATTCACCTCAGTTACTATACCAGATATAATGTCGTGCTTTCCACAAAATAATTATAACTCATTCTGAAGGGTAAGAAGATTATGTGCTGTCTACAACAAATTCATTTTAAATATTAAGGCAGAGACAGATAAAATGAAAGGACGGAAAAAAGAGGTATCATACAAACACCAATAATTAGTAAAGTGGAGTGTCTCTGTTAATAGCAGACAAAGTGGGTTTTAGGACAAAGACTATTCCCAAAGAGGGACATTTTATTACGGTAAATTGTTCAGTTCATCAGTAGGATATTTTAAAAAGCACATATTCTCCTAATAAAATTAAAATGTATGTAACAAAAAATAAAAACCCTCAGAAAATAGGAGAAGAAATGAAAATGCATGATTCATTTAGAGTTTTGAAACTCCTCTCTCTCAATAGAGAGAACAGGTAGAAAATCACTAAGTGTCAAGAAGAAGACTTATGTTGGATTTCTGTTCAGAAACTGTGGAAGCAAGAAGAAAGTGGAATCGAATGTTTAAGGTGTGGGAAGAAAGAAAGCCACCAATCTAGAATTCTGTATCAGATGAATCTGTCTTCCAAAAGTGAAGTATAAATCCTTTCCGGACAAACAAAAATGGAAGGATCTGTTGCCAGCACACTTGTCTTAAAAGAAATGTTAAAAAAGAATTTCTTCAGAGAGAAGGGAAAAGACAAGTATCAGAAACTTAAATCTCCATAAAGAAAAAGTGAGTGCAAGAGAAGGAATAAATGAAGGCAAAGTCAGATATTTTATTTTTATTATTCTTAATAGAGCAAAATGGCCTATTCCAAATCATAATAGCAACAATATATCTGGTGACTATTTATATAGATGTGAAATGAATGGCAGCAAAGGCCAGGACAGAGGAACTGAGAATGTGCTGTTATAAAGTACCTGCACTTCCCATGAAATAGAATCATGATATCTGTAAGGCGAACTTGGATTTTGAAACTCTGGTGTACTTACTAAAAAAGTGTATGACTTCTATGACAAGATAGATCTTTGGGAGATGCTTAGATCACGGGGTGGAGCCTTCATGAGTGGGGTTGGTACTTTATAAAAGAGGCTCCAAAGAGCACCCTCGACCCTTCTGATACGTGAAGGCATAGTGGGGAGATGGGCCATGAACCCGGCAGAGGGTCTCATCAGAAGGCCACCATGCTGGTACCGTGATCTCAGACCCCATCCTCCAGAACTGTGAGCAAAACATTTCTATTGGGTATAAGCCACTCAGTCTGTGGCACTCTGTTCTAGCATCCACCAAGTCAATAATCACTTTAAGCATCAATGGTCTAAAGACACTGATTAAAAACCAGGGATTGTCAGAGTAGATAAAAATGAGACCCACTCTAAGTTGTCAACAAGATACCCACTTTAAGTATAAACATTCAGATATACTCAAAGTAAAGGGATGCAAAAAAAGTCATATAATGCAACACATCAAAGGAAAGCTGAAGTAACTATATTATTTTCAAACAAAGCAGACTGCAGAGCAAGGAAAATGATCAGAGATTTTTTTAAAGGTTATTGGATAATAACAAAGGGTCAAGTTCTCCAAGAAGACATAACAATCCTGAATATGGATGTGCCTAAGATCGGAGTGTCAAAATGCATGAGGCAACGTTGCTAGAACTGTAAGGAGAAGTAGATTAACCCACTCTTTAGTTGGAGACTTCGGCACATTTCCATGAGCTATGGCAGATCATCAGGTAGAAACTCAGGACATGGCTGAACTGAACTGAACCATCAATCAACTGGATCTAACTGATAACTGTAAAAGTCATCATCCAGCAACAGCAGGATTCACATCCTTCTCTGGAAAATGTCCCAAGACAGAACCAATCCAGGTTATAAAACAGAAATAATAATGTAGACTCTCATACCCAGTGGGGTTCAACCAGAAACCAATAACAAAAAGACATTGGGGGATCCCCAGATACCTGGAGACTAAAAAACACACTTCTGAAAAACACATGAGTCAAAGACGGCTAAGAGAAATCAAATATTTTGTACAAAATGAAGATTAAAGTACAACGTATCAAAGTTTGGAACATGCAGTGAAAGCAGTGCTTGGCAGGAAACGTTTAATATTAAATGCATGTATTAGAAAAGATCTGAAATCAATCTCAGTTTTCATCTTAGGAAACTTTGGGGAAAAAGAGCAAATTAAATCCAAAGTAAGCAGAGGAAAAGAAATAAAAGCTAGAGCAGAAATCAATAAATATTGAAAACAGAAAAGCTATAGAGAAAAATCAAGAAAACCAAAAGCTGCTTCTTTGAAAAGATCAATAATACTGACTGACCTCTAACCAGGCTAAAAGAAAGAAGACACGAATAACCAACATGAGATCATGAAATAGAGGCCATCACTGTTGATTCCAAGAATGTCAAAAGGAAATAAAGGAATATTATGAGAAACTCTACTTCCAAAATTTGATAAACTACATGAAACAGACCAACTCTCTGATGAACATTCTACCACAAGAAGAAATAGTTCATCTCAACAGTCTGCATCTAGGGAAAAATAGAATCAGTAAACCTTCAGGAAACTGCAGACCCAGATGAATTCACTGATGATTCTACCAAACATTTAAGGAAGAAATTATATCATTTCTTCACCGTCTCTTCCAGAAGATAGACTCAGAGAAGATAATCCTTCCTAGTTCATTCTGTAAAGTCAACATTACCCTAATGTCAAAATCGAAGACATTAAACATACAGATCAATATCCCTCATAAACATATATGAAAAAAATCTTCAACAAAATAGTAGCAAATCAAGTCCACAATGTAAGAGAAGAATTATACACTACGAGCCACTGGAATTCATTCAAGAATGCAATACTGGTTCCGTATATAAAAACCAATCGATATAATCCAATACATCAATGAGCTGTAGAATAAATATATTTGGACCTTATTGAGAAATGCAGGGAAAAAAATGACAAAATTCAATACCTATTGATGATAAAAAAATTATCAGAAAATTAAGAATAGAGGGGAAATGCCTCGATTCTATAAAAAGCAGATAATATCAAATTTAATGGTGAGAAACTAAATGCTTTCCCACTAGGATGAGTACGGGACAAAGGTATCTCCACTCACCCGTCTTGTTCAACATTATCCAGGAAGCGCTGCCAATGCAATAAGACAAGAGAAGGAAATAAAAGATCAGGAGAGAAGGAATAAAACTCTCTCTGAAGGTGGAATTATTATCTATACAGGAAACTCCAAGAATCAGCAAAAGTCTTTTGGGGTTAATAAACAATTATAGAAAGTCGGCAAGATATGCAAAAGTCCATCATTTACCTATGCACAAAAAATGAACAACTAAAATTGACCTTAAAAACACAATACCATGACATTCTCACCAAATAAGAGCTATTTAGATATAAGTCTAATAAAATGTTTCCTATTTTAAATAAGGAGAATTTAATACTCCAATGAAAGCAATTAAAGATCTACATAAGCAGAAATCTATTTGATGTTCATGACTAGGAAGACTCAATATTGTTACTTCTTCCCAAACTGATCTATAGATTAACAGAATCTCGATCAAAATCTCCTAATTTGTGAATATTGGCCATCTCATTCTAAAGTTTATATGAAAGAGAAAAAAAGAGAAGTCAACTGTCTTTAAAGATAACGAAGTCCTAGGATTTCAGTGCTGACTATAAACTTACCATAATCAAGACAGTGACTTAACACTGCAAGAACAGAGAGATCCGCAGGCCAAAGTCAGGAGACCATGAACAGACCCCCATAAATCCAGTCAGCTGATCTCTGACAAAGAAACAAAGGCAACTCAAGGGAGAAACAGAGTCTTCTCAATCAATGGCACTGGAGCAACTGGACACAGCCAGGCAAGCAAATAAATCCGCACGCAGACTCCATCCTTCACCAAAACATACTCACGATGCATCGTCGACTTCAGTGTAACCACAGCGCTGTAAACCCCTGGAAGGCAACATGGGAGCTTCCATAGTTTGAGCACGGTGATGGCTTTTTAGATAGAGTGAGAAAGAGAAAGATCATTACGTCGGACCTCACTAAAATGAGAATCTTCTGGACTATGGGAGACTCTGTTAAGAGGTGAAAAGACCTGTTACCAACTGGGACAACTTATTTGCAGAATATCTTTCTGAAAAAGGACTTGGATCCAAAACATAGAAAGAACTCCAAAAACTCAACAATAAGAAAACAACCCAATTAAAATTGGACGAGCAATCTGAGTCGACCCTTAGCTAAAGAAGAGTTGGATAAGAGATGCTGGTCCATCCAGAGAGGGAATATGATTCCACAGTCAAGAGAAATGTGCTCTCAGGTCATGGAAAGACATGAGAACAAACATCTGTTACTGAGGGAAAGAAGCCGACCAGGAAAAGCTGAATTCTGCATGACATCAACTGTGGGTTTCTGGAAAGGCAGAGGGATGACTAAGGGGAAGGCTGACTAAGCGAACACAGAGCACCTGGGGGTGGTGATGTCAGGATGCTGGGCACTCGTCACAACCCATAGAACGTACACTGTGGAGCAACCCCAGATGTCAGCTGTGGACTTGGGTTAATAATCGTACCAAGACTGGACTGGTGAACCACTAAGACAAGATGAGACTCAGAGGAGAAGCTTCCCAGGGCTGGAGGGAGTATATGGGATCCCTGCACTTTCCAGCTGACTCTTTTGAGAACTCAAACCTGATCTAAGAAAGTCAAGTCTAGTCATGAAAGACCAAGAAAACTCAAAGACCATGCCCAGCTCCCCTGGCGGCATTGACGGCCCCACGCGGCCAACACCAGCAGGCTGACCCCTGGAGTCACTGGAACGAGGAGTGAGGACGGGTGCTGGTTTAATTTTGGAAGGGGTAAGTTGTCTCCAACATGAGTGAATAAATTCTGCTCCTTAAAGGTGACAAACAACTATGCTCTAGAGTACGCGTTCCTTGATGGACTGTCTGGCAATAAAGCCAAATAAGATACAGCCATTACACAGAAGTCTTCAGACTGATCATAAATGCGAAAAGCGAGAGGCAGGACTGCCGTTGGCATTGCCGGCAGCTGTGGACGGGTCGACTCACAGGCCATCAACCAACACCCCAGTTAAACGACTGAGAATCCCTGTCACCTGCATGTGTGGCCTCGGACAGGTCAGCGCTGGCTCCTGTACCCCAGGCCCTGGGCTGAAAGGCACTGCCTTCGAGGTCAAGGACAGACTCATAGCAGCCATGGGAGGAAGCCACTGGCTTTATTTCTGAGGACTGACGGGAGGGCTAGAAGCCAGTGAGCCAGCAAGTGGCTGGTGGGAGGTTCTCCCGCCACCCTCCCCCAACCGTGGGGTCCCAGGGCCCGAGCAGGGGCTCCCCCAGGCAGCACCCACCTACCTCAGTTCCAGACTCACTGCCGTGGAGTCCAGACGCCGAGAAAGCCGGGGACAGAGAAAGGAGTGGGGTGCTGCTGAGGGGCGCCCCTTCGGCCTCCTCCACTGACCCTTCAGGGCCTCCGAGAGTGGCTTCTGATTCCTGGCCACGGCTTCATGCTCGTTCCCAGGCAGACAATCTCTGTTTGGGGCAGACATGGCGTCGAGTCTCTGGGTCCCCTGACCTGAATTCGGGGCCCCTCCTCGAAAAAGAGTGAGGACTGGGTTCGGGGTGTCCTAAAGCCAGGGCACAACGTCTGTAGAAAGATGCTGTGTGTCCATAAATAAGAGGCAACAGCCTGCACACACCTGGGGCCCGCCAGGTCCCGCTCCCTGTCGTCCCAGCCAGGTTTGCAGAGGAGAAGTTCCCCAGATGCCCCAAGGAAATCTGAGTTCGCTGCACCGAATATGCAGAAAACTGTGGGCACACACACACACATGCACATGCACACTCACACACACACGCATGACCTAAATTAAAATTCTTTGAAAGAAGATTTCTTCCATTTCTTACTAACAGTAGGGAGAATCCATCTTCGGGGGGAACTCAGACCCAATACTTCGCACAGGTGAGTGCCCACCCTCCTCTGTGACACTGAGAAACCTTCCAGAAGGGGGTCTGTCTCCCAGTCGGGGGCGTGTTCACCTGGCAGTGTCCCGTGTGAAGGACGGCGGCCCGGGCCCAGGCGTCCGCGTCCTGCTAGGGTTCCTGTCCCTGGCCCGCCCCAGCACCCCACTTCTCTGCCTCACAAACCAGCCAGTCCCTCATCCGGCGGAAGTTGCACGGGGCAGATGGTGCAGGAGAGGCCGGGACTTCCAGGCCCTGCGCTCCGCCTGGAGGGCTGGACAGAAGGCTGTCCTGTCCTCTTCCTACTTTGACTCTTATTGGAGGGACTTGCGTTAACAGATTCCCTAAACTGAACCTCCTTTTCATCATTAGGACAGACGTGGTCCTCGAACGAAGGGTGGCACTGAGTAAGGTCGGCCGCGGGGTCTGCCCTGCTGGCAAACCTGGGCGGCCCCTCTGCTTTCGGTGCTGGGCTGTCCCGACTTGGAAGCAGAGCTGCGCTCACTTCGTTGAGTGACTTGGTGACTCTTGTCCCTCCTCTGTGGAGCAGTTTATGCAAGTATAATTAGATGCCATTTGTTCCTTGAAAATGCGGAGCCCACGGCGAATGCTCTTCGGTTTGGATTTCCCGTGCAGCCCTCTGCTCGCTGCTTCCGCTTCCTGCAGGTTATTACTCTCTTGATTGGTTTCCTCCTTGGGGGGTCCACTTTGGTTCTTTCATTCTCGATGATTTCTAAATAGCTTTTAAGTTTGTTTTTCATGTTCTCTTTCACCCAAGTTGTCCAGAAAATGGTTCGGCATTTTTTTTTGTGGATTGATTCTCTCTTAACGCAGCAGATAAGGATGCACTGTGCGGACGACGCCCACCTCCCCTGCTCAGGACTCGCTCTCCTTGGGGAGCCCATACTCAGCTCCCAGGGGTCGGTCAGGGTCTGTTAGAGCCAGTCCTGGAACCCTGGTCTCCTATGACCTATTCTCATCTTCCTGTCTCCTCTGGGACCTGGGCAGCCAAGTTCCCCGTCTGGGGCCTCGTCCTGCTTGGGCTGTGATATGTGAAAGCGTGCAGACCACTCTGGCCAGGCCCTGCTCCTGGTCCATCAACTGCCAGCTACGTAGCGCGGAACAGGCAACCGAGTATCTCTGCCTCAGTGTCCCCACGCTTAGGAATAATCCTCCCTGCCTCATAGACTGATGGGAGCCTTTAATCGGGAAAACATGCAAGAGACTTGGAGCAATGGCTGACACACAGGAAGTTACAGCCTGTCGCCACTATAATTATTATCAGTGCCGTTATCATCATCATCATCGTTTGGGGCCATGAGGACCAATAAGCAGCCTCATGGAGAAACAGAACAGAAGGCAAGAACGGCCTTGGATCCCTGAGGAAGACCTTCAGAGCCTGGGGGCCCCCTTCTAGACTTTCAGAGAATACGCGTCCGTCCTCACGTCCTCACTAATTTTCATCGAATGTGCTCATGGATGCTCCTGATTTCGTTTCCTGGCCCTGGGGCCAACTCTGTTCATACTCATGACTAGGCTTTTCCGCCGCAGTCAGGAAAGCCTGGGGTCTGCACTGGGGCCTCCTCTGCACTTCCGCTCCTCTCAACGTGGACAATGGCCTCCACGTCTGAAAAGGCCGCACTCGGACAAAGGACCAAGGTTTAGGGTGAGCTGCCTTGTTTGCAAATCGATGCCGGCCGTCCAGGCACCGCTTGTAAACAAAGCTGTCTTTCTTCATCACCTTCACCCCTTTGTACAAACAGAGTGACCAGGTGTGAGGCGAAGAGGGACAGGGAGACAAGACAAGCTCGCCGGAAGTGTCTGAAGTGGAAACGCCACGCTGCAAAGACGTGGCCGCTAGAGCCCCGTCCCCATGATGGGTGTGGTGCAGCCTCTGCTGGAACCCACCCCCTGGAGCTGAGGTGGCCTCGAGCACAGGGCTCCACTCCAGAGGAGGCTCATGGGCGCCCAACAGAGGCACCGACGAGGGCGCTTCAGTCACCACCTCTGGCCAAGCACGGACCATGCACATCACAGGGACCCGGATTCGCATGTGGGGGAGGGGGCCAACCGAGATGAACAACTAAATAAATAAAATGCGTCTTCCTCCTCTCTCTTCCTGCCTCTGCTCACCTCCATTCCTGCTGTACCTTCCTTTTAAAAAATACAAACAAAAAGCGCACACGAGAATGTTCGCCCGCAGCACTGTTTGGGGTGCCCCCCCAAACTGGAAACCACCTGAATGCCCTCCTCAGTGGACAGCCAAGAGCAGCTCAGTCCACAGGGGCCGCCCCCAACGATGGGCACGGACGACATCAAGGCCATGTGGCGGAGGCTGAATTCATCTCAAAGTCGCACTCCGGGGCCCTACTCCCAGGTTCACTTCTGGGACTGGACCTACAAGAGGAGCCAAACTCCTCCGCGCCGTCGTAAGTCAGATGTGTGGGAAGCGGGGGCGCAGGGCGGGGGCGTCGTAGCGTCCAGGTTGTGGGATGTCCTGGACCTGCTCACACAGGTGTGTTCATCTGTGACAGTTGATCAGCTGAGGCTCGACTGCACTGCTCTGTGTGTAAATCATAGTCACACGAATGAACACGAGAAATAGCTGATGTCCTGCATCAGAAAAGTGGAATCTCCGCAGTTCTGCAGACAGTGTCCTCCTTCTCCCCCTATAGGGGACCCGGCATGGCGGAGCCCACAGGGCCCAGCGGGGAGGGTTTAGGGCGTGGGTGGGGTGCAGTGTCTGCAGCACAGGGCAGGACATGCCAGGGTCTGACGTCTGGCTGGGAGTCCCCAGCCTTCACTCCTCAAAAGTCAAACCTACCAAGGACCAGCACCTGTACGGTACAGAGTAAAGTCCAGGTAACATTACCGGGACCAGCACCTGTTCCGTGCAGGGTGAAGCCCACGTGCGGCCTCGGGGACTGGTTCTTGTGTCCAGTGATGCAGCACAGGTCACAGTCATTCTGCCAAATCCTCCCACTGCCGGCCAGACAGCTCTCACCAGACAGCCTAGCCCAGCGAGGTCGCCCAGCTCAGGGCGCCCTGGAAGCTGAACGTGGGCTCCGGTGCCGGGACGCAGCCCAAGAGCCGGCCGAGCGGGGCTGGGAGCAGGTAAGTGCTCCCCGGTGCTGTGCAAGTGCCCTGGCCCCTCGAGTTCAGGGGGCCAGTCCTTCTTCGTGAGAGTGGGACTTGCGGGGAGACTTCTGATGCCCCTTCTCTTCTCGCCCTCCCTGCCCACCCGCCTTCCTTTATCTCTCGCTCTTTCTCTCATCTGTCTCCCTCCGCAGCTATGGGAGGAAAGAAAGCTTGGACCCTAGACCCTGGCGTACGCCGTCCCCCAGGGACACTTGGTGTCGAATACGATGGGCAAGATGAGCAGGAATTATAAAGCAAGGTGACAATGGGGAGAAACGGGCTGAAACCACCAGAAATTACTCAGCTGTCACGATCATCCAGTGAGGAACTTTCTTTAGAAGTCGCACCATGTAACTGACTTCGGAATATTTGCATGTTTTGATGACGATTCCTGCTTTTTTGCTACAAAGGGGAAGAGCTCATGTGGCTGTAGGTGTGACCACACCCAGCACAGTCCCGCCCTCCACGCCAGGGGCTGTGACATCTCCTGGCTCTGCGCCCCTGGAGCCAGCAGGTCTACTGATGGTCTTAATGACTAAAAAAAGGCAAGATAGGCTCATAAGACACAGTATCTGACATGCCGCTACCCGGAAAACAAGCCAAGACAAGACTTTCACCCTCATCCGTGGTTCCCAGGGACTCGGGGATGCATTCACACACGCGTCTGCACACACGATGCGTGCACACACGGGTACACGCGCACACAACTCACGCACATACACACTCCATGCTGGCCGGGGAGCTGATGTCTCCCCACACGGGGGCTATTTTCCCGAATAACCTGCCGAAGCCAGACGGGACCTCAGATGTCCCTTTGCAGAGACGGTGGGAAGAGAGACCTCAGGGGCCTCACAGAGACAAACTCCCGGGGCGCCGATGGGACGAGACCGGCCTCCCCATGAGGAAAGATGAGGTTACACTGTCCACATGCTGTCCCCAAGCTCCAGGTGGTGGCTCCCATGTGAGGGTTTGGAGGAGATGAGTGAGTCCCATGCGAGCCTCTGCAATCCCGAAGCGCGTCCTGCGGACACCACCCTCCTCTGAGGATCGGGCCTCCCGGACCTGACGTCCGCCTCTAAGGGGCTGTCCACATACTCCCTGGAGCTCCGGACCCACAGGACCCACAGGGCAGCCGAAGGGCGTGGCGGCCACCTCCAGCCCCAGCACTGGCTGCCCGCTGCCCTCACCCCCTGCGGACCCTCCCGGTGTCCAGAGTCCGACGGGCTCTTGCTGGCCTGTCCCAACAGAGACAAGTGTCCTGAAAAACAAGGTCCCTTATCAAAAGCAAACATTTTACAGGGCCCCACAGTGGGCTGCACCTAAGTGATCCCGGGCAGGGCCCAGCCCTCCGGAAGCCCAGGAGCAGCCTGAGGCTGGGGCCAGAGAGGACGGCGCCCAGGGGCAGCGGCTCCTGCAGCCTGCGGTCCCCAGATGTCACCCTGCTCCCTCTCGGCCCCCAGTCGGAGCGGTGGGCAGCACCCACAGTCCTTGTCACTCAGTAGCCCTCCTGACCAAGGCCCAAGCTGCTTGGGGGCCGTGACACGTGCTGCTGATGAGGACCCTCAGCCCCAGGGCCGAGCAGTGGCCGGGGGTCCCTCTGTGACCCGAGGGGAACTCTGCCCCCTCCACCAGCCCCTAGAGGTGGCCCATGGCTTGCGGCAGCACCCCCAGCCTTCCTCGCCCCGTGGATGTGTCCAGATGTCCCCTCTGAGAGGCACAGTCACAACGGCGGGGACTGGCCCTGCTCCAGAGGACCTCATCTTACCAGCGACATCTGCAAGCACCCGTTTCTCAGTGAGGCCACACTCTGAGGATGTCCACCCAGAAAGTTGGGGAGGACACAGCTGTCTGCCTGTCACCTGCCTGCTGGGACACAGACTGGCTGCATCTCCATCTGTGCAGGAGGGAGGCAGCGCCTGCCTCTCAGAAGGAGGTGCTGACCACTGAGACGGGGAAGCCCCTTTGCAGCGTCGCACGCAGGAGGTGGGACATGTCCCACGGTTGGAGGCAGACATGGCAGCCCTTCAGCCTTTCCCAGGTGTGGGCCTCCTGTCCCTGTCTGCCGGCTCAGGGACCTTCAGGAAGCCCGTGGGAGGGGGGCTCGTGGGAAGTGCCACCACCCACAGGAAGGCACAGTTGGCCCAGGCGCTGTGCTCTCGGACCCTCCCTGATGGAGGCGCCGCCGGCCCGGGCTTTGCAGGTCGTTGGCCAGGATGTCTGTACTTGCCACACGGGCTGGAAGTGCAGTTACGTGATTCATTCTTCCAGCCCACCTTGCTCCAGAAAAGATTTGAGGGGCATCATGGTGAATAAAGTCCTTTCCAATCCAATAGACCTACCTCCACAATGAGTGGGATGGGCCCGAATAATTGGCAAATATAAGTAACCCCAAAATCCCCTCCTCCCAAAAGCTGGATCTTAGCTCAGGTGTCCCCAAGGTGTGCGCTTCTGGAACCGAAAAGCTCCGTGTTCTCAGTGTTCACATGATGATGAGAATGGCATTGCTGCCGGTGGTGGTGGCAGAGGTGGCCGTGGTGACGATGACGGCGGTGGTGCTGAAGATGATGGTGATGGGACGACTGATGACGGAGGTGAGAACCACACGAGAGCACATCGCAGAGACCAGCAGTACTCAAAGGAAGAAAGAAAAGCTAGAAGGAGAAGGAGCGAGAACAGAAGAGGAAGACGGAGGGAGGCAGGGAGGGGAGAAGGGGCGAGAAGAAGGAGGAGACAGACTGAGAATGGAGCACAGGATGGGTGGGAAGAAGTGAAAAGGAGCTGAAAGAAATACAGACACATTAGATACCCAGGATGCCAACCCCAAACAAGATAATCCCGGGGAGCCCTTACCTGCCTCGTCTGTGTGGCTTCTTTCAGAGAAGCAGGCTAGGGAGGCCAGAGATCAACAGTTTCCAGAAAACAGAAAACCGAGTCTGAGCCTGGCTCTTGCCAGCGGCCCCGGTAACCTGTGAATAAGCCTTTGGAGACTCCTGGCCACAGTGAGCAGTCTCACCCGCGGAGAGCCAGCTGGCACGGCCACGGGGTGCCATCGGGGCCCTGCCTGGCCGGTGGGCGGGCGGCGCTCGGGGGAGGTCTCCACACCAGCGCGGCTGCCACATGGTCACTGTGTCACCCCTGGACCCGTCACGCGTGAGCCCCAGCCACTCAGAACAGGGGAGACACCGCACTGAGCTCGCTTGGTAGAGAGAGTAGGGGACACGGCACAGGCCTGCCCGCTCCAGGGCTGCCCACAGCCAGGACCCTCACCGTGGGTTCCAAGATGGCACGCGTTTGGTGACCCCGCACAGGAAGCCTTTGTCCCTGCTGAGACCCCCGAACACAGGGCGGCGCCCGCCCCGCTGCCAACCCAGCTGAACGCCTCTCCGGGGGCTGCTCTCCGCACATGCCCCGTGCCTTCCTTCTGCTGCTGCCAGGCTGTCCCGCACCATCGCCATCACCAAGCAGAGCAAGAGTGGGGGTCCTGGGCCCCTGTGCACACGAGGCCAGAATCTTCTCTGCAGAAAGGCGCTGTGGGAAGGGGAGGGCGGCCTTGGAAGGCAGCGGGGCCCGACTCACCCTGCCAACTGAGGAGTCCTGGGCAGTAGTGACGTCTGCTCCAAGGGCCCCGTCAGAGCAGGCGTGACAGTGGCAGCTTTCCTGAGAAAATGCCTCATCTCTGTTTCAAGATCACAGCCGCCTTCTGTGCATCCCGTGTCTCTCGTGTCTCACCCCAAGTGCGAGCCCTGCCCTCCCGTGGGGAAACTGAGGCACAATGAACGGAAGGAGGCCCTTCCCTGATGTTTGTCAGAAAAGGAGAAAGGCCAGAGAGGAGGTGGTTTGCAGAGCTCCTTGGCGAAGGACAGGGGACAGGAAAGGGACAGCTGTGGAGTCGCCTGCCACGCCAAGGGCTACTTATGGTCCAGCCTTCCAGGGACCATGAGCCTGGGCAGCAATCGGGGTCAGCGTCGCCCAGGGGTGCAAGCCCAGGGGTGCAAACCCAGGGAACCCAGGCAACAGATGCATGCTCGTCGGTGAGGATTTCCGGGGCTACGGCCCTGCAGGGTTCAGGGCAGATCTGCTCTCCGAAGGTGCAGGCCGCTTCGGGCACGTCTGAGACTCCCTCTGGGTCTGAAAGGCAAGAAGCAGTCGGACCGCACAGAGCGGTGCCCGCCAGCAAAGAACAGCCCGCGGCCCTGGAAGGAAATGCAGCAGACTTGCAGCTGGGGCGTCCTGGGTTTGGAGAGCAGTGCCCGGTGTCCCCAGGGTACCAGGCTCCTGTCACAGCACGCGTCTCGGCGCTGGCAGGCCCTCAGGTGCAGTAGAACCATCGCTCTTCCCCACTGCTTTATCATTTCCTTTGTTGACGCTGTCACACGCTTGGCAGGATTTCGGACTCGCACGTCAGTCTGCACTTCAGGCCACACCACCGCCCGAGCTCTGGCCCCCTTCACCAACATGCCTCACTTTACCATCGGAGAAATGCAAACCAAAGCCACAGGAGATGTCACCTCACACCACTGCGAGAGGCCGATGCCTGAAGGACTAGAAACGACCAGTGCTGGAGAGGGTGTGGGGAGAAAGGAAGCCTCCTACTCCGTTGGTGGGAGTGGAAACTTGTGCCCCCTCTTTGGAAAACAGCATGAAGATTCCTGAAAAAAAAAAAAAGAAAGGAAGAAAAAGATGGATCTACCATCTAGCAATCCCACCTCTAGGCCTAGACCGAGAGGACATAAAAACAATAATCGGAAAATAGTCTGCATCCCACGTTCACAGCACACAGTTCACGACAGCCGAGACATGGAAGTTTCTTCTTTCTAAACCAACCAGAACGTCCACCAAAAGCGTGGATTTCAAGGAGACTCAGGAGACATTTGACCTGATGGTGGAGAGAAGCCATCCCCGTCCCCGGAGAGCTGACTCCTGCATCTGAAGCTGGCGGACAAGCTCTAGAGCAAAAGCCTGTTGAGGGCAACCAACTGGAGGCTGCTCGTCCATTCTTCTGTGTCCATTCGTCCGTGCGCAGGCCTGGGAGCCGCATCTCCTCTCTCTGGAAGATCTGCCTAGACACCTCACACCTCAGGTACCCAGCTCTCAGAGCCCAGGGGCACAGGAAGAGTCTGCGATGAACGCGGCTCCCGCCTCCAGGCCGTCCAGCCAGGAGAAGCAGCAGCGAGCAGAAAGCCGCGCTTCTTTCCTTCTTGTTCAAAATCAACACCCGTCCCCAGATTTGCTTTTGGCAAACATTGCTTAACTACTGCTGTTTTCCCTGAAGTCACTGAAGAGAGTTAGATAATGAGCTGGCATGCTCTTTTGAAATGTTTACTGTGTTCCTTAAAGCAAGGGACATGCTGGTTCCTAAACTAATTTGGGGTTGCTAGATCTTACCCACTCCTTTTTGGAGAGCTCTGAAGTAAACACAGGGACTTAAGTATAATTAAGCTGTATCAGGGAGTCAAATAAATAGTCCTGGGTCTGTCGAAAGGGTGAACCATTGCAGATATGTCGATGGGAGTGTTTTCTGGACACTCCCAACAGAAACGAAATGACCTGGGTGAGCGCTCTCAGCATATACAGCACACCCCAAAGATGTGGGGCTCATTGACCAGGTGGACCCCCGTCCAGAAAACTCAAATCAGGACAGATCCCAAATGACAGTGGCAGATGATCAGCCCCAAGTGTCCAAGGAAAGCATCCTAAATGCTTACAGGTTTGCACAACAGGGCTCATCTGTGAAAAAATATGTTAACCCTCAACCTGGCACATTTTACAGATTCAATTTAAAAAAAAAAATAAGCAAGCCAGCTTAGGGCATCCAGACGGGTGTAATTTCCGTGAGAACCGCAATAAACGTGTCCATCCAAGTCCTAAATTCCAATATCGGAATCGAAGAGCTGGGGTTAGGTTGACATTTATATAAATTTCACATGGTGTTTTGGTTGCATGTTTTTCCCAAAGACTCAAAGTCATTTATAGACATTCTGATTAGTGCTTGTGATATCCCGGTGGGGTGGCAAATTCTATCAGCTCAGTTTTACAATTGGGAATAGAAAATCTTAGAGCAGCCAAATGGTTTGGCAAAAACCATATGGCATGTCACTGATAATGCTTTGAGAAGAAAACAGGTTTTGTTTTTTTCAGCATCTCTCTTCATCAGTCCTCTGCCTCATTTGCTTGTCAGATTTAAATGGATCTATTAGCTAATGGAAGGTGACGTCTGTGTCAAATCCCGCCTGCATGCAGCCTGCTGAGCAGCGTTCGCTGTGCGGAGGCGGTGTCACCAAGACCCAGTCCGTCCACTTTCCAGGAAGGACAGACCTCCCGGCAGCATTCCAGCCACCTGGGAGCTGCGTCCGGAAAGCGAAGACGGCCACCCCGTGCAGAGAAGGCCCAGAGGAGGCGGGACGGGACCTGAGCCCCTTTCCCCGCACGGCACTCAGGCCCCTCACCAAGTGTGCGCTCCTCTGACTCCCTTCTCTCCGATCGTCCAAACAAGAAGTGGAGAAGGAAGAAGAAAGACGTGGGCTTGCTGTCGAGGGCAGATGGTGTATTGGGGACAGATGCCAGAATGAAGCAGACTCTCCTCTTCAGTTGCCACCGGCTCTTGAGCAGAACAGAGCAAGCAGTGACCAGAGGGGCTGGGCTGGCAGGAGGAGGGGCTTGTGTCCCCAGGCCACACGAATGCATTCCCAGGCATCCTGAGACCTTGCAGGCAAAATTGCACAGCCCACCCAGGAAAAGCATCTCTGGACTTGTGTTGGTGCCGGGGCCAGAGAAGATGTGAAAGTATCGCCCCGGGGAGCACCATCAGTCAGGGTCCCAGCACCCCCGCTGTGCTCTGTGCAAGCCCCTCTTTCCGCATCACAGACACTGGGCTCCCGTTGTCTTATCATCTCCTCCGCTCCAGCCTGTGTCAGGGTCCCTGTGTGACGTGGCCAAGAGCACCCTCCCTCTTGTGCACAGTTGCGTCCACCTCGCCAGCGTCTGCTCAAAGAAGAATTTTTCAGCAAGACCCCCTCCAAACCCTCAATCTGGGGCAAAGTCCACTCATTCCAGGAACTTCCCAGGTCTCTCCCACAGGCGACCAATGACAGCAGGCATCAGCTCGGTCCCAGGAAACAGCCCTGCGAATGGGGAACAGGGGAGGAGCCCGGGGGGGCACATTGTGACTTAACAGCCCCCACACCAGTGCACATTCAGCACCATGCGGCTTTGCCATCTCTCCATGGCCTGGATTTTCCATTTCCAGGACCTCAGAGCTGAAGGCTGAGAACCAAAGGAGAGGTCAAGGGCTCAGCCATGTCCCTAAGCAGGCGTGACATACTCCTCTTACCAGTGTCCTTGGAGGTCCAGTAAGGTTTCTTTCCTAGAGGGGCCTGTCTGCTGCAGAAC
>RJWH01001864.1:0-180419 GCA_004363575.1 Solenodon paradoxus
TGGGGGGGGACTGCAGAGAAGGAAAGAGAGAGGGAAGGAGAAGCAATGTGCTGACCCGCTATCTAGGTAAGCAGGATGGCTCTAGTCATGTTTCAGGGCTCTCTGCTGTAACCTCCAAAAGACCAGAAGTCCCCTTCACCGTGTCTTGCAGGGGCCCCAGAGAGATTCAACTTTTCCTGGAGACCCAAGCAGGCAGAGAGCCAGGCACTCCACAGTGCTGCCATTCTCCCTGTGTTCCTCCTGCCGCTCCGGAGTGGCATCGCACAGGAAAAGAAGCCACCCTGCCACACCAATAGGACCTCTTGTAGAAGAAAAGAAGTAGGCGCCAATG
The DNA here is from genome assembly GCA_004363575.1 of Solenodon paradoxus. Lineage (NCBI taxonomy): Eukaryota > Metazoa > Chordata > Mammalia > Eulipotyphla > Solenodontidae > Solenodon > Solenodon paradoxus. Next base: position 332 of record RJWH01001864.1, read on the forward strand.
TGTAAAAACTCCCACCTCCACTAAGATTCAGCTGTTCAACTGGACTGAGTCAGTTATGTGCCTCCATTTCTTTTTGCTTTTTTCAATTAGGCTTTTCGCCTCAGAGAAACTGGGGGCCAGGGGAGGCCAAAGTGCTGGCTTTCAGGGGCATCTCCAGCACCAGAGGGGCCGTGCTGCCCCGAGAAGCAACACGGGGGGGCTTCCTTCGCCACTTCCGAACCACCCTCGTGCAGGCTCGGGCCTCGCCGTACCTGGTGGTACTTCTTCAGGATGTTGTGCATCTCGGCTACATCCTCACTTGACACCGTCTTGATGACAAAGCGCCGGTCATAGGTGGTAAGGAAACGCGTGCCACACCGGCCCTGGCTGTCACTGTTGATCGGGGCGCTGCGCGTCACTGAGTTCTGAAGGACCAAGGCAAAAGCAGGCTGGTCTTACGGATCAAACTGCTCTACATTCAATAAAACTGAGACAGATGAGACCTTACCACCCTTATTCTTGTGGAAAGTTCAAGGTCTCCCCAAAATCCATAAGAGCTGTCCCTTACCAGCTGCTCCCAACCCTCACTGGGATGGGAAGAAGCTGACTGTCAAAGGTTTCCTTTTGTTCTGACCCTAGAGAGCACCTGACACTCAAAGTCTGGCTAGCTTGTCAGAGGACTAGGTCCCAGTCCCAACGCTCAATGTAGTGTCACCATGGGTGAGCCACTGTGCTTCTCTCCCCTGAACTTCCTCCACTAGGGCAGGTCAACCTGACTTTCCCAGTTTGGGGGGGCGGGGTGTGGCAACGACAAAGCATAGGAAATAGTCGAGCATCAAGAAGCAATGGAGGTGACATATTGTCTCTTTTTCCTGTTTCTACCTGACATAGGAAAACCTTTCCAAAAGCAAGAAACTGATCCTCATTTCTTTGCCCTCTCGCCCTCCCTCCCTTCAAACTCCACCTGCTAGGAAGGCCAAGAGCAGTGCTGGGGGCTACTCTGGGTCTGTCCCTGCTCCAGGCCCCACCCCCATGAGCAGAAGCCTCAAAAATGGCGGGGTGGCAGGGTGACAGGGTGTAAGTCAACCAAAGGTGTGTGTTCACCAAGCAGACACTGGGAGCAGACCTTGGGAGGGGAAAATCCCAAACGTCCCCATTCCCAAGGAAACACGTGAGGACTGCTCTCAGAAGCAGCTCCTCCCCCAGCCTTCCCCTGGGGACTCACCGAGGTTCCTCCCCTTTACTGTCACCTGCAGCCTCCTCAGAGACCCTGGTGGGAAAGGCACTACTTTCTTGTGGGGAAAACAAGTCTGACGTGGTGAGAGGCTCTCTAAATTAAAGCAGCATCCCCCAAGAGAGAGTGTCCCCAACCCAGAAACGCTAAGTTCCTGCCCGAGTGCCTCACTCTCCCAGCCAGTCCTCCTACCAGCAACACTTACAGGCCGCAGGCCCAATTGGGAAGGGTGGTTCTGTCCCTGCCTCACTTCTAAGCAGCACTTTCTGATTCTAAAGCATTGGTGGCCCAAGGCCCAGAGTCCTGCCAGCCCCGTTTCAGTCCTGGGTCGTCATCTGCTATCAAAGTACAATGAGTTCATGTGGCTGGTGGCCAAGGGCGAATGACAAGAAGTTTTCGAAAACCTTCTGCACCCACCACCTCATGATTGAGTTGAAGCTTCAGTCCTCCAGAGGGGACTGGCGGGGCCTCCCAGTACCTCTTAGACACCACCCTGCAGAGGGCTGAAGTTCTAGCATCTCCTCCTCCTTTCTCATCCCCTTATCCTCCTTCTCCGACCCATGTCTTTGCACGTGAGCCCTCCAGAGTGGAGGAGAGAGGGAGGATTCACTCTGTAACAGGTTTACTGGGAGTGGGGCGGGGGAATCAGAGCATTTGAAAGATTTAGGCATTCTGGCGCACCCTGGTGGCTCAACAGTTAAGTCGGCCAGAGGCAGTCCACCTTCATCCCAGGGACCCAGGTTCAGACCCAGGGCCTGGGAGGACCACCAATGTGAACAACTAAATAATACAAAGTGTTTTCTCCTCTTCTCCCTTCCTGCCTACACTCTCCTCTACAAAGAAAAACATTGGGCATTTCAGGAGGTTGTACACGCCTTTGTTCCCCACAGACTTCAGCTGAAATGTAGCTATATTTCCAAGGAAGGTGCTAGATGGAGAAGTAACAGGAGCCACAGACTGAGTCAATTCTTCTCAACAGGATGAAGGCCTCTAAGACGTTTTCAACCCTTGAAGGAGGTAGGTGCCCTGCCATGTCTAGCCTTCCTCCCAACACCAGGACAGGGGACAAGTTTGGGAGGTGACACTCATACCCGGCAAGAGGTTACACTACCCTTGAAGTCTTCCTTTTCTAATCTGTCTTATCTCGTCTCTTGCTGGCAACAATTCCCTTTTAAGTGAAACTACAAAGGAGAAGAATTCTTCCGCCTAGACTGGGGATGTCAGACTAAAATGAAGCAGCTTCCAGAGACCCTTCTCCCTCCCCCTTTCTCCCTCCCAGGGAGAGGGACCAGGTCTTGCTCTCAAAGAAGCCTGAGCCTTGCGGCCTCATCAGAAGCACTTCTAAGGCCCTCACCCCTCTAAGAGCCCATCAGCTGGGGAGAAGACAGTGGGCTGAGGGGCACATGACAGGAAGGCACAGCACAAGAGCAGCGGACACTGCTCTGCTCGCTAACCCCATCAATTCTGCAAAGATCTTGGTACCTGGTAATCCTGGTCATCGATTCCAAACCTCTCCCGGAGGTTCCGGAACACCATGGGGCAGTATTCCTTAAACTTGAAGCGGCTGGGGAGGTTCTCCCTAAGGAAAAGCAGAGGCAAGTCTTTGTGAGCCTCTGGTTCATCTTCATTCTTACATCAGAACTGCTCACATGTGGACACAGAGGACTGAATCAGAATAATCCACTAGGTCCCAGAAATTCTGGAGCTTAAGTCTGGAAATCTCTTTTTCTTTTCTTTTTTTTCCTTTCTACCCAAGACACTGAGTCTCTAGGCTGGGTCCTAGGGCTTTACATATCCTGAGTCACAAGGGTGCACCTGGAAATCTGCATTTTAACAGGTGCTCTAGGTGATTCTGAGTTTGCAAAAGTTTAAAAACTTTACACGCCATGTTCTCTTTGTAAACATTAAACTAGCTGTAGAATTATGATTTGTGTACTTTTTCTGAATGCATGTTATCATTCAATAACATTTATGTTACCAGAAAAACCCTGACCTGCAGGAACGCAGGCTCCAAACCCCAAGCCCCAGGCTGGTACAGAGGGTGCTGGCGCATGAACAGCTGCTGGGAGGCGAGTGTCAGCTGACAGCAAGGGGGGAAGCCTTCCCCATCGCAGGGCTCCTCTCCTCAGGATGTTCCCATTAACACCCTGAGGACAGATGTATCCAGGAAGCCCTGCCCTTGGCTTCCACTGGGATGGAGGACAAGGCACTCTAGGTTGACGAGGTCCTCAGAATTGACTAGGGCTCCATCTTTTCATGAAGCTTTGTCTGCTGCTGCCAACACAGATCTCTACTCCTCCCACTCCACTACCAACCCCGATCCCAGGAGGGGAGACAATCGCCTTGAAGTGATACCTCCTCCAAACCCTCCATCTTTATAATAGTCGCCCTGCTTGGGAACACTGCCTTTCAGAAATATGTCCTTCTGATTACTCCAGGATGGCAGACCTCAAGGAAATAAACAGCCGTGACTTCTCAAGAAGGCAGAGACCTGGTCTGCTTATGTGTAAACTGTGCATAGTCGAACAGCTGGCACATGAACAGATGTGGAAAGGACGAGGAATAAAGAAGGATCTGATAAGAGATGGGTTTCTGCTTTAGGCTAAGCTGTCCTGGAGGTGGGACTTCAGCACAAGCCGTGGCCCCTGACGCAGTGGCGGAACCATGCCCACCACGGAACCCTAACTCAGAGGACTACTTTTCCTTCCTAGATTTGGTCCCCGTCTTTTCATACCCTGAGAATTTCTGTTTGTTATTTATAACGTGCCCTTCCAACCACACCTTGGTTTATGATAATGAGGTGACTTTTGGAAAGCCCCCAAGCACAGGGCTGGCTGCCAGAGGAACCAACCAGAATTAGGGGGCTGGGAGTTTTAGTCCCACCCGTCCCACCCCCCCCCCCACCCCCCACCTACAGGGCAGCGTGAGGGGTGGAGGTTGACTCATTCACCCAAGGCCAATGATTGAATCTATCAAGCCTTCATAACGAAACCACCATAAAAATATCGAAGGACGCCTCAGGAGCTTCCAGGCTGGGGACCGTGTGGAGATGCGGAGAGGACCACACACCAGAGGGCATGGCAGCCTAACAGCCACCCCCACATACCCTACCCGGTGCATCTCTCCCATCGGGCTGTTCCTGAGCTGCATCCTTTTAAAACAACTAATCTAGTAAGTGAGCTGTTTTTCTAAGGTCTGAGTCACTCTAATTAATGAATTCATCAGACCTGGGGTGAGGGGAGTGCTTACAGGAACCGACAGCAAGTCAGAACCACAGGGGACCATCTGGACTTGGAACTGGCACCTCTGGGGGAAGGGGGCAGTCTTGTGGGACTGAGCCCTTCATCTGTGAGATCTGATACCAACTCTCGGGAGACAGTCTCGCAACTACACTGACTTGTAAGACACCCAGCCGGTGTCACAGGAGTCCTGACAGGTGGAAAACCTGCACATCTGGTGTCAGAAGTGTGAGGGAAGAGGAGAAATACAGGAGAGTTCCCCTCTTTGCAGGTGGCCACTAAGCGTGCGGCAGCTATGCAAACAACGGCTTCTAGAACAAGATGCTGTGATTACTTACTATGGAAGAGAGAGGCCATTAAGGGACGTTTTCATGCTTCTCCTCCGGGCTAACAGTCTGGGAGTGGTGGGGTGACAGAGCCCAGCTGGTGAGGTGGTGGGGACTGTGAGACAACGGAGAGTGGAACCAGCATTCAAATGCAGACAAGAGGAGCGTGTGAGCAGCAGGCAGTCCCTATGGTGATCACAGGGGGATGAAACAGCAAGGCCTCCAAGGCCCCAGACTGTGCCAGGTGAGTGGCTGCTCCAACCAAGTCTGAGACAACCTTCAGACACCAGTGTTAATCCAAGAGCCACTGCCACAAGAACACAGAGTTACTGTGGACAGCGCCCGTGGGCACCACGCTCCGCCTGCTGTTCAAACACCAGGTGGAAAGAGTCTGGCTGCATCCCTGGCCAGGAGTATGGCTGGCAGCTTCCTGCCTCAGACTAAGATCTAGACAGTCACTGCTGTCAGCCTCCTGCTGGACACCTCAGCTCCTGAGCAGCTCACTTCCACCTAACCTGGCCCTGGATGGGTCACCCAGGATGAGCCGCCTGCCCCAAGGGATACTGGAGGGAGGCTGATATGGAGCAAGATGACAAGTGAGGGGAGGAGAGAAGCACATAGTGAACGTCCTGTCGCAGCCAGTGTTTCAGCTCCGTGGTCCAGGTGTTGCTGTCACACCCTGCCAGGTGCTGGCACGGCCCCCATCATGTGAGGTTTCAGAAGCGCTCTCTCTGCCTTGAAGCAAAGAGCTGCCCATGAAACCCGAGCCCACTCAGTAGGCCACTTACTTATTGAAAAGATGGTTGTCCACCTTGATCTTGCTGTACGCTTTGAAGTCGTCTGGCATGAGCATGACAGGGACAGGGACACTGCTTAGCTCGTTGATCTGCAAAGTGGGGGGAAAGAGATCCTCAGCCAGGAGGCCACGCGTCCCAGAGCGACAATGCTACGATGCGGGTGTCATCATCTCACTCGACACATGTCTACGGGTTTTCTCCGCTCCGTTCTAGTGAGTTCCCAGACTCATCTCCACCTATCGAAACTCTCTCCAACTGGCATGACGTCAAAAGTTCCCTCCGCCATAAAGCTATCCACGACGCTCTAGACCACAAGTGTTCGTTCCCATTTTGGAGTTCCTGAAGCACTGTTTGTGTTTGTGTCCATCTTTTAGCCATCTTACAGCCAGCCTCCTGCGTTTGCAGTGAAATGTTTATAAACCTCGCAAGCGTGGCAGACTACATGCTGGCCAAGGCCGTATCACTGATCTCTGGGGACTCTACAGTGCTTGGCACCGTGATTTTTGCATATGGTGGGTACTATATATAAATATTTGCCAAATAAATGTTACCCAACCTAGATGGGTTCAAATGTTAACATTTGAACATTTTCATACGAACTGTGGGCCACTCAAGAAACCACCTTGAGGCTGTAATCAGTTTGGAGGGGATATGTGGTGTGTAACCTTTATCTCCAAAGTAAAGGATTATGTTTAAAGCAAGCAGAAGTAGATATCGGACCACTGGCTCAATCTTACTCTCTGATTAAAGCAGAATGCTTTCTAAAGCAGGTTCTGCTTTATGCGGAACTGGGGGGACGGGGAGAGATGGAGCAGGTGCCTAGCCCTCACTGCAGACAAACTTCATTGTCTCTTATGCCCCTTCAGGAAGTCTGAAGCAGGACAGGAAGCTGGCTTCCCATTGGTACAGAACTCAGAGGACAGATCCTGTCCTTCCCATCTCCAGCTCAGTCAATTAGTGGTCTCATTAACCAGAGAGATCCTCCCCCATCAAAGCAGACTGTTTGACATTTGACCCTCAAGCACTCAGGATTTACAGAAACCTTACTTCTGACTTAATGGATGAGGGGACAGGGTGAGCTCAGCCTTGTGTCTCCCAGATACTCTCCTTGCAAGCCCTATTACCTCAGTGAGGCCCCATGTGGCAGTGAGGGAGTAACCTGGAATCATTAGGACGCCTCCAGGAGCATAAATGATGGGGAAGTGGCATTTAATTTGCTGCCCCTTTTATGCTCCAAACCTTTTTTATTTAGAAATCAGAGGATGGAGGAAGTTCAAGTTAATGCAGTAAATGGGCTGGGGAGCATCCCTTCGTGGAGTTGGTGAATAGCCCAATTTACTCCTGGGGAACGGAGGAAAAGGGTCTGTGTGCACCAGGGGGAGCTGGGTAGTGTCACAAGTTGTCAGTGGGGCAGAGACTCTATAAACTGCTGACAAAAATGGACCAACACAGACACACAGTATTCCTGCATGACTCCATTTATATGAACATTATAGAACAGGAATCTGTAGTGAGAGAAATAGAGTAAGAAGATGCCCAGATTGGATGGGGAGGGTGGGATGGGCGGGAGGGAGTTGACTATAAAGGGACATGAGACATGTAAGTCTATTGTGATAGAATGTTCTATATGCTCTTTGGGGTGAAAATTACATGGGTGAATACATCTGCTGAAATGCATCAAAATGTACACTTAAAATTCCCAGCATTAGGGCGCATGGTGCCTGCCAGTGTCTAAATGGAAACAGACACAGACACCCATCTCCCATGCCAGTTCCTATGCCAGGGGGTGCTCATGAGAAAACCTTATTGTAAGCCTGTGCCTACAGAGGAAACCATTCCACCTCCTTATTTTTCTGCCAGCAGACACAATTCATGGTAGCTGCTCCGCTTCCTTTTTCCTGGCATATTAGCCTGACTCTACAAGTTAAAGAATTAGACGTGCATGGCTCTTATGTAACTGTGCCTTTCCTAACTCACACGTCTGTGCTAGAAAGAACATACCACCGGCTCAAGAGTAAGATTCTATAGCAAAACTTTACAGCATCTGCTACTAATTAGCCTGGGTTCGTCTAAAACCCAGACTTGGTGGCAAGGCCAGGGTTTGATATTGGGAGGACTAGAAAAGACAAAAACACTCCCTTACGAAGGGTCGCCTGCCCCACAGTCGGGACAAATTGTAACAGGAGGTGTTTGGGCAAGCTCTAGTTTTTAATTCTGTCTCTTAGTGCCACGTGGTTTAAATGGTTTTAAGTTGATGAGTTTCTAGTTATCGCTGCATCTCTATTCTTGGATATATAAAACCCGGTGTGGGTGCACCCTGGCGGGTGGCCTAGCACTCTAGTACACCCTGGGAGCAGTCCCACATACATCTCAAGGTCCCAGGTTTAAGATCCGGGGTTGGGGAAGCAGTCAGTGTGAATAACTCAGCAAAAATAAAGCACTTCCTCCTCTTTCTTCTTGCCTGCCTACTTGCCTTCCTTCCTGCCTGCTCTTTTCCTTGAGAAAACAACAAACAAACCCAGAAGCAAGAACTTTCTGAGATGATACATTAGTGAACAAGCCATGTATCTGAACCACGAAAACTCACCCCTCGTTTCCCCTGGGCCACATGTAGATGATTCACGCTAGGGATTAGCTGTACTTTTTTTTTTTAGTTGTGCTAAATTTTATATCCCTGGAGAGTTCTATTCAATTTCAGCTAAAGGAGCAATGACTGAAATATTGACTACCTGCTTCCCTTCATGTCAGGGAGGAAGGGGCGGCAGTGTGCACACTACGTGCACAGGAGGAGGAGGCTTATCCTCTTATGGGGGAGGTGAGAACCCAAGATGCAGGGAAACTCAAGTCAAGCAGCATACAGCTAAGTGACAGCATGGGGAAAAAACATCAAAAATATCAGTTCAGAGGGGAGAGGGGTTAACATGGTCAGAGCTGGACTCCCCACCCTCACACCTCAGGGTAGAGACAGGGCACCTAAAGCCTCTCCCGGTATTGCCAAGAGCTCTTGACACTAGAAGAATCTACAACAAGGTCGTTTTAAACCCCCGCTTAAACATCTTCCATGGCATCTACTCAAACTTAGGGCAAAGTTTTCATTCCTTAGCCTGGCATTCGTGGCCTTTCCTGATCTGGCTCACACTTTGTCAAACTTCTATTCGGTTCGCTGGTACTCAGTGTACAGAGGGCCCTGCTCTATGGCAGTCTGGGCCAGAAGGCAAGGGTGCAAAAATGAAGACACAGTCTCTATTTAGCTGGGCAGACAGACAACAAACAGCTAATCCAACAGGAAAAGCGCTATACAGGGACATGGAAAAACAGATTAAGAAATGATTGACTCTCCCTGGGAGTAGGAGTGAGTTGGCTGCTAGAGAGAAACAGCTATGGAGAAACACTGCTGAGAAAGGCCCAGAATGATAGTTCTCAAAAAAAAAAAAAAAAAAAAAAAGGGAATCCCAGGCATTGGGTGTTCCCAGAACCAAGACTCAGAGTTGTGAAGATGCACTGCCCATTTTAGGAATGGTTGGGGCAGGGGCAGGGTAGGGCAGAGATATAAGGTGTGGAGGGAGATTCTACAGAAGCAACAGATAAATAGTCTCCGTATTATCACTATTAGCAATTAACAGCCGCTTCTATTTATTGAATGTCTCTAAGTGGTCAGCACTTTATATTATTCTATATCACATCATATATATATGTATATTGTTCTATGATATTATTTCTAATACTTAATAATCACATAAAATACTATTAATCTGATTTTTCAAGAGGCTCAGCATACCTTGCTCAAAGACACACAGACAATATCTGCAGTCAGGATATGATCCCAGGTGGCCTCTTTATACTACGCTGTACAGTCCTTTCTTATGGATAGATACCTCGACTAAGGTAGTTTTCCATTCCTGGCCTCTCTCCTAATGATCTGCAAGGAAAGTATAATACTTACTTTATAGAAAAGAAAAATGAAGCTCTGAGAGAAAAATTTCTACTCTGAAGGCATACTACTAAGAAGGGGCAGAACCTAGACTGGAACTTGGGTTTATGCCCTATATGACAATTCAGACTTGACTGTGCAGGGAGTGGGAAGTGCTCTCAGGTTCAAGTCTTAGAACTCATATGATTAGATGGGTGATAGACAAAGTTAATTCTGGAATCAAAATCAAATAAGGGGCTGAGATAAGATGCAGCAAAACTATTACAACAGTTAGGTGGAAGAACAGACTTCCTCTTACTGCCCTATGCATCTTCACATCCCAAACATCATATTCGCTTGGGCAATCAGGTTTGATTTCTCCCATAGGCTATGAGCCTCTAGCTGGAACAGACTATCTTACCCATTTTTATGTCCCCAGCACAAGGACGGGCGCATAGAAGCTGCATGACACACACTGGGTGAAGGGGAGCATGCCTAGAAAAAAGGAGGGCGTTGGGGGCTGAGGGATGGTTAACACTAGGACAGACAGAAAAAAAGACAACAAAGTCAGTATGGCCGTGCCAAAGGCTCAGGGTCCGGAAGATGGGAAAGAGGATTAAAGTTAGTTACTGAGACTGTGACCAGATTATAAAGAGTCTTAAATGCCAGGGAGAGAAGAATAAACTTAATCTGGTAGATAAAGAGGAGTGATTGAAAGTTCTGAAAGTGGCATCCAAAGTACTATTTTGGGAGATGTGCCTTTCCTTAGCTATCCAGCACCATTCTGGTTCTGGTTCTGGGCCGACAGCTGTCACCTTCAGCAGAAGTCCACTGGTGGAATGCAAACTCATTTGAATATCACCTTAAACACAGCAGATCAGTCAGTCTGTTGTTAAATGTGGATTGGTTTTGGGGTTATTCACATGATTAACTCCATGAGCCATCAGCATAAATAATGAGGAGGAGGCTAAACAAGCTGAGTGAGAACTAAGAGCAGAGTTCCCTCTATGCTGATCTCAGAGATGAAAACTCAGTGGCTAGTTCTAGTCTGGTGAACTTCGAATTCCAGAAGCTTCTATTTCCCCGTGACCTTTGGAGGAATTGCGACTCAAGAGGTGAGGGCTGGGCATGCAGGCGTCCTGACATATCCTGGGGTCCTATAAGTGGCTCGGCAATAGGCTGGCCACCACTGATGATCACTGGTCATCAGTTCACGTTCAGGCTGTCTCCATCAGAAAACACGTGCTGGGAAATACACTGCGAATCCAAGGAGGTCCAAGCAAGACCTGACACTCCAGAGTGGAAAAGAGAAAGGACAGAGTCACAGGTGCCAAAATCTGCCCCTGGGTTTATTCCTCCTGTTTACACCTGAGTGGTTTCTGGAGGTGGAAAGGTGTGCTAAAGGACAAATTCATCCAAAGACCCCAATAGAGTGAGATTTACTAATTATTTGTGAAGTAGTAGGGAAAGAAAAAAAGGCAGGAAAAGGAGGTACTGCATCTGTGTTAAGCAAAGAAAATGTGTGGACAGAGTGGGGATGTGGAGAGAACTGAGCAAACTTGAGAACCTGTCTGTTCCTCACGCCACACACAAAATTAACTCAAAATGCAATACAGACATAATGGTAAGAGCAACAGGAGTTTTTCTTATAAAATGCTTGTTTTTCTTAAAAGGATAGGAGCAAATCTTTATGACCTCAAAGCCTTCTTAGATATGACACCAAAAGCACAAAAGCACAACCAACAAGAAAACTGATAGATTTTATCAAAATTCAAAACTTGAGCTTCGAAAGGTATTAATAAGGGCACACCCTGGTGGAGCAGAGGTTAGGTGAATCACCTGCAAAGGAGCAAGTCACAAACCCCGGGTTTGAGTCCTGGAATTGGGGGGTGGGGCGGGGGGGAATCAACCAGTGTGAACAACTAAATAAATAAAAATGAGGATTCTTCTTTCTCCTCTCTCCCTTCCTTCCTGCCTGTCTCCTCATCTTCATGCCTGCCTGCACCTTTCCTTTAACAAAACCAAAACTAAAAAATGCAGGCAAAGGATCTTAAGAGACACTTATCCAACAATAATATACAAATGGCCAATAACAAGCACATGAAAAAATGCTCAATACCACTAGTTATCAAGGAACCGCAATGCAAATAAAAATCACAACGAAGGGGAGCACCCCTGTGGCTTGGGCAGTTGAAGCAGCTAAAGTGCAGGCCAGGTAAATCCTAGACCTGGGTTGGAGCTGGGGGTAAAAAACTCACAACGAGACACTACTTCATACCAACTATGATGACTATAATAAAACAGACAATAGTGTGTTGGTAAGAATGTGGATAAACTAGGACCTAAATACATTGTTAGTAGAAAAGTACAGTGGTCCAGGTGCTTTGTACAACACTTTGGCAGTTTCCCAAATGGTTAAAATAGAGTTACCATCAACTGTTCTTACACCTGACCATCTGGGTGAGGTTTCACACGTACCTGGTTCTTAAAATAACCAGGGGTGATCAAGCCAGGTCTGCCTCCTCTGGTGTCCATGGCCCTCTCTGAGACCATTTCTTCCCTAACTCCAGACCCTCTAAACTGTATCATTCATGCACCAGAACATTGCTTTCTCTCTTTACTAGTTCTCCCCAAACAGACCCAAAGCCTCCTGATTCTCCTCCCTGATTCCCAGTCTTCCTCCACAAAGTTCACAGGTTGCTTCCAGTCCACAGGAGGGGTTCCTTTGACAACACTGAGATCAAAGGCTTCTCTTTTTCCACCTAGAAGTAAACCAACTACTTCATGGGAAAATAACTGGCTTTTGCTATAAAAAATATATCCATCCTTTTTATCTGATACCCGATCAGTCATCCTCCATGACATGGCTAAGAGTCAAAGAAAAGGTGGTATCTGAAACCTTGACTTGCAAAGAGTTGTGTGACAGTGGGATTATGAAGAAAGGTAACCTCCAAGAAATGCGGTCCTGACTGCCTAGGGAATTACAGGATCTTATGTTCCTCTTGTGGGGAGAACTCTCCATTTCCCAGATGGGGCCCCTTAAGAACTGGATCTTATTTCAGGCCAAGATGAAGCAATCAAACTTGGTCCAAAGCTCAGCCTGTCCAGGACAATGGCGCCCCTAATGAGCTCCCTTATACCCAGAGGCATGGATCTTACAAATTAAATACCTTCCACCTAGCCCTCAAACTTCCTTAAAGTTAGCTAAAAGAAAAAGGGAGTAGGAATCATAAATACCTAACATCTGCCTTTAGAGGCTTCCATGGGAGGCCCACATCTGAGCAGACTCATTGCCTGCCTACTAAAAAACCAAGCACCACTGGCATGCAGAGGCACATACACCTGAACATACTGTCAGGTTCTCTAACAAGATTTAATTCCCATCTATCCTGGCACTTGGTTGAGAAACAGGACAAGGAATGGAAGGCAAAGAAAACAAGACCACCACTCAAGCACCACCATTGGTCCACACAGGTCACAGTGCTGGATAATGAATTGCATCTTTTGCTGTGCCCAGAGGCAAGCTAATCCTCCATCCAGGACCTCTATTTCTTCATGTATAAAACAGGGATCAAAGGTCCCTTTGGGTTAGCTGTTAAGATTCCTGATTTTCTGTCCTATAGCAGAATGCAGGATGCATTCATAGTGAAAGCAGGCTGCAGAACAAAACTGAGGATTGACATGCAGGCAGGGATACAGGGTTCACCTTCTGATGACCCAGTTTCCCTTACAATGTTTTCAAATGACCCCTGAGGCACCAAGAAGTAGGAGGAACACATTCTGCTGAACTACTGGCCCAGAGATCTGCACAGTAAACCAGTGGAGCGTCCTACTCTAAACAGGACCCTCATCTTAGTGAGGCTACTACTATAAACAGTAACAGCCCAAGACCAAGAAACCAACAAAGCCCTCACCATCCCCATGTGCTTTTGGTAAAGCTCTGAAACACTGGCTCAGACGTGGTTCATCAATCTCCTGCCAAAACCTCCTCTACCAAAGTAAAACAAAAAGTCTCATTAATCCCTTTGTCAAAAAGTCCCTTTGTCACTTGGTAATGCAGGCAATTTCAAGTACTTAGAAAAGTCAAGGAGCCTAAAGAACTAAAATCCACAGGAAACCCAAGTCATTAGCTTCATCTTCTCATTCTAAATTTTTACTTAGTAAAGTTGGTGTTACAGGTCCTTTTACTTCCTGGGTTCACTGCTGGGGTTAGGAACTCATGATGGTCAGAAAGCAAGGAGCAAGTGGTTGGAAGGGGAAGAAAGACCCTAAACAAATAAGATATAACAAAGTGAAACACTTTGTTCAAACACTATTGGGCTCCTGTTTCCTAACAGAGCCTACTGGGCAATCTCGAAGCACCCCAACGATCCAGGGGACCTCTCTCTCATCCTAATCACCATCCATTATCATACCCTTCCAGAGCATACAACAGAGAGCTCAACAGATGTTCTCATCAAGGTGTTTGACACCTACACAAGAGAATACAGGAAGACACATGATTTCTACTAGGAATAGTCCTTATAATCAGGCCTCGCCTTCTCTCAAATGGTTATATTCTGTCTTCTCCCCAAACCAAGAAGACCCGGGTAAATAGTCTGTGGTTCAGGGAAGCCTGTGCTTCTCCAGTTGATACATCTTGAAGAAAAAGGAAACCCAGGGAGGATTTCCGTATCAGGGGTAAGGAGGTCCGAAGGATGGGATTCTGAGCAGCCACACCAACCAAATGACCAGAAATGGGAATGAACACTCAGACAGGTCAATGCTACTTGCCCTGTCAAGTGGACGGTGGGCTGGCAGCCAGTTATAAAGGGGAAAAACACATGCAACAAACGGGCAGAGGTGAGAAGAGTGGAAGAGGGGATGGAAGCGATTCCACCGCACCGGGCCTTCCCTCTGCATTCCCAGGGCTGCCCGAAGAAAGCATACCGGACGCAGGAAGCTAGAAGGACTGGAGGGACGGGGAGGAGGCAGCACACCACCGACACACCAGGCCTCGGGTGGCGCGCGGGGAACGCACACCCGGGCCGGACGGCGTGCAAGGGTGGGGTGGGAGTCAAGTGGCCTGGCCAGGCATTGCAGGCGTCACGGGCCCGGCCGGCGGGGCGAGGGCGGGGGGCAGCGGGGGGTGTGGGGCGCGCGCGGCGGGGCTGGTTACCGTGTGGTTCACCCCCCACATCAGGACGCTGAGGATCGGCTCGCTGGCCCGGAATAGCTTCACTTTCTGGCACACGAAATGCTTCTTCTTGGTCTTGGTCTTGCTGGCGCTGAGCGGCGCCACCGCCACCGCCGTGGTGCTGGTGCAGTTGGACGACATGCCCGGGGCGGCGGCGGCGGCGGCGGCGGCGGCGGCGGCAGCGGCGGCGGCGGCGGCGGCGGCGAAGGGGGGGTGGCCGAGACGGCGCGCAACCAGCGGCCCCAGGCCTCCCCGGGACCGATCCCCACCCCCGCTCCCTTACCGCGCCATGGTCGCGCCCGTCCCGTTACCTCCCCACCCCGCCTGGGTGGTTCCGTCCAGTCCCACGCTCCGCCCTCTCCCGTCCGCCCCGCCCAGGGAGTCGGCCGGCCGGCCCGCTCCGCACCCCGCCCCCGGGCGGTGCCGCTGCCCCGCCGTCACCAAGCCCTCTCCCCCCCACCGCAGTGGTACCGCCCGTCCTGGGATGGCAGCGGCTGCCCCGCCCACCCCTCCTCCCCGGGCCCCCGGGTCGGCCTCCGCGCGCCTCACAACCCCGCGCCAGAGAGGGGAGGAGGGGAGGCTGGGCAGGTTCGCTGTCTTTCGTGGAAAAGCCGCCCAGTCCAGGTACCCCCAAAGCCAGGGTTTGGCTCTTTCCCTCAACCTGACGTGCCAAGATGGCGGCTGCCCCGCAGCTCCGGAGGGGAGGTAGGGCGGGAGAGAGAGGAGGGTGGGACATACCATCCCCGCCCCGGGGGAGAGACCAGGAACACAGCGCGGGGAAAAGGAAGTCCTGCCCGGAAAACCAAGGAACGCCCCCTCGCTCCACCCAAGCGTGGGTCTTCCCACTCCCCGGGGCCCAGGGCAGGCTCCACCCGCGGGGCACGCCCTCTTCCTCTCGGACCAATGAGAGGAGCCGGCCGGGAGCCCAGGGTTTTATGAATGGGTCCTGCACCCACCCACCTGCCGCCAGGCCTCCTCCCGCCAAAAGGTCGAGTTAGGAGACAGATCGCCAGCCCCTAAGACAGGTGTCCTACAGCAGTCATAATCATCTTATTGTCCGGTCTACTTCATGAAATCTTTGAGTGGACAGCCCACACTTTGTTACATAATTCCTCTTAGATGAAGGATTTCCATAAGTTTTACACAAATTATGGGTCAATATTGTTCTGTATGGGAACTTATAATTTCAGCACTTGGCACGTGGTCGTTCTTTAAATAGTTACAAAAATAAATGAAGCCTTTATTACCAAGTAAAAGACATAATTAACCCTTGAATAGAAAAGCAGGATAAGGTGATTAAATGTGTAACAAGTGTATATTACTTTCTCTCTGGGGAAGGAATGTTTTAGCATTACACTGCCTGACATCATAAGCGTTGAAAAAAAAAATCACAAATTCATTTTAAACAGAATTTGAGATAAAAAGGACAAAGAACTAGCCCAGCTAATAGTATCTAGGTAGGTACACCCCAGTGACTCCAGAGGCTAAGGTGCAGGTGATGTAAACCATGGGGGGGGAGGGGGGGCGGGAGGGGAAATAAAGTATAATTGTTCTGGGTCAAATGGGGGTTTCTGGCAAAATAATAGAGAAGGGAAAGGAGTAAAGACAGTCCCATGAGCTTTCAGTTTCTTTTTAATACCTGACTAAAAAATAACAAACCACTGATAATCTAGATTTATAATAAGATTGTTATGTGATGTAAGGGAAGCCATGAACTAAACAGCTTCCATTTTATTTACTTTTAAGAGCTAGGAATCATATTGGCACAATTTTATCTAATTCTATAATCACTTGACTTCACCACTGCACTTTTCAAATTAAGAGACTCTAAGCAGTGTAAAAGGACAGATACTCTAGATCCTATCACCAAACTCAGGCCCCTCCTAAATTAGCCAGTTTCACAGAGGAAAAAAAAAGCTGTCAGGCCTTACTGTATCAATAACAAGATACAGTATAGTTCCATTACATAGTAAAGTCACTTAGCAAATAAAATATTCTCACATAACTAACATTTTTACAGCACGTAAAAATTATACATTAGTACATATAGTACATATATAGACTACAGCTTTACAGTTTGAAAGACAGTCCAAATAGTTCAACAGTTCATTTAGGGTTTCTTTGTATTGTTTTCCCTTACAGATTCTTTGTCACGTCCTTAGCATCCTGACATCCATTCTGTCAAATTATCTACTAAATAAAGTAAATGTTCACTTATCCCAGTAAGCAGTCTGTCTGGGTGACTGGGGACAGGTTTCTGAAAGGCCCAGTCCACACAGAGGCAGTAGAACTGGCCTGTCCCCAAAGGCAGAAGGGAAGTGGCATAGTAAGTATCACCACAGCAGGGAGCGGCCTTCCAGTGCAGCATGTGTACTCACGTGGCCCTGTGCCCAACCATTAGAACTCCACCAAAACCCACTCTGTACCCAGAGAAAGTTACAGAGCATCCTGGAAAGTGAGCCACACTACTTCTCAAAGGAAGCGAGCTGTTTTAGGAATCCACGGAGGAGAGTCACTTTGAACAGCGGTGGTTTGACGTCTGTGGAAGAAGTCACTGGAACTCTTATAAAGAGTACTTTTAAGGGCTCGACAGCCTCCCTGGAAAATTCAGGAAAACCGACGACAGAGGGGATGATTTTCATCTTTTCATAAAGTTCTTCTCCAGAGCTACTGAGGTTCTCTGTAAAGAGTAGATGTTCCGCTTCACCCGATCTTCCAGAGAGGAGGTCGATGCGCTCTCTAGCTTCATGCGGCTAGGAAGAGAAGACAGGAGGATGGAAACAAACATCTGTCAGCCGACTATCTGGCAGAAGAAACAGCTTGCTAGCTACAAAGCAGTCGTAGAAACACTTTTTTTAAAACAGTAAAAGTACTTTTTTTAACCAGGAAGGGAGAAGAGGAGGAAGTTTTTTTTTTTAAAAGGAAAGGTGCAAGCAGGAATGAAAAAGTACGCAGACAGGCAGGAAGAGAGAGGAAGAAGCAGCATTTTATTTTAATTTTTATTTGTTTCCCCCCTGACCTGGGACTTGAACCCAGTGGTATGTGGGCTGCACTCCTTTGGAAGCGACTGATCTAACCACTACTCCACCAAGGTGCACTGGAAAAAAAAAACCACTTTTAAGGAGGAGAAGGAAGAAGTGCTTTTATTTATTTATTATTTTCAGTTTGGGCTTATTTCTCTTGGGGCCCCAGGTCAAGAACCCAGATCGTTGGGCTTTACACGGCCTGCACCTTAGCCACTGACCTACAGGGGTGCTCGAACTAAATTTTTTAAACCAATGTTCATAACAGAAAATGTATCTATTTTGGAAAATGAGTCAAAGTCTCATTAGAGGAAAATGAAAAAACAGTTTCCTCAGCCATGGTTCCTTATTTAAAAGGAAGGATAAGGAGAGTCAATAAAAGTACCAATTTACTTCTGCTCCCTACAAATCAAAAACACCCGTCTGATCAGAAGCTGAAGCTTGTAACAAAGTTGGTGCCAGGTGGAGCTTGTGTCTGCACAGCACAGACCACTGGAAACAGTGAACGAAAGGCTCCCTGACATCCTCCGTTGAAAGCCATTAACAGGAAGAAGACACTCACTGGATAAACTTTCCGTCGCGGGAGTCCAGTTTCTCCAGCCTCTGCTCACGTTCTTCATCCTTGGCGTGCCTTTTCAGGGTGTTCAGCCGCTCTTCCTCTCGCCACTTGGCATTTTCCATCATCTCTTGCCGTTTTCGTTCTAGTTCCTCTGATGAGAGTTTTCTAGGAAACAGCAAAATCATTTTATCAGATCTACCTCCCTCTCCCTATCAACAAAAACACCAGAGACACCCAGGGAGAACAGGAATTAGGTAGCATTCCGGGTTCTCGGTTTACTGCTCTCTTTCCATGGAAATGTCCAGCCCAGTGCCAAACTTCCTGCTAAGATCTTGGGCAGGTGATTCTATCCAAATTTCAAACACTTTTAGTGAAGGAATCCATACTCTCACTTAATAATCTTGGGAGTGATTATAGGGTAACATCAAACATGAAATAAATTGAGAACTCATCAGGGTCCTACTTCTACAGTAATTATATTCTAATTGTTTGCTCAATAACTTAGAGGAAAACAGAGGACTAAATTATCCATGTGACAGATAACATCTACTACCTACCCACTGGAGACACTCAGAAATTTAAGAATGTAGTACGTGTGTATACCACGTTAGGGCTAAGCTAAATGCCAGATGCCTGAAGCATCTGACAACCTCAGAAAGAAACAGGTAGGTGTTCTTTCCTGGCGCTCACTGCAACTGAGGTTAGAACAAGAAGAGCAGGTGATAACCCTGCTCAATCACCATTTAACAAATTCGGACATCTAAATTCATTGTTTCTCAAATGGTTATAATATACAAATCCCCCTTTAAAAGGAAAAACAATGATTGGAATCATAATAAGGGAATTTAAGCTACATTTTAAGTTAATAAATTTTTTTTATAAAGAGAGGAAAAGGAAGAGAGATGGGAGAAGAGAAGGAAGAAAGGGAGGCGCATCTTTGCTTATTTGTTTTGTTTTTTTTCAACCCAAGAACGGGTCAAAAAACCAGGTCCTTGGGCTTTACATGGTCCACATGGCAGCATCCCGGTCTGAGCCACAAGGACATACACACCCAGAGCCCTCCTTTAAGAAACAAACTTAAGATACTAAAACTTGATATTTAGTTCCCTATAGTGAAATGACAAAGTTCCCATTAAAGTAAAAAAAAACAAAAAAAAACCCTAAATGCAATAGATAAAACCACAAAGAGCGTGGGGAAGAGATAACAGTGGACAAGAGACATCAATAAACTGCTGGAAGATGGATGTGGATGGAGGAGGAAACTGAATCCTAAGCCCAATACTCATTAGAAGCAAGTGGATTCACACTTAAAATCCAAGAAAGATGCTGGGATAACAGACACCAAGTATTCTGGAGGCTGGTGGTGAAACGCAGTGCTGAAAACAAGGGGCTAATTTAAAGTTGTATAAGGAACAGTGATGACACTCTGTGTCCTCCGGCCCAACTTGGAGAAGCCAGTAACTCCCTGAAGTACTGAAGGAAAAGAACTTCCAACCAAGAGCACTCTACCCTGCCATCACTTAGAATTGAAGGAGTGGTAAAAGTGTTTCAGACAAACCAAAGTTAAAGGAATTTATCATAACTAAACCAGCTTTGCAAGAAATACTAAAGGGACTTCTATATAATAGGAGAAACCCCACTTAGAAGAAGAAAGACACCAAAAATATAAAATGGTGCAGAGGGATTAAAAATGTAGACTGTTAGAATGAGCTTAGGATTAACTTGCTTTCAATTAAAAACAGGTTATAGGCATGCCCTGGAGGAGAAGAAGTAGGTCAATCACCTCCAAAGGAGCATAGGTCACATACCCCTGGGTTCAAATCCCAGGTTGGGAAGAACAACCAAGATATACAACTAGATTAAAAAGAGTACTTCTTCCTCCTCTCTCTTCCTGCCTGCTGTCTACTCACCTTCATTCCTGCCTGCACTTTTCCTTAAAAATAAATAAACAAATAAATACATGGGAGAAATGAGCAGTAGAAAATGTCTATTATTTGACCGAAACAATTTAGGAAAGTGTGCCTATATAATAGTAATTAATGCAAGAATAATTACTCCATTTTCTGTTTCATATCGCCATGCTTGTTCCGAGTACTTTATAAGCAAAGACTTTATAGCAGTATTTTATTGGTTTATTTTGAACAGACTTTTTTTTTTTTTAATTATAAAAACAGTGTGGGTGCGCCCTGGTGGAGCAACAGTTAGGTCAATCACCTCCAAAAGACACAGGCCGCATACCCCTCGGTTTGAGTCCCGGGTCCGAGGGGAAACAACCAGTGTGAACACCTAAATGGAAGTAAAATAAAGTGCTTCTTCCTCCTCTCTCTTCCTGCCTGCCTGCCTACTTGCCCTCATTACTGCCTGCATCTTACCTTTAAAAAAAAAAATGATGTGCTGCCTGTAAGAAAGGTAGAAAGCACTAAAAGCAACCAAAACATTAATATAAGTTAAAAAGGAATCCCACCAGCCCCTCCCAAAATTAATTGAAGAGAAAAAAATAGCCTTAGTCAATAAAAATCTCTTTATACAGAGAATTACACTGCAAGAGAAAAAAAGTCTCATCTTTTCAATTGACAAGGAAACTGTTTTAGATGTTCAATTAAATGGAAACAGACACACAAAAGAAAACCAAAAAATGCTGACATTCTTACAGAACTCTCAGAGCCTCAAGTAACATATCCAGTGAGCCTCCATCTGAGAAACACGGATTAAATAGTGTTAAGAAAGGTTTTATAGTCATCATTTTTCTTTTTTGTCTTAATTCAACATCATCTTAGTTACATAAAACAATCTGAACTACCTAAAATACCAAACCAAATCAGACAAAAGGATAACACAAAATCCATGCATTAAAGTTTCTGTACTCTTGCTCCTGGGATAGAGGTCTTGAGGACTCCAGCTCATTTTTAATCACAAAACACAACAAAAATTCTCAGGGCAATGCGAAAGGCTGACAGAGTCAGACAAATTCAAGTGATGGCAGATGGTAAGAGAAAAACAACGCAGAATCTGAAAATGCCTCGTCACGTGCTGACAGCCTTTAAATACATGAAAAAATATACTCATGAGGATCCATCCCTAAGAGAAGCATCAATTACAACACAGCTAAAGAACTGACCCCGTGTCACCAATGAATGATGAAATTACTCACAATATACTCTGAGCAGGCAAGGGAATAGGTAACATATTTTGGATAAAGCTGCCAGTCAAAATAATTAAACCTTTTTCAAAAGTTTCTGTTCCCTGGAAACAGCGAATCAAGCAATGCAGAGTCAGGGGTCCGCCTTCCTTCGAACACCACAGCACATAAAAGCTACTGCAGAGTCTCGATGTCGGCTTTCGCTGCAATCACTGGGAGCTTTGAGTACTGATGTCTGATCCTACACCCAGAGATTATGATGGTACAGGGCTGTGGGTATAGACAGGTAATGGGATTTTTTTTTTTTTTAAAGCTTCTCAGGTGATTCTAATGTGCAACTAACTTGTTCGGGAAGCAAAAGGAAATTCACTGAAGTTGCCCATCTCATCCCAACTTCTGCTAAAAGCAATCAAGACCCCTAGGGACAGCCTTTCATAGGCTCAGCCAACTCCCCTCAGGGTGTACAGGATTGTACACCCAATTCTGTCTGACCCACTCCATTCCCAACCCCAGCATCTAGGATGTCTGCCCTCAAAGAGAACTCTATTTGCTTTTCAGCTGATGCCTCAAGAAAGAAACACTCTCAAGAGCTTCTCTGTGTAAATCTCTAGGACATTAACATGCTTAGAGATGCTGGGAGAAGGTCAACTAACTGTTCATTAAGTCAAAACTATTTACTTTGTCCTTTTGGTATGTCTCACATGGGGAAGACGGGAAGAGGTAGATTATTAGAAGCTGACAAGATGAATAAATTGGTTTGCCAAAAAAGGTGATATAGATTAATATACATTAGCCACTTGTCCTGGTTAGAGCCACTCCTAGATTCAGGTCTCCGGAGCCTGACATTCACCTGCTGGTCACCTCACTCACCTGGTGTATCCAGGAACATGCCGCCTTTGGTAGACCTCTTTTTTAGGTGATGGACTCCTAGTTCGGTCCCTCTCTCTGCTGTTTACCTTTGAGTTGTTCCTGTAGCAGATACAGACGGCACAGAGGAGAAAAGTTATTTCAGCACAGGGGATTTTATCATACAGCGGAAGAGCTAAGAGTTTTAGGATTAGAATCCAAAGTGAAGAGAAGATAGGGTAGAAGTGGAAGAAAAATAAAGACACAAGAATACATAAGATTAGATATTAACTTTCACTCCAGAGAGTCCACATACTTACTTCTAGAGACCTGAGTCTCACAAAGAAATTTGGAAAAAAAAAAAAAAAAAAAGTAGTAACAAAGCAAAGATATTTGGAAAAGCTGATCCATCACCAAGAACAAATACCAGCTATGACCAACCCGCACATTTATAGGTTATTTTGCATTGAATTCCCAAACTCACATTTTGCTTGGTTTGGGGGACCGTGACCTTCTGCCTGGGGACCGAGACCTCCTGTCCCGTGTCCCTGCTTCTCTGCTGCTCTTCTTGCTGGCATGTCTGGGAGGTGAATAGGAAGAACTTCTGGACCTGGAATGATTCTTCAGCCGGTGAACTCCCTTCTGTTCAGCCATCAGAGGACCCCGAAGTCCCTTGCTATGGTCAGAGTCCCTCATCTATATCATCAAGAAAAGGAAGAGAAGCTATTCATAGGAAAACCCAGCAGTATAGTAGAAAATGCAGTGAAACAAAGAAATGAATGGGCACTGAGGTTCCAGAAGGAGAGACAAGTGATTCTAACAATCCCATCAGTGTTACACTGTACAAAATTAGGAAATTTACCCTCAGATTCCCCTAAAATATACCCCCAAAACTACCTAAGCTGGCTTGGCACTTCACTACAGCCTAAGAAGACTCAAAGCATGGGTGTACCCTGGTGGGGTAGTAGTTTGGTCAACTGCCCCCGACCTAAGCGCAGTTCGCATACATCCCAAGGACCTGGGCTCGCCTGCTGAGCTGGGGAAAACCAGTATGCACAACTAAATAAAAATAAAGAAAGTACTTCTTCCTCCTCTCTCTTCTTGCTTGCCTCCCTACTTGCCTTCATTCCTATCTATACCATTCCTTAAAAAAAAAAAAGGGGAGGGAGGCACGCCCTGGTGGCCTAACAGTCTAGTACACCCTGGGAAGAGTCCCACAAACTTCCCAAGGTTCCAGGGCCAGGGGGAACAACCAATGTGAACAACTAAATAAATAAAGATTTTCTTCCTCCTCTCTCTTCCTGCCTGCCTACTCACCTTCATTCCTGTCTGTACCTTTCCTTTAAAAAAAAAAAAAAAGCACTGGGAGGGTAGGATCTGAGGTTTAAATATACTGAGGGGGAAAAGAAGAATCAACAGGGATGTACATTTGTCAAAACTCATCAAACTATACACTTAAAATACATGCATTTTATGTAAATTATCTGCAGAGGGGTGGGCAGAATACCTAAGTGCCACACTGGTGGTTCAGCGTTTGGGTTCAGGAGGCCCTCAGCTACAGCTGGAGGTTCGGGGAGCAGACGTGGGCCTGCTCCCCAGCAATCCCAGTTTTGGTTCAATACACTCCCTTCTTCCCACATGATGTCTGACTGGCTGATAAAAATGTTCTACATCCTGAGTCTGTCAAGTTGGCACACTCCGAGGCCAGCCTCTCCCTTTAAGAAGTCCACGTCCTCACCTGTAAGCCGTATCCAGGGACTTTGGACAAAACAGGAACAGAATTTGTTGTCTTCTTTTGCGATCTAAGAGATTAAAGCACACACTCATTGAAAAATAAAAAGCATTTAAATTAATTTCTTATGCTGAAACCAGCTTCTAGCTTCAAATGTGACTTTTCCCACCTCCAGACTATTACTTGGAGTGTGTTTCTCTATTTGGACTGTCTTTGCTGGAAGATGCATCAGCAGTCATGTTTTTCCTGTGAAAATCCGTGGGCCTAGATTTTTAGCCCCAGTGCCTGAACACAGTCTCTTCTCACCTCCTGCTGCTATTCCAGGGACTAACAGTGAGTCAGTGGCAACAATGCTGACTGTTCCCACAGAGAAGACACATGGAATGGTCCCAGATGGGCCATTAATTCATTTTTTTTTTAAAGCCTACATAAAACCCACTTCAGTCTTGGCAGAATCACAAACTGAGATAGAAGTCACATCCAGGATGTCTGACCTAAGACCTATAAAACTACAGTCAGTTCTGCTGGGGGTTATGCCAAGTTCTCCCAGGAACTCTAGAGCTAGATGGCCAGCTCTGCGGGTATGCAGCCTGTGTCCAAGGATTCATCACTGAAACGCCACTAGCTGGCAGTCCCAGCAGAAAGGAGACCCTGAGTTCCTCTCTGGGGAATGAATGAGCAAGTGAATCCACCAGGAGGGAAAGCCCGCCTCCACGTCCTCACCTCCCCCGGCTACGCTCCTCTTCACTGCTGCAATGGTCACTACTTGAGCTTCTGTGCTTGTGCTTCTTATGCTTCTTTTTCTTCTCCTTCTTTTTCTTCTTTTCCTTTTTTTCCAGACTCATTTGCAACTAGAAAATGCCCAGAACATAACCATGAAAGATTACTGAGAGCCCTGTTAGTCTCTCTGAAGGACCCTGACCTCAGACCTCTCGGTCTAGCGGGGTCAAGGGCATTATCAGAGGTTTCCCGCCAACAAGAAGGGAAGGGTCTTAACCGCAGCCCCCCAGACTGGACAGAATCTCTGGTGGGTGGGACAAGCAAATGGTGCTTTTATACAGTCCCCAGAACCACTGACTAGAGTTGCCATTCTACATCAAAAGAGCTCCGACTCCACTGAGGGCAGTTCGGACTGCAATCTTTAAATGTTCCTGAGCAACTGATCCAAGAAGTAAGATCACATAGCCTATCAGGTGAATACGGAGTGGGCCTTAGGGGTTTGATTTCACCTGATCTGAATATACCGTAGGATCATGCTTTCCACAGGCATATCCCAACCCCTCTTCTTCTGGAAAAATGACAACACATGGTGTTTTTCTAACCAAAAGACCAAAAAGAACACATTAAGCTTAGTTAAACTTAACAAATTAAGACTGCATAAAATCACCAGCTCAAAAAGACAAAAATTTGTAAAGACACTCTGTTTTCCCTCTCCTGAGATAACAGTAAATGAAATCTCATGTTAAGTAGCTAAAAGAGTCTCTTGGTGTCTATTTGTCACACTACTTACCAATTCTTTGATTTTCTTCATTTTCACAGGATTATTCAATACCTCTCTCTTTTTTTCCTCCTCTTTCTTCCTAAAGAGAGGAAATTATACAATAATGACTATTTCTACTGGAAAGGGAATTATGTCATTCATTCTACTCTCCACAATTCCATGTAGCAATCCTTTTTTTCTAAATGCATGCTGACAGACCCTATGTTGAAATCTACGGATATGGAAGCCAGAAATATTCCTCAAAGGGACTGAATATTGTGAGTTAAGTCCATACAAGTTCCCTGCTGTGCAAGAAGTGAATTTGTTCTGTTTCTTGTTAGGCTTCATACTTGGGGCTTCCCAGCTAGTTAAGAATATGGATGTCATCTTGTGTATCAATTGGTCCCTGGGCTTCAAATGGCTGCAATGTTTCAGTATTACCTCCAATGTTAAGTATGACAACCACCCGGGACATAAAGAGAATGGATTCCTTTCAAAATGTCTTACTCTCCTATATTACTCACAGCAGGTTAGCCTTCCTGGAGGCCCATCTGGCAACATGCCTCACAATCTGCACATACTCTGTATTTTATTTTTTATTTTTTTTAAGAGAAGGAAAGGAGAGGGAGGGAAGGAGAAAAAAGGAAGGGAGAGAAGAAGGACCATCTTTATTTTTCACCTCAGCCCTAGGTTGCTGCATCTTGGGCAACACTTATTTTTTTTTCTTTTAAAGGACAGGTACAGGAAGAAATGAAGGCAAGTAGGCAGACAAGAAGAGAAACGAGAAAGAAGCATTTATTTATTTCATTTAGTTGTTCACACTGGTTGTTACCCCCTGACCTGGGTTCCGGGACTCAAACCCAGGGGTATGTGGCCTGTGCTCCTTCAGAGGAGACTGACCTAACCATTGTTCCACCAGGGCTTGCCAATCTTACAAATTCTTTTACAAGAACTAATTATTGTAAGGAAATAAAAAGAGAGATCATTGCAGGCACACTCTGGTGGTTTAGTAAGTATGCCTGCTGCCTGGCTGGCCTAGTCCACATACATCCCAGGGACCTGGGTTAGCCACCAGGGCCAGGGGCAACTAAATGAAAAATTAACATTTCTTCCTCCTCTCTCTTCCTGCCTGCCTGCCTAATCGCCTTCATTCCTGCCTGTACCTTTCCTTTAAAAAAGAAAAGAAAGGCCACTTAGAACTGTTCAAATTATAACAAATGAAAATAAGATGGAAGATAGGGATCCAACGAGAGAATATCAACATAATTATGGTATATCATACAATATAGATATTAAAACGATGTTACTGAAGCATACTGACAGATTTTCAACATATATGATTAGGTTTAAAAGGAGTCTATAATATGCACAGTATTTATACACGACTCAATAGCCAATATTCACAATAACCCAAATGTCCATCATCAGATTAATGAATAAGCAAACTGTGATGCAGGTATACCCCTGTGCCAAAGGGCGGTCATGGAAAGTCTAGGGATCTGGATTCGTGATCTGGGGCCAATGGTGGAAAAAAAGAAAATGTGGCATATACCTACAATGGAATAATTTTTAATCTTTGAAAGGAAGGAAATTCTGACACATTCTCCAAGGACGAACCTTGAAGACATTATGCTGAGCGGAATAAGCCAGTCACAAACGGACAAATAACATATGATTCTATCATACGAGGTAACTAGAGTAGCTAAGTTCATAGAGACAGAAGCACGAGGGTTGCCAGGAGCCAGTGGGGAGGAGGGATGGGGAGTTACTGTCTACTGAGTATAGCATCTCAGATCCGAATGATGACAAAGTTCCAGAGGAGGGTGGTGAGGGTGACTGCATCACAGTGCGTGTGTACTTACTGCCTCTGAACACATAAAAATGGTTAAGATGGTCCATTTTATGTATGTATCCTTCATCATAATTACTTAAGTTAACAAAATGGGAGAAAATATACATATACAGTAATTTTAAGATAAAGAGAGCTTTAAAAGACTTTAAAAAAAGAAATGTAAACAAAGAAAACTTTTCTGGATTTTTTTTTTTTAAGAGAGGAAGAAGCATTTAAGGAAGAGGAGAAAGAAACATCTTTATTTAGTTGTTCACTTTTAGCTTTGCACCCAGCCCTGGGTGTTAAACTCACACCATAATCTCAGCCCCCTGTGCCACAAGGGTGCACCCCAACAAATAACACTTCAATGTACAGCTTTATTTGAACATATCTGAAACAAAATATTGCAAATTAATTTTTTCATGCACAGCCTGATCTCACTCAGCA
This sequence comes from Solenodon paradoxus, assembly GCA_004363575.1. NCBI lineage: Eukaryota > Metazoa > Chordata > Mammalia > Eulipotyphla > Solenodontidae > Solenodon > Solenodon paradoxus. The sequence goes on from RJWH01001864.1 coordinate 28,050, forward strand.
CCCAGAATGCAGATAAGCTTTGATCTGTTATATATTAAGGTTTCAAATAAGAACTAAAGTTTCCTTTTAAGGGGTCAATTATTGGTGAAAGGTAGAATTACAAGGTTGGTGATGAACTTATATATACAGATACTGATCTGCTGATTTACAATGACATCCACCTAAAATCTATGTTATAATGCAAAGTACCTTTAATAAAAAAATCTTAAATTAAAAACATAAATAGGTTTGCCCCTGTAGCTCAAGTGGCTGAGACGGTTGGGATGTGGACCATGTAAAGCCCAAGGAAGCATGTTTGAGACCCAGGACTGCGGCGGGGTGAGGGGGGAATGCTTCTTCCTTCCCTTCCTTCCTTTTTAAAAAATTAAAAGTAAAAATAATTTAATAATTAAATATATATGTATATAAGATAATATACATAAAATAAATACAGCACACCCCTGTGGTTAACACAGCCAATGTATAGACCATGTAAAGCCTCCTAACACAACCCAGAGCCAGTGGTAATAAGCAAATACACAAACGAATAAAGTCTCTTTTTAAAGGGATCTGCTGCAAAAAGAAAAGTTGGGTAGTAGAAGGTTTATTCACCCACCTAGCCAACTCTATATATCCCCAAATTCCTAAGAAACTTCCAAGCTTTCTCATCCTTCTTCTAAGGACTAAAGGTCGACGAACAAAACTGGTTTGTTCTAGTACCTTTGCCAATCTCCTCCCATAACACCTAGGTCAGGGACCCTTAATGGAGTCTCTTTCCCAACCTCAGGGAAACTCAAATGGAGACAAATCGTTTTATATGACAGACAAAGACACTGTGAAGTGAGAGAAGCAAGCGCCGTAGCAGAGGCTATAAAACTGTCCATAACAAACTCCCTTCCCTGCCCCCATCAGTACCTGATGATGAAGAGCGGGTCCTCCCGGATTTTGCTGGCCATGTCAAGAAGGGAATTGGCGCCTGACGGGGCAAAGATGGAGCCTGGGAGCAGTCCCGTCTCAGAAGAGCAGCCTGCCGCCTTCTCCTCCATCTTCTCGAAAACGTATTTGTCGATGGGGCGCCCCAGCAGATACTCATCACGGTTCACCATCCCACCAGGACCCTGGTACATCCAGTCCAGTTTTTCTTCTTTTTTCCTAGTTCAAGGAAAAAAAAAAAAAGTATCCTTTAATAAAATGTTTTTAAAAAGAAAGTATACAATCAGAGGAAATGCAGATTCCTGTAAACCTACATCTGAAACCCAAACACGAGAAACAGATAAACCCCAAGTGGTCAGAGCAGGACACATCCACAGGCATGTATCTAAACATGGCACCCCACACGTGCAGAGAGGAAATGGCGCATGCCAGCATGGAGACTACCATTTAGTGGAGAGATACTCCCCACATACTGAAAGCAATTTATAAGGAAAAGCCGTGTTCTTTAACCTGAGGCATGGACCTGGGTTTAGGGCTTCTGTGCAAGGTCTTTATATCACGCTTTCATTTCAAGGAGAATCTGAAACGACGTGCGCATTCTGAGTCCTCTCATCACTAAGAACAATTTCACGTAGCTGGGTTTGGGTTTGGGTTATTACTGTCGCATCAGCACCGTAGTAATGTACATTTGAGGGGATAACGAGGAAAAAAACAAGAGAGAACCTAAAAGCCAAAAGAGGGGGACAAATATATGTTACAGTATCAGATCAAACAAATATTTCCCTGAGGTTTTGAGAGAAGCAAACGGTGAATCGAATCCTCAATAACAGACAGCAAAGGCACGCAGAACTTGTAAGCGCGTGTGTGGAAGCAGTCAACACCATATTCACGCCGCAAGCGCAATGCAGCTTCATCAAAACAGTCTTACCTCTAAGTCTAAATGTTTTTTGACTGACTTTTTTTTTAAAGGAAAGGTGTAGGCAGGAATGAAGGCAGGAGGTAAGCAGGCAGAAAGAGAGGAAAGGAAGATATATTTTGATTTTGTTGTTCATCTTGGTTGCTCGCCCAGCCCTGGTCTTGAACCCAAGTCCGGGGATTTCAGTAGACTGCATCCAGTGCCCATATCTGCTAGGCCACCAGAGTGCACTGTTTGTTTTTTTTTTAAAGAGAGGGTACAGATAGAAATGAAGGGGAACATGCAGGCAGGAAGAGAGTAGAGGAAGAAGCACTTCGTTAAGTTTTATTTAATTGCACATGCTGGTAGTTCTCCCCCGCAGGGGATGTGAACCCAGGTCCTTGCTGGAGGCAGTTGACTAAACCACTACTCCACCAGGGTGTGCCAGGAAAGGAAACTTTTTTTTTTAAAGGAAAGTCATAGGCAGGAATAAAGGCAAGAAGGCAGGCAGATAGAACAAGGAGGAAGAAGCATTTTATTTATTTGTTCATCTTGGTTATTTCCCGGGGCTCTGGGTCTTGAAATATGTGGACTACACCTGGTGGCCACCAGGGCACACAAGAAGTAAACTCTTATAAATAATGGGTATTCAGTCCAAAATCAACATGTTTTAAAATTAAGGGTTCAGATATTTTAATATATGTTTATAATATGTGTTCACCTTATAAGCTGCCGAGGAATTAATTTTAATGTGAAATTTATTTATATTAAATTAAAATATAAAGTATATAATCTACATAAAGTATATAAAGTCAAATAATTTAATGTATGCCACTGTTTAAAAAAAACAACAAAAACAAAAATACCTGGTGGTGCATCCCTATGGCTCAGTGGTTAAGGTGCAGGTCTTATAAAGTCCGAGGTCCCAGGATTGAGATGCCAGGCAGGGGGCGTTAAAAAAAAAAGTTTTTTTTAATGCCATTTTCTTATCTCATTTTAAGTAGGGTTTTTTTTAAAGGAAAAGTACAGGCAGGAATGAAGGCAAGCAGGGAGGCAGCTAGGAAGAAAGAGGAAGAAGAAACACTTTATTTTATTTAGTTGTTCACCTTGTTTCTTTCCCCCAGCACCGGGTCTTGAACCAAGAACCTTGGGATGCATGTGTACTACACCTCCAGTGAGCTCAGCTGGCAGGCCACCTCAGCACACCCTCATTTTAAGTATTAATTCCCTACATATATTGCGTTATATTTAAAAATTCTAAAACTCTATTTTAAAACATTTAAAATTTCATAGTTAAGTCAGCATGACCTTCTCCCAAATCCATTATCCTAGATGTGATTTTTATCTTGTTCCATAATGCCATTCCATGAACTGAAACTAAGTCTCACGCGACTCCACATCACTAATCCCCTGCCATGAAATTACTGAGATTATGAGGGAAAGCCCCGTAGCCAATGAGGAAGTGAGCCACAAGTTCCTCCAGACCTGCCCATGAGGACATGAGCAAGGGGAACGAGAAGACAGGTTACTCGATTTTAATCTGTCAAGTTTTTATTCACTTCTGATTTAGGAAAGCACTGCACCTTTTGCACATTTTTGTTTTTCTCATACATATTTACCCCACTTCCTTTCATTTATTTTGTTTTTGTCCTTCCTTCGCCTGGTCCCAGATCTCCAACCCAGGTTTTGGGGATTAACATGGCCGTCACTTCAGCTGCTGAGCCACAGGGCAGGATAGCGACACTCACTCTTAATCAGGACTATTTGTCAGTCATCTTCCATGAGCATGTCCTATACTAAGCTCTTTACCTGTTATCTCATTTGATCCTCAATGAACCTTAAGAAATTGGGTTTTCTCATTTCCCTGATCCTATCAAGGTAACCCAAGTTCCCAAATCTCCTTCCAGTTACATAGCTAGTCTAATTCATATAAAGTCAGTCTCAAGTTCAGGTCTGTCTGACTCCAAAACCCATGCCTCCAACCAGCTGCTTTGCAGCATCTGGATGATGCACAGCAGGCCAGTCCTGTAATTCCCTGCATTCCACATGCCCCAACCCAAATCATCCCTCTGCCCCCTCAGTTCCTTGCTTACTTGACAGCTCCGACATCCTCTGCATAACGCTGCATCTCCTCCCGGGCCCTCTCCTCCCGCAGCTCCCGCTGAAGCTCCTCAATCTTCTTTCGCTCGGCCTCATGCTTCTGCTCAGCCTTCCACACTTTCTCCACATTTCGGAGGGTCTGTGGGTGCCAACTCTTCTTCAGATTCTGTAGTGAATGAAAGAAGGAAAATGTCATGCAGGGAGAAGGTGGGTGATGACTCCAAATTGGCTCTGCCTCACCCAGTCCTCTGTGCCCTATGCATGCCAAAGCAGGCATAAAAGAGCAAGAGGTCTTTAACAATGACAAGTTGACACTTGATAATCTCACACATAGGAGGTTGGGGGCTTGGGTTCAAATACTTTAATGAAACTCATCTGAATCTGACTTCTATCTACTGTGCCTGAAGTAAGAGTTGGGGATGACAACAAAGGAGAAATGGGGCAGGGAAGTGAGAAGGTATAGACTCTGAAAGGCAATGGAACTCAAGTACCTTTGGCACTGGACATTTTTTTTTTTTTTTTTTTTTTTTAAAGGTAAGGTACAGACAGGAATGAAGGCAAATAGGCAGGTAGGCAGGAGAAAGAAGCATTTTATTTTATTTTAATTTTTTTAATTTAGTTGTTCACATTGGTTGTTTTCCCCCAGACTCAAACCCAGAGGTATGTGGTCTGTGCTCCTTCAGAGGCAAATGACCAAACTGCTACTCCACCAAGGCGCACCTGAATATTCATTCTTATGAACACAACTTTCTTTCCCTTGAGTCACTTAGCCTGCCTTAAACGTGCATGGTTTACAACCTCAGTTAGTAGCATTTTCAACCTTCCTTTCCAGGAATCTCCTCCTTGGTCCTAATCTTCCCTTTACCCTCAAATAATACTTCTCTTCTCCCTTCTCCCATGAGTCACTGAACTGGTTCGGCTTTCCAGTTAGGGAAGGTTTCCTGGAGGAAGTAACATCTAGGACAATTATAAATTAGCCTGGTGATATAGGAAAGGGGAGAAAAAGGGGCAGATTTCTGCACAGAAGAAACAGCACACCCAAGTGCAGGCTCAGTGGTGAGAAAGAACAAATAAATCAGAGCAGCTGAAGCAGGCAAGGTGGCACACAAGGTGATGGGAAGGGGGCTCACGATGACATCAACAAGAAAGGAACAAATTAAAGGTCTGGTAAACCATAGTAAGGGGTTGGACTTTGTCCTGTTGGTGAAAGGAAACACTAAGCAGTCACAGCAAAGTGAGAGGAATGACTAGATCGCTGGACTGAAAAACGCCAACTGGAGACCAGTTAAGAAGTCTAAATAAGAGATACCACAAGGTACCTGGCAGGTGAAAGGTGATGTATCAATAAAGACTCCTTTTTCTTCCTTTTCTCTCTCTCCTTACCCTTCCTTTCTCTTCATGACATTCAGTCTGTTTATCACTCCTTCCATCAGGCCTCTCCCATGCTCTATTCTACTGGTCCTCCTCTCCCTCCTTCAACATGGATGGTTACACGTGTCCCTCAAAGAACTTTTGGCAATGTTTGGGAACATTTTTGATTGTCACAAGTCAGGGAGATAGGTGCTACTGGCATGTAGTGGCCAGAGGCCAAGGACACCTTTAAACATCCTACATGAACACCCTGGTGGAGTAGCGGTTAGGTTAATCACCTCCAACGGAGCAAGCCACACACTCCTGGGTTCAAGTCCTGGGCCTGGGGAAAATAATAAGTGTGAACAACTAAATAGAAATAAAAAAAAAAAAGATGCTTCTTCCTCCTCTCTCTTCCTGCCTGCCTACTCCCTTCATTCCTGCCTGCATCTCCCCTTTAAAAATAAATTAAAAAACATCCTACAATGAACAAGGAACATCACTGCCTCTCCCACCACAAACACACACACAATTATCCAGTCCAAAATATTAGTAGTATTGAAGTTGAGAAATCCTGGCCTAGTGCTTTCCTATCCCTAAACAAAGTTGCTTAAAGAATACACTAAATTAGATAAATCTTGATGGAGTCTTGGAACTCATTCTACTCAATAACACCGAATAAACTAATACAGTTTATTGAACAGGTTGCTAAACTGCTATTTACTGATTTAATTAGCTACACTTTCGAGAGGTTAGTTTTCTTCTGATCTTGCACCAGGCTACCACAGGTCCATCTGCCCAACTTGGATCCTCAGCCTCCTGCAAATGAACTAAACAATTTAAGAGAAATTGCCACCTAATTCATATGAAGTACTACTAATGCAGAAGAAAACTCCGTCACTACAGATCGGAATGCAGCAGTGAGGTAGTAGTAGTAGAAAAGTGGACATAAGGAAGATCCCTGCAGGTTTAAAATAGATCCCAAGACATGGCTCAGGGGCCAGGAGAATGGGTCACAAACCACCCCCATTACAGTCTAGAACATGACTGTGAACTCTCAGTGAAGGAAAGTGTGTCCTAAGACAAATTCTACGAAACAAAGCCTGCCTGACACGTCCTCCACATCCGTTTTCTTCTCCCAGCCAGTTCCAAGCGCCCCTCGGAACTTCCTGCCAGCAGCGCCCCGCCAACAAACATATAAACACCGCTGCCACCATTGGAGACACCCTACACACAGCGCCCCACGTCTCTGCCGGGTTCCTCCGTGGCCCTAGCGATCCGCCCTCTCTCCGGGGCTACAGCAGTCGCCCCCGCCCCCGCCACCACCCAGGCCAGGCCGCGTCCACACGGCTACCCATTCCCCACGCCCGGCCACTTTCAGTCCCCAGCCCCACTCGGTCTCCGGCCTCCAGCCCGCCCAGCCCCGGCCCCCTCACTTACCAGGTCTCCGCCCCCCATGGTGACGGAGCCGTTTCCTCACCACGCGGACCTGGAAGACTCAAGAAAGATGCGGGGAGATGTATCAAATCGTTCTGGTGCCACCTCCCTAGACCTGGTCCCGGGAGTAACCGGCTGCCACTGGGCCCGATCTCAAGTCCACTTCCGGGAGGATGTCCTATTCCCGCGTCGGCGTCGCAGTCCTGTGACGTTTATTCTAGCTGTCGCGCTGCGACGCGGCGGTTTCGCAGTCTGAGGCTGCCCTGATCCCAGCAACCTGTTGGTGCCTGGATTTGGCAGCTCACCAGAGTTCTCGAACTGTATTAAAAATAACAGGGGCTCTGCTGATCGGTTGTTAAATGTATTCCCCTAAATACTTGTGATGCTATTCCTTTTTAAAGGACAGCTGCAAGCAGGAATGAAGGCGAGCAGAGGCAGGCAGGAAGAGAGGGGAGGAAGAAGCATTTATTTCACTCTTTCATCTTGTTTGTTCCCTCGGCTCCCCGTCTCGAATCCAGATGCCTGGGATGTCCGTGACTATGACCGGTTTCCTTATCTTCTAGACCACCAGGGCGCGCCTTGTGATACTATCTTAAATGGAATTTTTTCTGAAAGTTCACTTTCCAATTGCTTGCTGCTAGTTTATTGTAATATAACAAGAAATATAAATATTTAGTCTGTATTCTTTGGTCCGAGCCTTTTTTTTTTTTTTTTTTTTTAAAGGAAGTGTACAGAAAGGAATAAAGGTTGAGTAGGCAAGCAGGTGGAGAGACGAGGAAGAGGCATTTTCATACAGTTCACCTACAGGCCGCTCACCCCTGGCCCCGGGACTCGAATCCTGGTCCTTGGGATGTATGTGATCTGCTCCCAATGGCTGTTGCATCTGGGAGCACCTTGGTCAGAACTTTTAAACATTTGTGATTTCCTAAGTGGTAACAGCAATAAGGGTGGAAGGAGTTGTGTTTTGTTATTCATAACAAGCCCTTTACAAATGCACCAGTTTAGGTTAAAGAGGAGACTTGGAAAGTCTAGAGGCTGAGTTAATCACCAGTAGCCAATGAGTCAATCAATCAATCATACCTACAGAATGAAGCCGCCATAAAACGATCCCTAATAAGTGTTCTGGATCTTCCTGGTTGGTGAACATGGAGAGGTGCGGGGAGAGTAGCGCTGAGAGGTGCTGGGAGGAAGGGCGGCACACTTTGGGAGAGCTGGGAAGCTCAGTTCCCTTCACACATGCCCTTCCATATGCATCTCTTCCATTTGGTTGTTCTTGAGTTGCATCCTTTTAAAAATAATCTAGCAACTTAGTTAAGTAAAGTATTTTCCTGAGATCTGTGAGCCACCCTAGCAAATTATTATTTCTGATAAGGGCTCACAGGAACCTAGTTTCATAACTGGTTGGTCAGAAACACTGATGACAACCTAAACTTGTGATTGGCATCTGAATTGGGGGATGTGGGGTACAGTCTTGTGGGACTGAATCCTTTTACATAAGGGATTTGATGTTAATTCTAGGTAGATAGGGTCCGAATTGAAAATACAACACCTCTTTGATATTCACAGAGAATTGGAGAATGGTTTGCGGTGGGAAAACCCTCACACATTAATTAGGTGGCCAGAAGAATTGAGTCTGTGAGTAAGGAGAAACTCGTATGTAATATGAAAAGCTGATGTTTCTTGCGCAGTTTTCTAAATGAGGCCAAGCAGCCATTACAGAGAAACTGTATTACCTGTCTTGTTTGAAGACGAAGACCTTTGGATTGTGCCAAAGCAATTGTTTTAAGAAACCATCAAGCAAACAATTATTTCAGAGTTCATCCAGATAACAAGGACTGATGATTATGAAGGATTAAATCAGTAAACAATTATGTATAGCCAAGAATAGTTTAAGTTTAACACTGTTCTCTCCATTTACGTCATCTTCCTCTTCTTCCCATTAAAAAAAACAAACATTTTTAAAGAAAGGAAAGAAGGAAGAGGAGAAAGAAGTGTAGGAAGGGAGGGAGGAAGGAGAGAAAGAAGGAAGGAAGGAAACAAGGAAAGAAAGAAGGAAGAAGGAAAGGAAGAAGCATTTTTATTTTGGTTTTTCACCCCAACCTTTGGTCGCAGCCACCTGAGTTACCAGGATACACCCTAAAAAAATCCTAATTTTATTTCCCCTCTCTGGGACACTATTTAATTTTTCTACCTGAATCCATGCCCCTGAATTGCAATTGTTTGATCCAAAATAAACATCTTTGCCTTTTCAATTGTCTCCTGCATGTTTAGGTTGACAATAAAACATATGTAACTTTTGGATACTGACCTTATAAGTTATAACCTTCTAAATTCATTTGTTAGTTCTTATAATTATTTCATGAATATTTAGTATTAGATGTGTTTGAAAAAAATAAAAGAAAATCAACACTTTGGAAAACAGTCTAGCAATTCCTCAAAAGGTTAAATATGGTTACTACATGATCCAGAAATTCCATTCCTAGTTATATACCTAATTGCCAGTATACACTTAAGAGAAATTAAAAATATATACCCATGCAAAACTTCTACGTGAATGTTCATAGCATTATTCATACTAGTTAAAACATGGAAATAACCCAAATGTACATCAATAGATGAACGTATAACTAAAATGTGGGCTACCAAACAATGGAATATTATTTGACAATGCAATACTGATATGTGCTACAACATGGATGGAACTTACTAAAGGAAGCTAATCACAAAAGACCATTGTGACACACTCTGGTGGAGTAGTGGTTTGGCGCAGTCCACGTACATCCTAAGGTCCTGGGTCCTGGGCAGGAAGAACCAAGATGAACAACTGAATGAAATAAATAAATATTTCTTCCTCCTCTCTCTTCCTGCTTGTCTCCCTACTTGCCTTCATTCCTGCTTGCTCCTTTCCTTTAAAAAAAAAAAAAGAACAAAAAAAACCAGTTGTGAGATTCCATTTATATGAAATGTCTCAAGTAAGCAAATCTATAGAGACAAAAAGTAGATCAGTGATATCCAGAAGTCTGGAAACAGCAAATGTTGGCAAGGATGTGGAGAAAAGGGAACAGTTTTTGTGGGAGTGCAAATAGGTGCACCTCCTATGGGAAACATATGGCAATTCCTCAAAAAGTTGAAGATGGAAATCCCATGTGATCCCACCATCCCACTTTTAGGTGTTTACCCAAAAGATACAAAAACACTCATTTGCAGAGATTTATGTGCCCCCATGTTTACCGCAGCCCTATTCACAACAGCTAAGAACTGGAAACTACCTACGTGCCCAACGTCAGTCAAATACATGGATAAAGAAGATGTGGTACACACACACGCACACACACGCACACACACACACACACAATGGAATACTACACAGCCCTTAGAAGAAATGAAATTCTTCCATTTGAATCAACATGAATGGAATTAGAGAGGATTATGCTAAGTGAAAGAAGTCAAAAGAAGAAAGATAGGTACCAGATTATCTCACTTATAGGTGGGATGTCAGTGTAAAAAAAATAGTAACAGATGGAAAAAAAACACCCCTTGGACACTTGCAACAGAACTGAGGTTACCAATAGGGAATAAGAGGTGATGGTAGAGGGACAAATGGTGGCAGAGCCCACTGGGCAGTGGTGAGGGACATTTGGTGATGTGGCAGAAGGCAGGGTGAGTTGATATATATCTTAGGAATAGGGAAACTCTACATATAGGGAACCTACACATAGGAGTTTATTTTAATTTTAGAATCAAAGTTACTGCAATAAAAACAATTTTAGCACACCCCGGTAGAGCACTGGTTTGGTCAAGTGCTTCCAGCCAAAGTGCAGACCACATGCAGCCAGGATCCAGGTTTGCCTCCCAGGCCAGGGAGAACAACGAAGATGTGTCACGAAACAAAAATAAATAAAATGAGTTTTCTTCCTCTCTCCACCTGCCTGCCTGCCTACCTAATCACCTAAATTTCCACCTGCACTTTTCTTTTAAAAACAAATTGGAAAAATAAATAAAAATTAGTATATAAATGATTATTTTATTGTTGTTGTTAAAAGAAAGGCACAGGCAGGAATGAAGGCAAGGAGGCAGGAAGGAAGGACCAGCAAGGAGGAAGAAGCACTTTATTTATTTTTCATTTAGTTGTTCATACTGTTTACTCTCCATGCCCTGGACTCAAACCAAGGGGCATGTGGCCTGCATCCTTCTGAGATGACTGACCTCACAGCTACTCTGCCATATATAAATAATTCTTAGAAACAAGAACTATGAGAAATGGATATTTAGGTGTGCCCTGGTGACTCAGGAGACTAGTTGGTGGCTGGAGTGTAGTCCTTGTAAGGCCCAGGGGCCCAGGTTTGTGCCCTGAGTTCAGGTGGAGGTGTGAGTAGTGGAATAAAAAATGAATGAATGAATGAAAAATACCTCTTCCTCCACTCTCTTACTGACTGCCTTCCTTTCTCTTAAAAGTAAACATTTGTCCAGATGGCTTAGTGGTTAAGTCTGCTAAACACAGTTCACATGCATCCCATGGACTTGGATTCTCAACCTGGAGGTATAACCAAGATGAACTAAATCGAATAAACAAAATGCTTTTTCTGGCCTGTCTCTGCTCTTCTTCATTCCTGCCTACACTGTTCTTTTAAAATAAAAATAAGAGAAAATAAAAATAAGAGAAATAGATATTTGTTTCTTCTCCCTCCTAAAATGCAGCCAAAATGATACTAGTGTATAATGCTACAAGGACAAGGAGAAACAGAAGAACCGAGTTGAACAGGTTTCGGAAGCAGGAAAGCAACGGTGCTGGTGCTCCGGGAGTGACTTAGCACAGCAGAGGAAGCTGAAATGTTGGCTCTGGCAGTGGTTCTCAATCTCAAATGCACAGTAAAATTACCTGGGAGATAAAGAAAAATATCCAAAGATTTGGAACCCACTAGGCATCAACAGTTCAAAAATCTCTCTAAGTGTATGACAGGTTCTCAAAAAGCTAAACCAATTACCCAACATATTACATGTCCTGTTTAGACTACAAAGTACTCAAAGAAGAAACTTTGAGGGGGTTTTTTGATTGTTTTGTTTTCAGTCTTTTCTCCTCAGGTCTCAAACCCAGACCCAGACGGTGAACTCACACTACCTGCACCTTAGCCACTGAGCCACAGGGGCGCACTGAGACAAAGTTTCTCTGCTCGTGCTCATGGCAACAGTATTCAGAATTGCCAAAACATGGAAGCAACTCCAGTCCTGCAACGTATAGATTTTTTTTTACATGTATCTGCACAATGGAAAATTAACAGTAAAAAAGAATTCCTTTTTTTTTTTTAAGAGCGGAAGAAAGGGAGAGGAGGAAGAAGCAAATAAAAAAATATTTTTTTTTAAGGAAGGAAGCAAACAGGAATGAAGGCAAGTGGGCAGGAAGGAAGAGATAGGAAGAAGGAACACTTTCAGATTCGTATTAAGTTGTTTCCTCCGGCCATGGGGTGCAAACCGAGATCCTTGGGCTTTATGTGAACTACACTGCAGCTGCAGACTTAGTGCCCGAGCCACCAGGGCATGCCCTCACTTGGTATTTGGAAACTCAAGGACTTGTCTTGTGTATGGAACAATCATGATAAATGTCCAGGGTTGGTGGCACCAGCATGGACATTTCCGAGATGAAAGCTGAGCTGGATCGCCCTGCTTCCGAGAGCTTTCTGAATTACATTCTCCCACTTTTCATCAACTCTGAGTTCCCACCATGCTGCCAACAGGTACCCTTTCTCTTCAAAGTGGCCAAAATTGCACTGGCTGCTGATAGTCATAACAAAATAAAAAGAAAATGCCCCTCACCCTGTAGAGAAGGGATAGCAGTGTGGCAAACAACAGGTTAATCATACTCCAGATTATGAACAAATAATAAATAGAAATAATACATATTACTTTTTTTTTAAAGGAACGGTGGAGTTGTGGTTTGGTCCACTGCCTCTGGTCTCAGCGTAGTCCACATACATCCCAAGGACCTGGGTTTGCATCCGGGCAGAGGGGAACAGCTGGAATGAACAGCTAAATAAAAATAAAGTGCTGCTTTCTCTCTCTCTTCCAGCCTGTCTGCCTGCCTGCCTACTCGCCATCATTCCTTCCTGCATCGTCCCTCTAAAAACAAATTTAAAAATAGGGTAGATAGGTGCACCCTTATGGTTTGTTCAGGTAGCTGAGGCCACCAAGAGCCAGGCCAGGAGGAAACAACAGCAAAAGAAAAATAAATATCTTTTAAAAATCTACTTTTTCTTTTCTTCCAGGCCTAGGTCTCAAACCCAGGTCTGCTGGCTTTACATGGTCTGCACCACCATAGACACCTAAGCCATAGGGGTGTGCCAAAAAAAAAAAGCATATTTTTCGAGTTATGAACATACACTCACTCCTTCTGATGGCTCTGCGTGCCTGTCAACTTCCACTAGAGTGAAAGACTTCTGAGGACAGGGTTCATTCATCTTTTAGTTTACGGCAGCACTGCATGTACTAAACTCTGGAAGCTACATTACCTAATGAACACCTTTACCTTTAGTCTGTCATACTTAGGCTGAAACTAATCTTAGATTTAGAATTTCCTCAGGGACTTCTCTTAACTGAAGCCTAAGGGCAACTTTTCCTGCAGCTCTGAAACTGTCTTTTGGAATGTGGAAGAACTATAGAAGATGAATTGAGAATTCCTCTCTTATCTGGTAACTCTGGGAGTGAAAAGTTATTATTTCCATTTAATGAAAGTGAAGTGAAAAGTAGGAGGTGAGGGGGCACTTGGATTTGAGCCAGGGACCTCTTGATCTGCAGTTAAATGCTCTACCCCTGAGCTATACCCCCCAACTTAATTTAGATCTCTTCCTTGTCCATTTATGGTGACTTAATACACTCAGTTTCCACCCATACTAGAGTTCTGGCAAGCTTTGTGTTCTAAAGCCCCACCTTCTTTTGTATCCATCACAGCCTTGGTTTTTCTCCTGACCACCAATAAACTTGGGTTGGAGGCGGGGGCATACTTGAAAAATGACATCCTGGAAACTGTCTGAAAAGGAAACTGACATAGCATTAATCCAGTGTCCACAAGCATAGTATTACTGTGTCAGAATCCTTGGGCTAAAAAGCTCCCTCACCTTGTTCACCCCTGCCTCTTGGTGAATTAAGGTTTTTTAATCAGATGATAATAAGGAAAATCCAGTAATTCTTCTTAGGGTCAATGCCATGTCTGCTTCCTTTTTATTTTAGTTTTTAATTTTAATTTTTACTTTTGGTGGAAGGAAGAAGTCGGGCAGGAATGAAGGGAGGTAGGCAGGAGGAGAGAAGAGGAAGAAACATTTCTTAGCTGTTCGTTTTGTGTTTCCAGCCCCTCCTGGGGAACCTGGGGGTTCTTGGGCTTTACGTGGACTATGACGCAGCCACAGGTTAACGTCCGAGCCACCAGGCTGAGCCATCGACTTCCTTTTTGATGGACACAGTGGCCAGCTTCAGACCTGGGGTCTTGCTGAAGCCTGGGAAAGTGCCTTTTTGGTGGAACGGGGAGAAGGGAAGAAACATTTTTGTTTCTTTTGTTCCCCCTCCACACCTCCATCCCCCAAGCCCTAGTTAAGAACCTCAGTCCTTGGACTTTACAAGGTCCACACCACCTCGAGCCACAAGTACTCCAGGAAAATGCTTTGTTGAGGCCAAGTGTGGCTTCCCCTTACCACAGCAGCAAGGGGGAACTGACACTTTTTTCAATCCTGGCATTTGCTGGCAGGGAGTGTAAAGGCACAAGCCAGGAGACCCTCACTCCTCTCACCTCCGCTCCGTAAAGAAATGACCTTTTCCCCTCCCCCAGTCTCTGGGAAGAAACAGCACACTTGGAGGTACAAATGAAAAATGTCTTTAATATAAAATAACTTTGAGAGTTCATCTAAACATCAGTCTGAGAATTCAGGTCCAGGAGTGTGAATGAAAGAGATGCTGTTAGAAGAGAGGGAACTGGGTGACCTCTCCAAAGACAGACGTGCGCTGGCGGAGGGCTGGGGTGTTCCGCCGATAGCCAAATCGACCATTGAAGCCCTTGAACTTTTTCAGGTCAGCATTGTAGTCGTCGTGCCCAGTCACTTGCTGCAGGGAATGCCCTTGGGGGCAAAGAAACATGCATTCAGCCCCTCTGACTTTCCCCACTGCCACAGGGCTGCAATAGAGGCCCACCCAGCTCTAGTCACTATGCTCCCCATGTTCCCACCATTCCCAATCTCCCAGTATTTTGAGTCTCCTGTCTAAAAAGCCAAGGGTCAGTGAAGTCAAGGAGACAGATGACTTCCTAGAAACCAAACCTCTTGCCAAGAATAGGGTACAGGAGGAATGTGAATGGTAGATGCTAGAACAAGAGGAGCCAGAAACATCTGGACTTGACTCAACTCCCTGGAGAACTGAAAACATTTCACCCTTGCCTTTGACCTATCTGGAGAAAAAGGATGAACTCAATGCGGCCTAATGAGGCAAAGGGGTCAAGTGATTAACGTGTGGGCTAAGGGTGGTGGATGTGGAATGAGAGAGTTCACCCTGCTGGAGAAATATCTTTCAACTCTCCCTTTCCTGTAACAGCTTAAATCAGGCCTGGGAAATGAGCAGAACACTGACTTTAGAGTTGGAAAGAGTGGACTTTCAGTCCCCATTAACCCTTCTAGTAAATTATTTTAACTTTCTAAGTCAGTTTCCCCAGCTACAACATAGGGGTAGCATGAAGTGTAAAAGGCTCCTGACATATCGTAGGTGCTCAATTAACTAAATATAGGGAGCATGGAGACATCACCTGCTAATGCAGGCAAAGAAAACCTGGAGGATGCCGTCCCTTGGCCTCTTCTCCCCAGCCCGGCCTTCTCCACAGCCCAGTTTCTCTAAACTGAGATGCACACCACTCATCCCAGGTAGGACCATGACAAGGCTGGTAAAGCAGGTGGCACTTGCCTGCCCCTGCCCAGTTTCTCCTGTTGATGTATCTCTGTCCTTCCCCGAAGACATGGAAATAATCCACAATCCAGCCGTCCCTTCCGGTACCTCCATGATCCTGAGTGTGAGGGAGAAAATATGGAAGACTGTCAGCGGCCATACTGGGAGGTGCTCAGTGCAAAATTTCCTGGGGATCCTTGGGGGAAGGGCAGTGGTAGCAGTCAGGGGCCACTGGACAGATTAAATTTACATATTGACCTATTGCCTCTCAGGGAGAAGCAGCTTAGCTTGGCAGGGAAGAGTTCAGCCTCTGTTCCTAGACAGACTGGTTCCAGTTCCAGTCCTAATTTCCTCAAGAGTAAAAGGGAGGGTTGCTGTGAAATTTTAGTGAGCTCATCAAAATGTAGGCCCTGGCATCCTAAAGGTTTAATACATGTGATCTTTATTACAATGAAAAGAATGCCCACCACTAATGGTTGTGACATATAAGGAACACTTGTCAAATGGAAGACAGAAAGTTTCAGTCGTGTGTATACCATATTATTTTCTAGGTCTGAAATGTTTTCTCTTTTGCTTTTCCCCAGATTAACTCCTTTTGCCATAAAAGTTATATAAGTAGGCAGCAAGTACCTACTCAAGCATGGCACACACGGCTGTGCAAACATACATATGCTGAACACACATGCGCACACGCGAAAATCTAGGGTCAGGAAAAACGCAAGACTTTTTCACGAGCCAGCCTCCATGAAGTGCTCTTTTCCCCTTCTCGCACCACAGACTTTATGTTGGACTCAAAATGGACTCAAATGTTGGAGGTAAAAGTGTCAGCAAATAGCTTCAGAATCACTGATCCCAGGGGAAGTTCTCTGCTTGGGAGGGGCAGCACCCCCAAGGGGAAAGGCCTGAGGAAAAGAGAGGTCTGTGGAGGTTTGAGCCACCCACCCGTCGTCCCCGACCCAAGGTGCCTTCCCTGGCAGGCCTAGACGGCCTGTTTTGTTCCTTGAAGTCACACGGATTTTTGTGCTTCTAGAGAATTTGCGCGTGAGAGCGATGGCCGCAAAAGGTGCGGCCCTGACGATTTCTTTGAGAGAGGCGGGTTTTGAGCTCCCTAGACTTGTAGAAACCCAAAATGCAATTATTCCCTAGTTCAGGGTCGGAAAGTCAATATCTGCCCCACCCCCGCCCCAATCTTGGGGTTTCATTATGAAAAATGAGAGGGCAGAAGGTTGGCTCCCTGGTGGGGAGGGCGCTGAAGTGCGCGCTCAGGTTTGGGAAGCCGGCCCCGGCCCCAGGGCTAGCCTCGGACGCTGGCACCCAGAGGCCCTCCGCGGCGCTCCCGCACCTGCTCAGTTTTCCGCAAAACCGGAGGCACCACTTGGCTCCGGAAGTACCGGTGGGCGTGGTAGTCCTGCTGCGCGTTGTAGGGCGGAATCGCCGACCAGAGCTTGGGCCTCAAGTGCTCATAGGCGCGGGCTACGGTGCTCACGGCCACCCCATCCAAGATGAAGCCCTTCTCCAGCCGCAGAGGACACGCGCACAGGTGCGCCATCCCGTCGCAACCTCGGGACTTCTTTGCTGCGAGCGTAGGACTCTACGCGCGGGCTCCCCTGCGCATTGTTACGTGGAATCAAGGACCCGGGTCTGCGACATAAACTCTATTGTTTCCATTCAAACTGGTAGGACCTTAGGGCGGTGGGGAGAGTTGCTTGCTTGGCTAACGTGAGGGGCGACCAGGGGGCTATGAAAGAGAACCGATCTCAGCGAATGTGCGCAGTTTGTGTGTCCAGCTCCAGGCTGTGTGTCCAGCTCCCGGTTCTCCTTCAACTATGGTATTAGATTCACTCCCCCAACTCAGTTTCATCGCAAAGCTTGTACCCAGGAAGGACCAGAGGACTGGGAGTACCATCTTCCAACTCATTTTAGAGAACTGGAAGTTGAAGCTTCAGACACTGGAATATTCCCCTAAATCTGTTTAGAGGCAGAGCCAGAACTAGAATTCAGGCTCTTGATTTCTAGTAAATCTGCTTACAAGCACTTCTCCCAACCTCACCCAATTCTTTTCATTAGTTTATCCTGTTAAAAAAGACAATAGGTTAACACATTACTATTTCTTCTTTTAGCTAATTTTATGTATATAGAATACAGCAAAAAATGTGAACAATGAGATTTTCTCTGGTGGCTGTGACTATATTTTTTAGTTTGGAGAAAGGAACCAGGCAGGAATAAAGGCTAGCAGGATGGCCTGAAGATGGAGAAAGATGCATCTACCCATCCATTTAGTTGTTCATATTGGTTGAGAGCCCCCTACCCCACCCCACCCGACCCTTTGCCGGTACCCAGTTCTTTGGGTTACCAGACTACACCATCTGGGGCCTCTGACTTACTGAGTCACCAGGGCACACCTATACATGAAATTTTATTTTCTTGTGTACTTCCCTTTGAACAGTAAACTTAGGTAGATGCTTTTACATGTAACTTATTCAAACTCCTGTGCTCCTCACACCAGCCCTTAACTTCATTTTACAGATGCGACATGCTCACTGAGGGATTTCTGTATTTAACATTTCCATACTATGCAAGCAGATGTATTATTTAGAAAAAGGTAATAACCTACACAAATACTACCTATCTTGGCAATTCGTCAGCGTAATCTTTTTAAATAGGCAAGTGCCTATGAATCAAATCTGAAATAGTAAATACATCACCGAGTCCATTCTCTTGAACTGTCTGCATAGAACAGAGAATGAGGACAAATGAGAAAACAGGCCAGACTATCACAACTCCCATTATTTTTTTTTTTAAGGTGCAGGCAGGCCCCTGGCTCCAGGACTTGAAATCTGGGCCCTTGGGATATTTGGACTGTTCCGGGAAAGGCAGCTGACCAAACGGATACTCCACTAGGGTACTCTGGACAATCTCACACATGGGAGTTTTTAACTAACCCACTTATCATAGGGTAACGTTTCAAATAGCAGAGCCTCTACTGGCCTTTCAACTCCATCTTGACGGACTTGGATTTTCTAGGTTCAGGAACCACCAGCTTCCATTTTCATGCAGGAAATTTTACCCCAGGTGTAAATCCATGTCCTACAGGCTGACCGTATTTTCTTCACCATTTTCCTAAGGAAAGCACCACTAAAGGGTCCCTTTTTACCAATTATATGTAATTTTACCAATTACGTATTACCACTTTTGTGTTTAGTCATGTTGCTGTAAATTAGGTCAGAATCCAGAGCAAAAACTTAAAAATGGTGGATCTGGGGGTTTCATGTTACCTCGGATTTGAAATTCACTAGGGTGAATAGGTCTATTTTAAATGTTTCTGAATTAAACACTCCTAAAATCAAGACAAGTTCAGTTTTAGCATAGAGAACTGGTTCTCAATCTTGGCTAGTTTGGGGAGCTTAGAGAGTATTACTTGGGTTCGATCTTCATAGTATGAGATATATATATATATATATATATATATATATATATATATATAAAAATGTTGAAGGGAAGCAGGAGTCTACACATAATCTTCGACCTTGCATGATACCCAACTGGCAGATAACATTTAAGGCCAAGTATCTTCAGATGCTAGAGAATATGAACACAAACTTCAATGTAAAGGAAAGGTACAGGCAGGAATGAAAGTAGGCTGGCAGACAGAGGAAGAATTTTCATTTCATTTGCATTTTAGTTGGTACCACTAGGTTGCTGCACCGTCCCAAGATGTGTACATGGATTATACTTAGCCAGAGGCAGCTGACCAAACGACTACTGCACCAGGACACACCTGCCAAAACATTTTGATAGCAAAAATCTTGCAGGTACATTGAGAATGATACTGTAGAAATGCATCGGAAATAATTTCTAATGTTTTATTTTACAAATACACTGAAGAATCATGCAATGCTGCCTGCATTGGATGCAATCCTGGGCCATAAGTCTGCACACTCCTTTGCAACTGGTCCTGTGATGGCAGAACCTACATCAAAAAAAAAAAAAAAAAAGAGGAGCC
This sequence comes from Solenodon paradoxus, assembly GCA_004363575.1. Taxonomy (NCBI): domain Eukaryota; kingdom Metazoa; phylum Chordata; class Mammalia; order Eulipotyphla; family Solenodontidae; genus Solenodon; species Solenodon paradoxus. The sequence continues at coordinate 47,660 of RJWH01001864.1, forward strand.
AGTGAAGATCAGAGTCCTTTCCTTTGCATGTACTTAGATCCAAGAGCTAACAGACCTAGAGAACAAGGAATTCTTTACCTTTCATCTCCCCTTTATTGTTTACTATAACCCCTGCGTTATCTTCAAAATAGAGAAACACACCATCTTTTCTCCGGTACGATTTTCGTTGTCGAATTACCACTGCTGGATGTACTAGGAGGGGTAAACACAGTAGTTATCAACCTGTCAAATCCATTGCACCATAAGAAAACCCTGTCTACCATACAGTAGAACACACTTGAAAGAATTTCAAATTTAGAGTAATGTTCTATTTCCACACTCAAGACTATGGAAATACAGGGTTTTTATAAGGACAGGGATCCTTGATGCAAATACATCCAAGTATGTAGACAATTTATCAAGTTTTAAACAATTAGATATTTAAGGAACAGAAAAGTTGAGTTGAAAATTTACATTTTTTTTTTTTTTTTAAGGAAAGGTGCAGAAAGGAATGAAGGTCAAGTACACAGGAAGGAATAAAGTATTAGAAACAGTTATTCATCTTGGTTGTCCCTCCCACTCAGGCCCAGGTCTCAAACCTAGGCCCTTGAGATGTAGATTATGCCAACCTGAGGCGGTGGATTTATCTAAGGTACCAGGGCACACCAATTTAGTTATTTTTAAAAAGCTGTATTAGAACTGTGACCTATCCCATGACTGACTGAGACAGACAGCACAACCTGCTGTCTCAACAGTGATGGCTTTTTGCTCTGCCCTTCCCTGACAGCTCCCCAGGCCACCAGTCAGACCCAGCAAGTGTTCTAAGAGGAAAGCCTGTACAGTTGCCTGGATTCCCTAATCTATAATTAATCAATGCTTAGCCATACTAGAGACTCTTTGCCTATCAAGTCCGTTAAGTGGTTATTAAAAAAGGTTAAGATTTCTGACTAAAAAAGTCAAAACCAAACCAAGGTGGTGTTGGGAGGGGAGTTGGGCAGGAGGAAGAGATAGCAAGGGATATGGGAAGCCTTAAGGAGTAGGAGTGATACATGGCCATAACCCAACACATTTGCATTGTACATCAAGGGAAGGTTAGGATCTCAGGAAGAGCACCATATTTCAGGACAAAGACAGACTCTAAGCAGGCATGGGGAAAAGTCCAGAAGCTGAAAAATGGACAGTGAATCTAAAGTCAGAACATTGTAAGCCAGAAGTATTCTAACACTTTGCCCTCCTCTCCCTTTTCTTTCTACAGCAAAGGTGTAGGGAGGCAGGGAGGAAGAAGCAGCATTCATTTATTTACTCATCTCGGGCGTCCCTGCTTTGGATAGACTCAGGTCCTTGGGATGTATGTGAACTGTGCCAGGCCAAAGTAACTGACCAAATCATTACTCAACCAGAGCATACTTACCTTTATTAAATTCTTACATCTGGCAGGAAAACAGCAATGAGCATCCTTTCTATCAGAAAAAATTTATAGACAATCATGCCGAAACTTTTGACTAAGTCAAATCTCAAGTTAATCTGAACACTATCCTTATTCTGTACTGAAAGTGCTAGGTTATAAATCAGATGCTCTCTACATACTTAGCACTTCATCCAAATCTCCCTCAACTGAGAAAGTATGTATCATTTTCTCTTTCAAATTAGTAGTTCCAGGAAAGGAACCTTGCCTGTGCTAAGGTAAATCTTAAAGAGCTGGGGTCTCTGAGGTTCCCTGGTGACTCAGGTTAAGCCAGCAGTTGGAGACAGTCCATTTAAAGCCCAAGGACCCTGGGCTGGGGGACAACCAAAAAAAAAAGGGGGGGGGGTGCGCGTTAAATACAGAACTGAAACAAGAATTCAAAAACGGGAAGGAGCAGAGATCTGGGGAAGGCATCAACAAGTTGGATTGTAACTCCAGTAGGACAGGGCTTTCGTTTCTATAGGCGTAGGGATGTGAGGTGTTCTATAACCATGTGCTGGATTGAGCTGGGGGAATGGCAGGGTAAATGGCTCCTAGCTTACACTGGAAGCCAGTGAAGAACATAAGCAGAGACATGGTAAGATTGACTTTCTTAGAATATAAGCCCCAGTGGCCTAGCAGTTTAGTCTACCAGATATAGTCCTCATACTTCCCAAGGTCCCTGGTTCAAGACCTGGGGGAACAACCAAGATGAATGAAATACACGTGCTTCTTCCTCCTCTCTTCCTGCCTGTACCTGTCCATTAAAAAAAAAAAAAAAAGATAAGCCTTAACTGCAGAGTAGCAAATACATTTAGGAAGTAAGACCAGATAAGGGAGGACTTTCAAGACAGCAGCAGAACTTACATTGCAGACATTTATTTCAACAGTTCACCAAGTGAGGATTGTCTCTACTCACCCTTCTTTCTGAGCTCTGGTTTGCCTTTCTTGACTGTAGCCATCACCATGTCACCCACGCCAGCAGCAGGAAGTCTGTTCAGTCGTCCTTTGATCCCCTTCACAGAGATGATGTACAGATTTTTGGCTCCTATCAAAGGACGTAACGTTTTCTAACGTTTTTTGAGGACCTGCCTTTGAGGCAGTTCCGGTGGTAACGAGGCCCCAACATGCTCCCCTCCACTCACTCCCAGTTAGCCAATCCGCCCTCCTGGTGGCACACCTTGTCACACCACCGATTGAAGCAAAACAACACAATATGCTGCCGCTTCACCCAAAAGCGGTGTTTTCACTCTGCCCTTTTTTGACGGCTCAGTGGGTCATCTGTCAAAGGCCCAATGAGTGCTTTTAAAAGGGGGGAGGGGGTGGTGTAGCAGGGTGCAGCGGAAAGCCTCACCTGTGTTGTCAGCACAGTTGATGACGGCTCCGACCGGCAGACCCAAGGAAATCCGGAATTTCGCACCGGAGGACCCTCCACGTCCTGAGGTTAGGAAACGAGGCAAAATAAGCGCAGTCACCGTCGAATCTGGGTGCTGAGGTCCCCTTACGCGCTCAAGCTATAAATTCACCCGCATGCTTTTTGGGAGGCAGTAAACTAAAGATTCGCAGTCTCCAGCTTTCTTGCCCTTTCTCAGGTGCCACCCTGTTCTCGCCGCAAATAGTCGGTTCCTCACTTCACCCTCACATTGAGATTAAAGTGCCTGACGACGTAACCTTCGCTCCCACTTTCCACCATGTAGTTCTTCCTGCAAGGCGGAGACCACACTGGTCGCCCTGGGGTCTAACCCAGGACGTCAATCCCATCACTGCAGCGGTAGGTGCGGAGCGATCGGTCTAGAATCACGTCCTAATCCTGCCGTCTCAACTCGCTAGGTTCCCCCCCACTTTGGGGGACCTTTTCAGTGCCGTCGAGGTGCGCCTCCTCTCCGTCTCCGACCCGGAGGAGAGCAAACCGCCCCAGCTGCCTAATGCCGCCGCTCTCGGCGAGACCAGCAACCTCCAAGCGACAGATGGTAAAGGATTCCCCAAAGCCAAAAACTTACCTCGCTTCGACATCTTGAGCGCTGGAAAGCGACAGAAAGGAAGTAGAAACGAAGGATTCTGGGATATGAACTTTGACGCCCCGCCCCATCTCGTCACGTGACCCGAAACTGGCTCAACCCGCCTCTTCTCCTGGGCTCTGCCTTATTACGTCATAAATTGTGGCCTTTGCCTTTACGCCGGCGGTGAAGGATTTGAGAGCTGTAGAAGCCAGTGTACCCAGGAATCAAGTCCTTACGAACTTAAAAGTAGCTGTGGGGGTGCATCTTAGTGGCGTAGTGGTTAGATCAGTCGCCTCCGAAGGACGCAGGCCACATACTCTTCTGTCGAGTTCTAGGCCCAGGGCCGGGGGTTTGGAGGAGGGTGGGGGCGGTATCGGGATGAACAATTAAATGAAAAATAAAGTGCTTCTTCCTCCCTCTTCCTGCCTTACTGTCTACTCTCCTTCATTCCTGCCTGCAAATTTCCTTTAAAAAGAAGAAAGTTGTTGGGGATGCAGAAACTGATTTAGTGTACCCAATACCGCCCTCTTTTCAACATTCAGTTATGTGCCTGGGACTTCTCTGGACACGAGATTCAGAAATAGTTTTGTGCCTTTTTACCAATTTCCCACTCCCCACACATACACTCCAGATCAAGTAGTTTCGTTAGTATGCGACAGTGCAGACGTGTCATTGCATCTACAGATCACTCCATGTGTGCTCTGTTTTAGGTATCTTGCTTTAGTAATTGCTTTTCTTAGCTTCAACCTCCCCCATTCTCCTGGCTTCTTTTCTTCTGTCGATACATTTAAATATTTATTGAGAGAGTATGCCAGATACTGCCCTGGCTATGCTTTAGAATACATCAGGGAACAAAACAGATCAACATTCTTGCCCTTACGGAGTTTATAGTCAGCTAGAGTGTTGGTGAAAGTGAATATGTTAGGAAGCTAGCTAGGCATGACCACTGGGTGAAGGGCCCTTGTGGACAAAGGCTGTCCTATGAGCACCAGGTCGGGGGCCCTAACAAACTCAGGCTGTCTTATAAAGAAAAACCCTCTCATGTCCAGGGACTCAGAAGTATCCACCCTCCGAGAGTCTCTTAAGGCCAGAGACATATTTCAAGCGCCCCCACCAGCCTCTTTGGGGTTTTAGCCCCCCACTGTGGGTTTCACAGTCATGGGAAAGAACATGAAGAGCAAAAGTTTGGTTATATAACTCCATCTGTCAATCAACATGAAAGACAGGCGTAGAATCCACCTCAGGAAACCTTAAGGGAGGACGAATGGGAAAATAAGACCCCCTGAAGGATTACTCCTATGCTGAACCCACTTGGGGCAACCTGTCTTCCTCCTTGAGGATGTACTAGCTCTTTAATAAACTCACATCTGCTTTCACATGCAATAAATCTTTTGCAATAAAGCTTCTTTCACACATCTGTGCCTTACTTGAATTCTTTCCTGCAGGAACACAAGAACCTGAGGCCTAAAAATCCAGTGCAGAGTATCACAAACTCGGTAACAGACATAGACATTAAAAATAGATATAATCATTGAAATATAGGGTATGTTAACTGGTGATAATTATTAAGAAAAAAAGAACAAGGTAACAGGAATCAACAAGTGGGAGGAGGGGCAGTTTACAATTTATTTTAGAGGGAAAGGAGAGGAGGAAGAAGCATTTTTCTTGGAAGGGAGGAAGGAAGAGGAGGAAGCATTTTTATTTGTTTATATATTTTGGTGGTTGTGCATTTCCCCACACCCCCAATACAAACTGGGTCCATGGTCCGCACCTCAGATGATGACTTAATGCAAGAGCCACCAAGATACTCCTATAATTTAAAAGAGAAAGGTTAGAGTAGACTTCATGGAAGATGTTGACATTAGAGCAAAGACTTAAAGGTGAGGTATTATCAATATAAATATCTGGGGAAGAGACGATCAGATAACAGCCAATGAAAGGCCCTAAGATGGGACAAAAGAGGACTGGCAAGGAAGCCAGGTATGACTAAACAGAGAGAATGAAGAGAAGAGTAGTAGGAGATAAGCTCAGATAGTCAGAAGTCATAGATGCATATCACAGGGCTTCCTACAACACTTAGACTTAAGAAACATAAACAGCTAACTAATAAACGCTTTCTCCTTCTCTCTCTTCCAGCCCACTTGCCTACTTGCCGTAATCCCTGCTTACTTCCTTCCTCTAAAAACAGTAAAGAAATCTAGGGCATGCCTTTGTGGTTTCAAAATGAAATAAACAAAAATACTTGCTCTCTTTACTTCCTTTTTTCTCTCTTTTCACTCTTAAAATATCTTCTCTTGATTCTGCTACGTTCTCTAGCTACCCTTTTTTTTTTTTTTTTTTTTTTTTTTTTTTTAGGGAAAGGTGCAGACAAGAATGAAGGTGACCAAAGATAAACAGGCAGGAAGAGAGAGGAGGAAGAACCACCCTGCTTATTGTATGTAGTTGTTCATTCTGGTTGTTCCCCACTGGCTCTAGGAATTTAACTGGGGACCTTGGAATGTATGTGGCATGCACCTAACCACTACTCCACCAGGGTGTGCCTCTACTATTTTTTTTGTCTCTACTTCTCAACTAAATTCCATGTGTTTCTGAACGCCAGATTTGAATCTCAGTAATGGAACCAAATCCATCTAGGTGTCTAGTCGAGACTTATGTCCAAGTTATTTTCAATCTTCTATTTTTATTATTTCTTAGTTTAATTTTTATTAAAAAAAAATCTTTTTTGTTTTCACTCAGGCTTTCAGAATAGCTCTAAAATCTTTCCACTTCTCTCCATCTCCTCTACTTCCAAAATTACTTCTGACCTCCTAACACATCTCCTGGCTTCTCTTTCCACCCTCCACAGCATTTCACACTGGGACCATTACCAACTTTTTTTTTTTAAGGAAATGTGATGACAGGAAAGAAGCTGAGTAGGTAGGCAGGCAGGAAGAAAAGGGAAGAAGAAGCATTTCATTTTATTTTTATTTAGCTGTTCATACTGGTTGTTCACCCTGGAACTGGGATGAGAATACAAGTCCTTAGGATGTACACAGATTATGCTCCTTTGGAGGCAGCTGACCTAACCGCTACTCCACCAGGGCATGCCCATGTATGCTTTACCTATGATTTCCAAGATGCTAATAACAATAGAAGTTACTCTTTATGGAATCTTCCTAAGTGCCTATCATTAAAGATTTGTTCTTGTTTTTTTTAAAGGAAAGTTACAGGTAGGAATGAAGATGAGTAAAGACAGGCAGGTGGGAATAGAGAGAAGGAAAAAGAATTTATTTAGCTGTTCATCTTGGTTGGTGAAAATGGTCTTTGGGATGTATGTGGATTGTGCCAGCCAGAGGCAATGGCCTCATCCACTAGGTCACCAAGGCATGCCAAGTTAAGCATTTTACAGGAATGGGCATTCTTGGATCCAACAACAAACTTGTGATATACATATTATTATTATTATTCTCATTTTACGAGTGAGAAAACTGAGCAATGGAAAGGCTCAGCCATGTGTCCAAGATTACACAGATTGTAAAGCAGAGCTGGAATGCCACCCCGAGTCTGGCTGATTCTAAAGCACAGGCTGCAAACCACAATGTTTATTGCTCTTTTTTCCTTCCTTTTGTCTTTTTTAAAATAAATGTTTACATTTTTAATAGAGGAGGAAGAAGTATTTTAGGGAGGAAGAAATATCTTCACTTAGTTAATTACTCACTTTTGGTTTTTCACGCCAACATCTGGATCTTGAACCCCGGTCCTTGGATTGTACATGGTTTATCTACCTGTGTCTCAGACCCCTGAGCCACAAGGATGCACCTTATTTGGCCCTTTTTTAACCCCTAGTCCTGGGCCTCAAACTCTGGTCTGTCGGCTTTAGCCACCTGAACCACAGAGGTGCACCCTCCGGTCCCTTCTCGTTGTGTTTCCACTCCCTCCCCATTAACTTCAGTACCATTTGTTTGCTGATACTTTCCAGCCTAAATCTCCAGCCCAGGCATTTCTGCTTAGCTTTAGCTAGAATATGATCCAGGATACTTCTACCAGGAGGACATTTCAAACCCACTATGTCAAAAACCAGAAATCATAATTTTCCTAGAAAATCTGTTTTTCTGCCTGCTTTTGTGGTCTTCACTGGTGCAACCACCAGAGCTTCAAGCAGAAAAGACGGACACGATTGAACTCCCCCTCCCCCCAGATTCCCAGATCTAATCACTTAGGTTTACTTATTTGACTCAAATTCCTAAATGCTTCTGTTCATGTGTCCAAAGTTCTACTCGTTTCAAATCTATTGCAACAGCCTCCTAATGTGGTAACTGGAACTGCCTGTTACTTAAAACGCCATGCTGACTGTCTGGTGCTTATAGTATAAAGTCCCAGCTCCTTAGCATAGCAGAGTCTTTTCCCAAAATGATTTACCTTCTCCCTGGTCTCATTTCCTTTCACTTTGTTGCTTACACTTCATAACTTCACACATTAGCAACACCAAACTGCTTAAGAGTCTTACTTTAACTATTATATATTTTTCAAAACTCTTCTCAAATATCATTTCTTTCCTGAATTATTTCAGAAGCCCAAATTTTCTTCCCGCCACAGGTATTTTTTTTAAGAGTAGTGGTTCTCAGGTATAGAAATAGATATAAATACAGATAGAGATTTAAGACAGGAAGGAAGGAAGGGAGAAGCATCTTTATTCAGTTGTTTGTTTTTCTGGTTCTTCATCCTGACCCCAGGTCATGCGCCAGGCGTCCTTGGGCTTTACGTGGTCTGCAGGCCGGTGTCTTAGCCACCTGAGCCACTAGGAGCATGCCCCTCAAATATTTTCATCTAAAGACTCCTTTATGTTCTTAAATTACTGAAAACTGTAAAGAGTTTTAAATTGTATAGGTTATATCTATTGCCATTTACCAGATTATAAATTAAAATTGTGAAATGTTCACTTATTCATTAATTCATTTCAGATAATAAGCCCGTACCTATAAAATACATTTTACAATCGAAAAGAACTACCTTTTTCTAAACAACAACAACAAAAATATGTTTTTAAGAGGATGGCAGGCAGGCAGGAAGCAAGGAAGGGAGAGAGAGGAGGAAAACCATTTTATATATTTAGTTCTTACCCTCATCAAGAGTCCAGATTCTTGGGCTGTATTTGGACTGTGCCCCAGGTACAGGCTTAACCCCTGAGCCACCAGGCCACACCCAAACAAAAATAATTGAACAAAAGGAGTAGCTTTGTTTTACATTGTTTTGGAAATCCCTTTAATATCTGGCTTTGTTACTAAATGTTGGATTTTCGTGTTTCCACATTTAATCTGTTGTGATATCACATATCAACCAAGATGAACAACTAAAGAGAAATCAAAATGTTCCCTGAAAAATAAAACCCTTTTTTCCTCCTACCAGAAAGGGTCTAAGAGATTTATGGGCTTTGAAATCCAACCTAGAGAAAGGTTGGGACTCCTGCAGTCATTATCCCATTGAACCCTAACTTACTCCTTGGTTACTTACTGATCTTTATGGTAGAACGTGAGCGAAACCCTTGGGGATGTAGTTTCTTACTCTTTGTATTCCCAGAAAATGCAGAATTTACAGGATACTTGATTCTTTAATATTGCCTTGTTTTCCTCCCAGATTCCAGGGTAATCAGGCTTAAAAGGGAAGTATGTAGGGAAGCCCAGACTTGAACCAGGAGCTTTATAAGCTCTAGTCAATTACTCTACCCCTAAGTTATACCCTCTCTACTAATGTGGGGTATATTACAGCCTAATTGTGGTGATAATGTGTTGATTGACCCGACATTTTCGGTGGTGATTGATAATCTGGTACTGCTTCAGGTTTCCTGGGTGATACTAGAGAATCAAAAGAAGTTTGCAGAGACAATCTAGACACAAGTGGGAGAGGAGAAGCCAGTTTTGTTTGACCCAGGCTTGAAGAGTGTGTGCGTGTGTGTGCGTGTGTGTGTGTGTGTGTGTGTGTGTGTGTGTAGCTTGATTCCTCTCCTCCATTTACTACAACCTTTTGTCTGGCGTCTGGGAGTTCTTCAAGTCTAATTTCCATCTTCTCAGCTTGCAGCCAAAGCTGCACTGAATCCTCAGTCCCGTGTTTTGCACACAAGAGGAAGTGCTTCCCTTGTTTTTCCCAAGAATTTCTCTGCTCCCCTGATTGATGTAACCCCGTTTTCTCTGTTCTTTCAAGTATCTTCAGTCATCTCCTCTCTCTAGGGTCCTTCGAGCATCACTAGATTGGAAAATCTTTCCTTCAGCTGTGGGCTATCCATTTCTTTTTTCTCACTACCATCTCTCCCCACACCCTCCCCTGCCTGTATTGAGAAATCATTGACAAACAATGTATAAGCTCAAGGAAAAGATGTGACTTGGTGGCCTAGCAGACATAGTCCGCATATATCCCAAGGACCCAGTTTCAAGACCTAGTTCCGGAGGGTGGGGAGCAATCAAGATGAACATATAAATAAAATAAATGTTTCTTCCCCCTTTTTCTTCCTGCCTGCCTTCTTGCTTTCATTCCCGTTGCACCTTCCTTTAAAAAAAGAGAGAAAAAGTTTCAGGCATACAACTTAATCTTTCCAATTTTTAAGTAAATCTGTGTCTTCATTTCTCACATTCTCAATTACCTTTCTCCACAATTCTGCTACTTTCGGCATGTGCTTTCTCAGCTTTCAGTTGTTTTCCTCCGTAATGCATAGATAGATCTTGTTTCCCTAACTAGACTAAGTTCCTTGAGGACAAGGGTCATGTTGCATTTTTTTTTGAATTGCCCACAATAGCTGCATAGTGCCTGGTCCCCTATAAACCCTAGGTTGTACTTGTCCGCCAAACCACAATCCTAAATAAAGTCAACTATTGGATCACACCAGACCCACACCCAAGTAGATGAATGTTGTTGGAGAAAAGCTCCCAGTCCTTTGTTACTCCACCAATCTGAAACAGGCTCCCTGTCCAGTATTCCCAAACCACTGACTGGATAGGCTCACTTTCTCACTCTCAGAAATTATAGTTTCACACACTTTTTCTTGTCTCAAACTTTCCACACTTGTCTCTCCTCCTCACTCACTGAGCTAAAAAAATCTTGCTTCTTTCTTTCTGAAGAAAGTCAGAATCAGTCAGATGCAGTGGTGCACTGATGAGTGGCTAACAACCAGCTCTGGGGGACCTGATTTGTAGCATTTGTCAATTCCCATGGTATAAATGGTAATTTGATTGATTCTGTTGATTTCAAGCCACCAAAGTGAGGCCAACTGGCTTTAATAAATCTCTGAAATTTTATCTATTGATTGTTACAAGCCAGTCTGAGCCAAGTCCAGCATGCTTCTGGGGTCATCTACCTCTATCATCAGCTACCATTTATGTAACTCTCTTAATTATAGCTGCAACCAGACCTCTCCCTGGACTCCAGAATTAACTCTATCTCCAGTGCACACTATCGCCTCTTAAATGTCTACTGGGGCACGCCCTGGTGGAGCAGTGGTTAGGTCAATCGCCTCTGAAGGACACAGGCCACATACCTCTTTCTGTCAAGTCCTGGGTCTGGAGGGGAAACGACCATTGTGAACAACGAAATAAAAATAAAATAAAATGCCTCCTCTCTCTCCCTGCCTGCCTACTCTCCTTCATTCCTGCCTGCAGCATCCTTAAAAAAAATAAGTAAATAAAATCTGTTGGGTACTTCAAGCTTAATAAGTTGACCTTATACTAGAAAGTGAAATCCATGAGGTTAGGGATTGTACTGCATTACTTTCAGTATAAGAAATTCAAAAAGAAATTCATAATTTCTGTTTCCTAAACTTAATCCTTTCCCAGTGTTTTTTTATTTTGGAAAGCTACACCACCCAGATGGAAAAGAAAAATAAACAAACAAACCTCAAAACCCAACAACCAGAACAGCTAAAGAAATAAATAAGAATGCTTTTTCCTCCCCTCTTTCTGCCTGCCTAGTTGCCTTCATTCCTGACTGCATCCTTCCTATTTAGAAAAAGAATTAACTATAGGCATAATGTTTTACAGCAGATCTTTAGAATTTATTCATCTTGCCTAACTGAAATGCTACCCAATTGATTTAACAATTCCCCCTTCTCTTCCTTCCTGAAATCCATCTTTCTCCTCTCTGCTTCCATGGGTTTGACTCTTTAAGATTCCTCAGGTAAGTGGAATCATGCAGTACCAGTTCTTCTGCGATGGGCTCATTTCACAGACTAATGTCCTCAAATTCCGTCCACATTGTTATATAGTGCAAATTTTCCTCTTTTTATACTGAATTAAATTGTATTCTCTTTGTCCATTCTTTTTTAATTTTATTTATAATTCAATATTTATTGAGGTAACTGCTTTACAAAATAATATAAACCCACATGTGAGATTCACCCTTCCTCAGATATATGACAACACACACTGCCCACCACCAAATTACCATAAAAATTACCACTACTAAATTACCAAAAATTCTTCACCATCAACCATTGGACCCCATCACTACTTGCTCCCACTCCTGCCCCTCCCCTATAGAACCACAGCTCTATTGTCAATGTCCAAGGGTTGATTTTTTTTTTTTAATTTGTTTAGTTTCTTTATGTTCCATACTCAGAAATGGGATGATGAAATCATATGGGATTTCCATTTTCAGTATCTTGAGGAATCTCTACACTGCTTTCCAGGAGAGTTGCACCAATTTGCACTCCTTCCAACGGTATAAAAGTGTTTCCTTTTCTCCTCAGCCTTGCCAGCAGTGGTTGTTTCCAGACTTTTGAATAATAGTCAGTCTTACAGGTAGGTGTAAGGTGATAACTCACTGTTGCTTTGATTTGCATTTCTCTATTAACCAGTGAGGAAGAACGTTTTTTTCATTTGTCTTCGATCTTTGGTCATCTGTATGTCTTTGGAGAAAGGTCTATTCAATTCTTCTGCCCATTTTTAAAATAAATTATTGTTCTGTTATTGAGTTGCATGAGTTCTTCATATATTTTAGTATTAAGTCTTTATCTATTCTTGACTCCCTAAAAATTGCTTTCAGTCTGGGTGATTATTTCAAATGCCTTTGCTCAAAATTGTCCTGTGGCTGGCTTTTCATTCGTTTGGAATAACACCTAAATGCCTTCCTAGGGCCTTCAGAGTCCTACACAGCTCTGGCTACTTCTCCCGTTCTCCTGAATCATTTTCTCCTCCTTTACTTTCCTCTGGTCACTCTGGCTTTGGAGCCTGTGTAGTAATCATTTTTTCTACCTGGAATGCCAGCCCCCACCAAAGATATCAGGATGACTGTTTCCTTCATGTCATTCAGGTTCAAAATTCCCTGCACAGAAAAGTCTGCCATAACTACCCAGCCTGAGAAAGCCGTCTAGTGTCTCTCTAACATAGCCTTTTATTTTTTACTTTAATCATTTTCCTTATCACGATGGGGTTTTCCTTCCTTATTTATTTGTGCATTTGTTTCTAGTCTGTCACCATTAGATTTTAAATTCAGAATGAGAAATTGTCTTTCTACCTAAGTGTTTTTCACCTAGCGTAGGGGTGTGTAGTAACTGTTCCACAAAAATAGAGAAGGTAAAATGCGAATAATAAGCAAACAAGAGAGAGAAGAGGAGAGAGAGAGAGAGAGAGAGAGAGAGAGAGAGAGAGAGAGAGAGAGAGAGAGAGAGAGAGAATGTCTACAGAGTATAACCAAGGAAGATCTCTCAGTGGAGATACCTTTTTAGCTGACATTTATATTTTTTTGAGAGAGATCAGGGGAATATAGTCCCTATCTAGTTTTGCAAAAGGTTGTTCTTTGGCTTATTTGGGTAAAGAGATGCTTGGCATAGTGGGTAAAGAATTGAAACTAGAAGACAGATTGGTAACTAAGATTACATATTTTCAAAATACCTCGTTTTCTGTTGGTATTTTAATTTTGTGCATCATTAGTAAATTCAGTATCATCTAGCAAGAAGAAATAATTTTTAATAAAAATAGGCATAGGAAAATTTGTAATTCATGTAAAAAGAATTTCCAGACCCCTTACCATTAGAGGGGGTATAGCTCAGTGGTAGAGCATTTGACTGCAGATCAAGAGGTCCCCGGTTCAAATCCGGGTGCCCCCTCACATCCTGTGTTTTTTTTTTTTTTTCCAGTGACTCAAATTTAACCCCAAATAACCCAGATTCTGATTCCCAAACACCTTGTAAATTTTCTTTGTCTATTCTACCTGCCTAATCCCTTCAGATATTCTTCATATCACTGAATTAAAGCAAGAAGCTCTCCTGTGCCCACAATAGGTAGAAAGAAGGTGCCAGACTTCCCAGTGCTGAGACTGAGAGACCAATTTGCTTAATATTAATTATAGTTGTTCTGTGCATAAAGATGGCATGGTAAGGGTGGGGAATATTACTTTGCCTAATTGAAACCCTGAACAGGATGAATCCAAGTTCGGAAGGTTTATATATAGTCAAAATTTAACGGGACGCAGCTCCGGCATAAACTAGATCTGACGACCTATAGGTACAATGTTTGAGGCCTGTATCCAGAGAAGAGGTTAAAAGCTGTTTTTTTCTAGGTCTGGGCTTGCACAGGACAGCAGCTCTGCTCAACCTCCAAGCCCAGCCTGGAGACACAGTGATGGGAACCAAGGGGGAAAAATGCACACAAGTATTCCCCTGGGGCCCAGTGGATGACACAGCCAGATTCTCGGTTTAAAATATCATCGCTGACCCTTGGCGCAGAGAGCAAGCCTCTCTTTCCCTTTTATTTTTCCTTTTTTTGGGCAAAACCTAGTTGTGGGAGATGCCCTTGCTCCCTTCACATTTACGGTTTTCCTCTGACCCAATAGTGATACTGTTAGCCAGGAGCCAACAGGTATCTGTTTCCACCAGTAGTTATGAAATTCCATGGCTTTGTATTACTAGTTCAGTGGTTCTCAAATTATGGTTCCTATGAACAGCATCTCCCAGGGAACTTGCGAGAAATGCAAATTCTGGAGGTCTTACTCCAGATCTACAGATTCAGAAACTGGGAGTTTTAATAAGTCCTCCAAGTAATTCTGATGCACATTCAAGGTTTGGAAATCACTGCATTAGTTTGTGAATTTGTATCAGAATGTAATTTTACTTTCCTAAATTAAAATGAGCTATGAGCATGCGTTGGTCATTGTTTTCGAAGTGCTTTCACTATGCCTATATCGTGAACAGGGAAGAGTCAATATAAGCCCGTTCAAGTCACCGGTGAAAAAAAATATTGAAGGTGGAGAAAGACAATTCTGAGGGATTCCCTCTCTTGATCTTCTCCAAACCCATCGGACGTGGAACACCAACTTGAGAGTCATCTCATTCCCTGAACCCGGCACCTCGAACTGACTGACACGTCTGAGGCTGCTGGCTGTGGCACCAGAAATCCCGACATCTCTGGCCAGTAAAACGGGCGCGCGGCTTTTGTAACCGATTTGTATGTGTACCCGCCCCTCCTCCTTCCGCAAGGTACAAAACAAAACCGAAAGCTTTCCGGGAAATGATGAAAAGGTTTTAAAAAAACCTTAAGCGTTTTCTGTGTTCATTTAAACTGGGACCCAGTGTTAAGAAAGGAACTCAAGCTATTTATAAAAACAGCCAAGGGGGCACCCGGATTTGAACCAGGGACCTCTTGATCTGCAGTCAAATGCTCTACCACTGAGCTATACCCCCACGCCGCTGCACCGCCTAGAGACGCCTCTTTTGAGTATTAACACACTGCTGTACCCACGGTGAGGAGAAAAGGTAAGGAGAAAAGAATGAATGAGGAGAGGGACAAGAAGAAAGCAAAAGGTACAGGATCCGGGGACCGTGGGTGAAGCTGCACAGCACAGGCTCCAGAGGAAGGAACCAGCTAGGATTTTAAGGCACTGAGTGCGGGCGGGAGCGACTGAGTTCCGCCCCATAAACGTGGAAAAGGATGTGGGGAGGGGTGGGGGGGAGGTTGAGGGGGCGGGGCAGGGTTTTCCTGTTGGGTCCGCAGATTCTTGGCAGGTACAGACAAATACAAAGAAAAGTACCCCCAATCTGGAGGATCCGGTTCCGGAGGGTTCCAACCACACCCTCCACGGGTGCGGGCGGTCTGCCCGCTTCCCGCAGCCAGGGGGCCCCAGATGTGCGGCCAGACAGGCTCGACGCCGCCTCCAGCGCGGGACGGGCCCTGGACTGGGCTGGCTGCTGCCTGCCCCCGGCTTCGGGGCGCGCCTCTCCAGGGCACCTTCTGCTTGGGAGCGTCAGAAAGCGCAGAGACCTCTGGAGGCACATCGGCGCGCATCCCAGTCCCGGGGCGGTCCCCGGAACCCGCCCCCGCGGAGCCCCACGTCGCCCGAGGAGCGCGCCTGGCCGCGCGCTCCCCGCCCGCACGCGCCGCGCGTCCCCGCCCCGGTGCAGCCCCTCCTCCCCGCTGTGTTTATTAGGGGAAGGAGGGCGGAGGCGGAGGCCAGTTCCCCAGCTCCTGCCGCCACCGCCAGTGTAGTTGCAGCCGCGGCAGTCTCCCGCCCCTCGTCTGGGGGAAAGAGAACGCGCGCGAGCCCGGGCGTCCCCGCCCCAGCCTTTCCTGGAGCCATGAATCCCAACTGCGCCCGGTGCGGCAAGATCGTGTATCCCACGGAGAAGGTGAACTGTCTGGATAAGGTGAGCCTCGGGACCCGCAGACGCGTCTTAGCAGCCCTGGAGCTATGCTTGGAATGGGAAAGAGGGGCCGGGTCTTTGCTGCCTCATCCCCGCGATCCCGGGAGGAGGGAAGGGAGGGCGGTGTCATGGGGTGTGGGGACAGACCCCAGTCTGAAAACCTGGAGATCCGAGGTGAGGCAAGGAGTCCACGCGTGGCGGGCAGCTACTGCCGGAGAAGAGTGGGCTCTGTGTTCCGATGGGGAGGGCGGGGAGGACGGAAGAGGAGTAGGGAAGCCAGGCCTCGGGGTGGAGGAGGGTTAGGGGTGCAGTCCCGCCCCCTAGGGCTAGGGTAGTGAGAGGAGACCGCGGCTCCCTCTCCCCGCCGCGCGGAGCGCCAAGTAGGCGGAAGCGTGGGGCTCTGGGGGAGGGGGCGGCGGGGGGGCGGGGCAGAGCTGGGGGAGCCCTGCGAAACTGCTGGAGCCGCGGGTAGCCTGGCTTCCTGGCCTGGAGACAGGGGGAGGCGGGGCGGGGGCTATCAGCCTGCGAGCGTGGCATCTGTAGAACTATGCTACGGATAAGGACCCGAACCCCACCGTGAGACCCTTTTTTTGGGCGACCTGAAACCCCTTTAGTGGTTAATGGACTAATAGACCTCTTCCACTGCTTCCCAGCCCCCACCCCAAATTGGAAGCCAACTCCTGATGCTGGGCTGCCCAACCCGAGCGGGGCGGGGTCCGGTGCTGGAGTATAGGGTGGGTCGGGGGTGCTTTGCAGAGATCTCCTGAAATTGTGTTCAGATCCTGAGAGCGGCTCGTAGAACAAAGAGCTAACTTTTCAAAGCAGGTTTCCCCAATGGAGGGCGGGGTTGACTGAGTTCAGGGGAAGCCAAGAGAAGGGGAGAGGTGTTTGGGGGGAGGGGAAGGTGGCCTGGAAATCCACTGCCCCCTGGGGGACCTTCACCCCCCCACCCCCATGCTGGACTCATTCATCTGGTTGCTATTATACTTTTGGAGGTGGGGGTGGAGAGCAGTACTGGGTGTTTCCTGCAGTTTGGGTTGGGATCCAGTCCTCTAAGTTCCCTATGATCCTAAGGCAGAATCTGCCTCCCTTCTGCATTCCCTCCCCAGTATGGAGGAGAGGCCTTTGATTTTCTCCCCTTCCTCTTCACACCTCCCAAAGCTGCCTTCAAGTCCAAGTATTCCCTCCTTTGGATCTGAACTGGCAAGTGTGGGAGGCTTTCACTGGAAGACCTGGCTCTGGGGGCCAAGTTCATTGCCCACCTGGAGTCAAGTTTTGTTTTAAAAAGGATAGTTCATTGAACACTTTTTGTCTCTTCCCTCTCCCTTGGGGCTGACACCTTCTCAGTGATCTTTGGCTTCTGAGTCAGTGTGAGAGAGTGAAGTTCCTAGGTTCTAAAATACTTCTGAACTTGCTCTTGGAGGAAGGCAGAGTATGGGGCTGCTGCTGTTTCTTTTGGGCTTCCCTGGGCAGGATGAGAGGAGGGTCATCATTTGGGCATAAGAGATGTGGGTGCTGACTTTTCCAATGACTTCCGGTCTCTGGAGGGCAGGGTTTGAGCTTGGAGACACTAGCTGAAGAACTATAGTCTCTGCACACCAGAGTTTCTGCTGCAGGGATTTTGGCCTCTGCATCTCAAGTTCCTGCTGCCCCCTTCTCCATAGTCAGGGATTGAGAAGAGGCTGTGGGCCTTTTGACCCATAAAGGCTGATGGAAGGGTTGCTAGCCCAGGTCGGCTTCCACCAGCTTTGAATGGCTCTTGGCCTCAGTATTCACCGCAGTGGATGGGTGTGATGATGTCATTTCCTTGGAGGTGGGGCAGTGCAGAAAGTGGCTGCCCAAATGCCCGGAAGTGGGTATGGTGTGGACCCTGCCCTCCCTACCTTTCTGGGATACCCTGTCCAACGCCACACCTGACTCCCCCTTTTTTAAGGTCTCCTTTGGTGCTGTGTCTGTTGGGTGGGGGGGTGTTTCAGGTGGCAGACAGGGGTCCTACAAGGTGCCCGGTTTTCTTGCCCTAGCTGGAAGTGGGCATTCATTTGGGGGTTGCCCTGGGAAGTAGGACTTGATACTGCTTCAATTTTTGAGACTTCTCAGTGTAGGACGTGGCCCCAGGGAGACTTCCCTCCTGCATGGAGCAGGTATCAGACTTATGCCTCCCAACCCCCTCTGGGCGGTAAAGACAGGCACCTGGACTGGGGAACTGGTGCCCAGAGGACTGAGACTCAGGAGAGGGGGACATTGAGTCCCATAGGCATGGTTGCTAACCAGCTTCCCAAGGCTTCCCATTTCCAGTCGGAGAGTCAAATAGCTACCCTCATGTCCCTACGACTTTCCCACACACATTACCTACAACGTGGCCCGAAGCACAGTTTTGTCCTTGTTATTCTCCTTTTCTCCTCCCTAGGCCTTATCTCCCAGAGGCTCAGGTGGGTAAAGGCCATGTCAGATAACCTCCCTGCCACCCCACCACCCCGCAGTACCCAGTGTGCTCTGCATGGTGAATAAATACATGTTGCTGATGAAGGTGTTTGAAGAAGGAGGTTGAAATTTTCCTCCCCAGAGCATTCATGGGAGTAGAGTTGGAGCGACCTCATTTGCTCATTCATTCAACAAATATTTATTGTGCACCTACCTCCTTGAGGCCAGGCATTCTGAAGTGCTCTTGCGAAGCCTTTGGGAAGGGGGAGATTGTATCTCTGGCTTTTTCTCTTTCAAAAGGTCGTGGACATTTTGAGAGGTGAAAGTTTTGTCCCAGACTCTGTTGGGGAGCATTTGTGTCTGGGGACCTGCCTTGTCAAGAATCTTGCCGTGTCCCTCTCCCCTGACCCGCTCGCCCGGGCTCCTGAAGATAGGTGACCACCGGGAAGGGTAGAGGCTGCTAGTTCCTCTGGATTCCTTGCCCCCTTAAGAGGACTGTCTCTGTTTCCTACACACACATACACCTGCAGGAGGCAGCAAGGTAGCAGAGGCTGGGCTCGGCACAGAAAAGGACACAGTCCTTGCGGTTCTGATACTCCCTTTTCCTAGCTGGGTCCTGAGAGTAGCCCGCTATCACCTCTGGCCGTCATTCAGTGAAGCTGCTCCTTCCTTATTGCCATGTGCCAGGGTTCGTCTTCACAGCGGCCTGGCAAAACAGTGTCGTGCCCACTGAGACTTGGCAAGATAATGCAGCTCCTCCCCACTCTGCAGAACTGGAATTCAAATCCAGAGTTCTTTGTGCTCTGCTTTGTCCTCTGTCCAGGTGTGTTTGCAGAGAGTACTTTTCTGTACACTATCTCAGTAGTGCCCAGAGTGTCCCGCCCCTTTCTCACGCTGGTCTGAGCTGTGCCCTAGGAATACTCGATCCCCCCTGGGACTTGTGGGAGTTGCAGCCTTCTTCTCTGCCTTGAAGTAGTGGCCCAGGTGAGCGAGGCTGGTGACCTGGGCCGCGTGGCGCTGGTATTCCCCTGGAGCAGGGAGAAACAGTAACCCTAGGCTACAGGAAGGGAGGAGAAGGTCTCATTCTCCAACCCTGAGTCATGGCCAGCCCAGGCAGCCCGGGTGCAGAGGGCTGGGTGCCAGGTTTCTGGCACAGTGATCTGAAGTTTGCGCATCCCCCCGCCCCCCCACCCCGCACTCAGAGCTGTGAGCTGTGGCTGCCCCCACCTCCAGGGGAACCGAAGAGACAGGGAGTGTGGCCAAGCCTCCCAGGAGTGCAGGAGATCTCGCTTCTGGCCTGTCAGCCGGGTCAGCCTCCGTTGCCCTTTGGAACTGCAGGCAAGGGAGAGTCGAGGGTGCTGGGCTTGGGGACATGGATTGGGAGGCTCCTCATAGGCCTGGGAGCTAGACCGTGGACTTCAGAGCAGGGGGCAAGATTAGAGTGCCTGCCTACAGGTGTACTTAGCTCCCTGAATGCTGAGTCCCTGGGGCCTCTAAGAAAGAAGAGACTGTCCCTGGGAGGGCTCACGGCAGGGGAAAGAGGCAGACAGAGGGTCCTTGTCAGGTTGTAGTGACTTATTTCCTTGACTGTCTCATTAGACTGAGACAGGGATGGAGTTTCTTTCATTTTGGGGGGTGGTTGGGGTTCCTGGGGCTGTTGAGAGACCTGCCTTCTGCCCTTCATTCCTCTGGCTTTCCTGCTCCCAACAGGACACAGTGGGAGGACTTGCTGGCTTTCTTGAACCTGGGAGGGCTCTTCCAGAGAGCAGAGAGAAGAGACGAGAAGCAGGTGGAGGTGCCGGTATTTGCCAGGCTGGGACTGGCGTCATCTCATAACCGCCCCACATCCCTGTGGGCAGTGGTTTTAGTTCCACTTTGCAGATGTGGAGACGAGCTCAGCAGTTACCCCGACGGCACACTGTCCACTCGTGCCGCTGCTGGGCCGCTGCTGGGTCTGAGAGCAAGGGGTCTCTTCGGATGAGGTGGGAAGGGCTGAGGAGGAAGATGGGTGCCGTTCCCTCATCTGGAGCCTCCCCTTCCTTCAAGTGGTAGCCTGGAGGAGTCTCGTGGTACCCTGGTGGGTATACTCTGTCCCCGCTACGATCCAGGGTGGGGACTTGAACATGCACTAGGGTAGTGGTGTCTCTCTCTTTCTCTTTGTCTCCCTCTAGTCAATTAGGCAACTTTGGAGGTCCCCCCAGTCCGAGGACAGTGCGTATTCCTGTGTATGTGTGTGAAAGTGGGTCATGGTCTGGATTCCAGAGAATGTTTTTCCTGGCAGGCCCCTGCGGGAGTGGGGGAGGCAGGGGCCCAGGCAGGGGCGTGTACAGCTGAGCAGGCAGAGGCCAGCAGGCTGGGTGGTGACAGGCCTGGGGCACTCTGCCAGCACCTCCCAGGCACTGGAGCAGGGAGAGGGGCTGCCACTTTGGGGGCTGATGTGGACTACCCTGTTGTCTTATTCTTGGCCCTCTTCTTTTCCAGGGGGCTGTGTGTTAGGGTTTTGCAGCAAGTGGAGTCTGGATTGGACTGTAGGAAAGGTCCGAGCTGGGGTGGGGGCCAAGCTTAGACGAGCTATCCCTTTGCTGCCAGGCTTCCAGCTGGCCTTCTTTCCCAAAGACGGGTCCTTCTTCCACTTGCTTCACTGTTCTACCGCTGGAATTCCTCCGGGAGTCTCCTGACAGGGCAGTACCCTGTGGTCCCCAGCTGAAGTGGGCCAAGGTGAGGAGGTGATGTCCTAACCTCTCGCCTTCCCTTTTTCTGTCCCCTCCTCCAAAGTGTCCCAGAAAGCACTTCCTGACTGGGAAACACATTTTGAAAAACACTGCCTTGAGGGAGTTTCTTGATGCATGGCCAAAACTCAGCCCAGCGCAGGGCTCCTTCGAGAGTCTCCCTGGACCCTTCCTTGGCGTCTGGTCTTGTTCTTTGCTTGTCTCCTTTGACTGCTGGGAAGTGGGGCAGAGACAGGCCAGCCAGGTCAGCCACGAAGCTTGGATTCGGGGGTCTTGGAAGCCTCATCATGGGCTGAGGTACGTTTAGATTTCCAGCTCACTGGCATGGGCTTGCCTATAGCATTTCTCAGGATGGGGGTCATATCTGTGACCTCGTTTCCCCTCCCTCATTCCCTGACTTTGCTTCCTTCCTGTCCCCGGGCTTCACTGGAGTCTCACCTGTCACTCATTCTTCCTGTAGCTGTGAGTGTGCAAGTGACATCCCACCTCAACCAACACCCACAAAACTGTTGGTGCATCCCTGCTAAGCCCAGCACCTGGCAGTGGGGGCTTGGAAGTGCCAAGTGCTGTGCGGAGGGGGTTGTGGCCTCACTCAACCTATGGATCCCAGTAGGGGGGATAGATGTTTTCATTCTCTACACAGGGAAGTGGCTCAGGGACCCTGAGCAGGACCACATAGCTCATAGGTAGAGCTCCGATGTCCACCATAGGGGTTCCACTGGTATCTTAGTGGGGGGCTGGCTGTTGGGGTTTTCCTGCCTCTTACCATGAAGGTCGGGGAGAAGAGTAGAAAGGGTGTTAGGGTGGTGGCTAGAGCCTGGGGCTTCCACCCCTTTTCTGGGAGGGAGCCCCATCTAAAGCGGGGGTAGCAGAGCTGGAGGGTCACCCGGGCTCCAGTGGGGCTCCAGTGGGGCTCCCCTGTGCATCTGTGAGGCCCTGCTGTGTGAGTCAGGAGTGCCTGGTTGTGGCCTGGGTGTTGGGGGCTGGGCCCTCTTCTCTAGGCCTGGTCAGGGCTGAGGAGCTGCCCCCACAGAGTGACTGCTTCTTAGCAACCCTGCTGCAGCTGTGCATAAGCAATGAGGCTTTCCCAGTGGGGGCGATGGCACCAACCTTCTGGGGTGGGGGCTGCTGTCACTGCTGTACCCAGTCTCTTCCCCTCTCACCCATCCAGTCTGCCCTTCTGCACCCTGCAGCTCAAATGGCTCACTGGTGGGATGTCCGGAAGGGGAGGGGAATGTCATCAGCCGCCAGAGTCCCCGACCTGAGATGCCCTGCCTCACCCGGGGTGACTGTGTTCTCCACACAGTCATGGGCCTGGGAGAGTCCCCGGCATGGCGCGCCCCTCCTGCAGTCCTGGTGTCTGATGGGCATTCGCTGTGCTCTGTCCGCAGTTCTGGCATAAAGCTTGCTTCCACTGCGAGACCTGCAAGATGACGCTCAACATGAAGAACTACAAGGGTTACGAGAAGAAGCCCTACTGCAACGCGTGAGTCGGGGGACGGTCCGCCCCCTCCCTCCCTTCTAGTGCCCGCAGGGCGACGCTGCCCGCGCTGGCCTGGTGAGGGTTCCTCACGCGGCCGGTCCGCACAGCCCGGTCCGCACAGCCCGGTCCGCACAGCCGGCACCGGCGGCTTATCAGCACCTCGCTTTTCTGCGGAGGAAATTGAGGCCTGGGGAGGGGAGGGACTTTGACAACGTGACGTGGTTAACAAGGGGCTAGTTGGAGCAGCAAAGCTAGCACGTTCTTTCCGTGCTCTGATGCGAGAGGCATCCCGTGTGGTCTGTTCTTTCTTTCTTTTTTAAGTTTTTTAAGGAAAGGTGCAGGCAGGAATGAAGGTGAGTTGGCAGGCAGGCAGGAAGAGAGAGGAAGACGAAGCATTTTATTTTGTTTTTATTTAGTTGTTCACATTTAGTTGTTACCCCTGGACTCGGAAGAGAACCCAAGTCCTTGGAATGTATTTGGACTGCGCTCCTCAGGAGTCAGCGGATCTAACTACCTGAGAAGAAGAGACCTCTGCCATATTTCTGCCTGGTTTATTTGCCCTGCCCGCCCTCATTTTTATCCCTATAACAGCCATTGACTGTCTGCTCCTCTCACCTGCCTCTGTCAGAGGATCTGGGCACTCACTAGTCTTAGGGACTCCTGGCTCCAGCCCTTCCTGGTGGATGTTTCTTTTTCTTTCTTTTTTTTTTTTTTAAAGGAAAGGTGCAGGCAGAAATTAAAGCAGATAGGCAGGCAGCAGGAAGAGAGAGCAGGAGGAAGCATCTTTATTTTATTTTTATTTGGTTCACACTGGCTTCCTTACACGACCAGGGACTCTGGGACTCGAACCCTGGGTTGTATTTGCTCCTTTGGAGGCGACTGACCCAGCCCCTGCTCTACTAGGACACTCTGGTTTTCCTGATGTTCATTCAGGAGGCTCTTTACAGCTGAAGTTCACCCAGGAGGGAAAGTTGGCCAGAAGGGGTGAGGGACTTAAACCCCTTTGAAAGGCTGTCTCTCCCTTACTGCACCCCCATTCCCCTGCTAATGCCACAGCCTCCTCTCCATGGGGTTGGATCGCCCATTAGGCCTGTATTGTTTGCTGGCTGCTGTATGCCAACCTGTACCGGGTGCTGGGAAAACAGATTTCTGATAATATCTCACACCCAAGAAGCAACATGAGTGCTGTCCTTCCAGGGGAGATGGGGCCACTGGGAAGCTGGCCTAGAGGAAGAAGGAGGGCGACAGTGCCTCTGGGCTCCTCCTCCAGCTGCCCCTTCTTTATTAGCTTCTACAGCTCTTCCCCTACCAACCCCTCCCGAACCCCCAAGGGAAATGGGACATTCTTCGAATTCTTAAGGGCTCACACTAGCCCTGATTCTCTGCCACTTCCTCCAGCTTTGGGGAGTGGGGTGGGGTTCAGCAAAGCCTGAAGCTGGGGCAGTTAACCCCTGGATTGCTGGACCACTTCAGGCTAGACTCCTGCACTCAGCTCTTCCAGGCTGCAACCTGGCTCAGCCTCGAGCCTGGTGGGTGGCGGGTGCTGACACTTGTCTCTTCCCCAGTAGCCTAGAATTCAGTGAGCACTGGGAGTTGGAGAAAGAAATCAGAGGCCTTGTCCTTGTTTTCTCAGCCTAGTACAAAAGTCCCAGCTTACTGTTCTCTCCTTCTGGGGAGGCTGCAGCAAGCCGGATTAGGGAGCTCCTTCAGGGCTTCGGTGGTGGGGGACAGAAGATGGACCACCCCTTCTCTGGATGCTGCTTCCCACCTGCCCAGGCAGAGGTCTCCCATCTCTCCTGGTCCCCAGCCAGGGAGCAGGTTGACACCTGCCCCTCCTCCCAGCCCTCCAAGCCCCAGCAGCTGGCTGCCAAGCCCAGCTGACCTATGGCCCAGCAAGGATGTTACCTGGGGAGGAGCTGGGGGCCCAACCCTCCTGCCTTGCCATCTTGCCTGGGGTATGTGCTGTCTCAGCCAGCTCTGCGGAGTGCTTGTCTGTGTCAGTAGGCCAGATGTGGGCATTCCGGAGCAAACCACATGTAGGCCTGGCCTGCGAGCAGCGCCCTCAGGACCTGTCTGGTCCTCACTTTCTCCTCTGGACCTGAGGGTTTACTGATCACCTGCTGTGTCCTAGGCATTGTGCCAAGTGTCCACTCTCCTTCCTTTTTGCTTTCTTTCCGCCTCTGGCCCTATTCTCCTGTGCCATTCATGTTCCCGAATCCTGGGGTTTCTGGGGTGTAGCTTTGCCCTCATTCCAGGTCTGGCTTGACCTTGTGGACCTCAGTCCTGCTTCCTGAGCAGTACCTCCCGCTCTCTCAGCCCCTGGGGCAGGTGATCTCTACCCTGGCACTGGTTCAGACCCAGAGTGGGGGTCCACCCGGTGAGTGAGTTTGCTGGAGGGCAGGCGGGGGTGTGTGTGCAGGGCTTTGCACTCTGCCTGTCTCTGTCCAGCCCTAAGCCAGGATCTTGAAGGAGGCTGGTCAAAGGAGAAGAAAGCTGTCTATAGCCCTGTCGCCTGCCCACTCCTGCTTCTGAAGGCTAAACTATAAGTCGTGTTTTCTCTTCTGTTTCTCTCCTTATGTCAGACTTATTTCAGGTGAGGCAAGAGAGAGGACGTAGGTCAGACCTCACAACTGATCTGCTGCGCTGTGGTGGACCCTCACCGACTTGCATGCACACATGTCCCTGCTGGGAATCCAAACTGGCTGCTGCTGCGGGGTGGGGGCGAATGGAATGGGGAGGGCTAGGGGTTGACTGAACAGTCTGTGATTATGTTTACATTTCCCTGGCCATAGCCTTCTGGGCGTAGCTGTGGTAGGTAGAGATGCATCTGCCCCTTTGCACTGTAGTCAGCTTGGAAGAATCACCATGAATCAAATTCTTTTCTTGATGTTTCTAGATAGATGGGGTGAGCCTGTTCTATTGACTAGAGACATACTTATGCCCTTGACTCTTTGTTCTATAAATTGCATTTTTTGAAAATGGGGTTGACCTGTGCACAGGTACGAACCTGCTCCTTTGTCTCCAGAAAAATAGTTTGAGTCTGGAGGTCAGGGTGGGGCAAGGTGGGGAGACATGTGCCTGCCCTCCTTGGAGGCCTTGAATCAATACGAATCTGAGGCAGAGTTGCAGACCAGGGAAAAGCATCTTTTGGGGTGTCAAATGGGGAGTGGAGAAGGGCTGGGCAGAGGGGTCTCGTCGCACCCTCCCTCTTCACTGACAGCAGATACCCACGGTGTCCTTCAGTCTCCTTGAGCTGTGGCTGAGGGCCTGAGAGGGTAGAGATGACCTTGGTTCTGGAAACAAAGGACTGTGGTCCTACTTCCCCAAGCGCAGAGCACTGGGTGGGGCTGAGTATTCTGTGTCTCTGCATTCCATGGTGAGCAAATCAGAGCTAGGACCTGGAGCCTTCCCACTTCCCTAGAATTCTCTGCCTCTGACTGGGAAACATGGAATCAGATGTCTTAGAGAGATAAGATAGTACCAGGAATGGGGGTAGAAGTGGGGTGTGTAGTGTGTTTGAGACCCAGGAAGGTTGAGGGACAAGCTCAAGGGGACCTCCTCAGTGGCCAGTTGCATCTCATTTCAAAGCAGGCGCCATTTTTCTCTCACCCCCAATCCTTAACTCAGAGATGTCAGGGCTTCCAGGAACGTCAGGGGTCACATTGCTTCCGAACACTTCCACTTTGGAGATGGGGAAACTGAGGCCCAGTGTTTCCACGCCTTACCCATTTCTCCTTGATGCTATAAGGGGCAGGTATCAACTTTGATTTTTCATTTTATTTGCAACCTCTGAGGCTGGTAAGTTCTTCTTCGTGTCTAGCTGTGATGTGATCATTTTGGCTGCTCATTTTTTTCCCCTGTGGTCAAACAATGCCCCCTTGTTGTTTCCTGTCCCCACCATTTCAGCCCCTGAGGCCTGGGGGACATGAGAAACTGGGTTAGAAGGGAGCCTGTGGGCTGTGTTCCCAGCAGGGGAATCAGCCGCCTTCCAGAGGCAGGATGTAGGGGCTGGTTTCTTTTTCTTTTTGGTTAAACCAAAGGCTCCTTGTTGCTTTTGTTGATGTATTTTTGTTCCTATCTGAACAAAAAGCTGTGGTGTTTGAAGGGGTCGGAGGCTGCAAGGGGTGAGGTTGCATGTAGAGGGGGCCGGGCTTTCAGGGTCTCTGGACTGTTCTCGTTCTGGAACAGTGAGGAACAGTGAGCGGCAGGGCTGGAAGGAAGCTCTGCCTCCCAGCTGTCACTGTCACCAGTAAGGCCTTAGCGGAGCTCCTCAGACCCCTGCCACGTTCTCACAGTGCCGCCAGCAGGACAGCCATGCGTCCTCAGGGGTAGCCCTGGTCCTGGGGCAGAGGCACCTCTCCCGCATCTTCACGGGTCACTGGACCCTTGAGACACCTGCTTTAGAAAAGTTTTAAGAAGTCTGTGGCTCCTATGGGGGTACCGGTGAGGTCTCAGAGGATCTCGTAAAGGTCCAGCTCAGAAACAGGTTGGGTTTGGAGGATGAAGCACTTTGCTGTCTATTCTCCTGCCAAGCAGACGTTTGCCCAGAGCTCTGAGCTGGGTGTAGAGACCTCAGCAGGCTGTGGTGCAGGGAGCGTGCATGGCGCAAGGTCTCTGTTCTTGACACTGAACTTCAGTTTCCTTGACTGTAAAGTGAGCACAATGATGACACCTTTTCCAGCCCAAGCCTTGTGGCAGATTTTAAGAGAGGATATGCACATAGACAGTCATAGCACACCCTGGTGGCCTAGTGGATAAGGCCACTGGCACAGTCCATGCACATCCCAAGGACCTGGGTTCGAGATCAAGACTAACGATTAAATAAAATAAACGCTTCTTCCTCCTCTCTCTGCCTGCCTGCCTTCATTTCTGCCTGCACCTTTCTTTTTAAAAAATTACAAAGACAGAACTAGCTGCGTGTGCTCTGTGGAAACCTAGGCTGCTGCCCACAGCTATCTGACTGGTTTCATGAATATCAGATCCCTCCCATGGCCCTTTCCAGGTCTGTCTTCCCCAAGCTGCTGATAATGCTGTGGAAGGTGGGGAGGGGCATGGACAGAGGACCACAGCTTGGAAGGATTAAGGAGAGGCTGAGCATAGGCCAGCTTCCAAAAGAGACAAAGGACAGCCATGCTCTCAACGTAGCTCCAGGCCAGAGTTGGGTTGCCCGGTTCTCCCTAAGACCCAGTCTGTTAGGAGCTTGGGTTCCAGCAGGGTCTGCCTCGGCAGCCATAGAGTCATACACCTGCATCCATCCATCTTGAGGACTGTGACCTAAGGATAATGACATGGGGGATATGCATCAACCTGAGGACCCAGAGGAAGGGAAAAGGTAGAAGTAGAAACAGATGTTTCTGGAAGGAGGTCAAATCAGTCGGAACCCCACCAGTGAGGGAGGGGCACAGCACTGATGTTCTTGTGACCCCCCCCTTCTAAAATCAAACCCACAGTCCCTGCTCACCTCACCTAAATTATTTGTAGGGATCCTGCAGAAAGCCCCCTGGGGCTCACCCTCATGGGTTTCTCTGCAGCTGAGGACACCCTTGCAGTCTGTCTCTTCCCCCACCCCCACGCTTCCCTGTGTCTACTGCTCCCGCTGCTCTCCTGCCCGGAGCTGAGGATGAGGTTGCCATGGGAACCTGAAGCTCAGTGAGCAGGGGAAGCGAAGGCCGGTTGTCTCACTAGGGTTGGGGGTTGCTGGGAGGGGACAGGGTTGACCCAGCAGGAGGACTGTAGCAGGGGCTACATGTCTCTGCCTTTCTCTGGCCTGGGGTTGGGGTCTAAAAGGCTAAGAGATTGGAGGCTCTGAGCTCCTTAATCTGATTAATCTGACACAGGATTAAAGTCCTCCCTCCCTCCTGCCAGATTGATCTGTCAATGTCTAGGCTGCCCCCCCCCCCCCATGGGATTAGTGTTCTGGCTGTGGGGTGCTGAGATCTGGGGTTAATGAGGACTCCAAAGAGGATGAAATGCCTGGCGACCCCACCCAGAGGCACTTCTGCATGTCGGGGGTCTCCGGAGGCTCTTCTGGGGGTGTGTAGGAGGTGTGTGGCTGTGGCCCGCAGCACACACTGTCGCATGTGGGCCTGCTGGCTTTGGTGTCTAGGAGAGACACATCGCTGCAGAGGACTCGTCTCATATTCACCCTGTGTGAGGAGTAGCGCAGCATGGAGGGGCCTTGGAAATGCGGTGAGGGGACAAGTGTCAGGTGCATGTGTCTGGCTGCTCTTGGGCCACTGGAGCTGGCCTTTTAACTCTGTATTTTCAGCAAATAGGACACCTCAGGTTTGTAGACTATCCCCTGTGGACATGTGCCCACTGCCTTTTCCCACCAAGCGCACTCCAGTGCCATCTTCTTGGAACTGGCCCTTCGAGTCCTGGGCCTGAGCTGCCTGGTGTCCTCCAGCCCCTTGTTCTGGGACCTAACCTTCCTCCTCCACCCCGTGATTGTCTGCTTATACTCCCCTCACCACACCCCCACCTGTGACACCTTCAGAAGGGCCCTCTGCAAAGTCCTCCCTTCTGGAACTTCAGGGCTTGCCCGTTCTGCTTGAGACCTTATATTGATTCCTCCTGCTGTTACCTTTTGGACTCCGGGGCTTCCAGATGCTCTTCTTTTTCCCTAGAACTGCTCAAGAATATGAATCCTCAGCTGTGGGTGGCCCTGGCTCCGTGGAGCCACCTGTGGGGTGGGCCCTGCAGCCTTAGCCCTGCATTCTTCCATGGGCCATTTCTGTTGCCGGCTGTAGGCACCTGTGTTTGCTTTTCTGTCTTCTCTCTCCCTGCCTCCTTCCCTCCCTTTGCTGGGGGAGTTGACTGGGAGGCAGGACCCAGGTGGGGCAGCGGAGACTGTGGGAAGGGCCACAGCTGGAATCACTGGGTCCAGGACAGCGAAGCTAGCCCGGAGGGGAAAAAGGATTTGGCAAAGTCACCCTGTTTGTCAGTGGTAAGGCCAGAGCCAGCACAATGCCCTCACGTTGGTTGAGTTCTGCACACTCTAAGTCTCATCCTTCACCATAGTGAGGGAAGTCGCGGGTTAACCGGTGGCTCTGGCTCCAGTGCTTGAGTGCCTGCTGGTAGAGGCACAGAGCCCAGAGGGCAGCTGACGTCCAGCTCCAGGGCGTGTTAGCCAGCGGGGTGGGATATACCCGGGGAGTCAGGGATCTGTTGGTGGTCACAGTTGTGGTGGGATGTCGTCACCCAGATCTTGGGCTCCTGCTTAGAGAAGCCACCCCTGAGCCCCTGAGATAGTCGGGGGCCAGGCAGACCTCAACCGTTTCCCGCGCCCACGCATCCACACAAGCCATAAGGCTCAGGACTACATCTCCTCTGGTGGGTTTGCTGGTGGACTTTGATGACCAGTACGAAGCAGATCTGAGTTCCAGTCCTACCCCAGCTTCGCTATCTAGTGTGACATTCACTTACTCAACACATCTTTACTGAACTTCTCCAGGAGCTTGGGAGAAATCAACAAACAAAAGATACTAAAAACCCATCACTTCATGGAGAAGTAGTGGAGAGAGAGAGAGAGACAATAAACCAAAGTGATAAATAAATTATTTCTAAAGTCAGTTAAGTGCCTGGAGCCAGAGCTTGGCCCCGATGGTGCTGGAGGTCCCTGCAGGCTGGACTCTGAGGGCCACCTTGCTTCCTGCTGCCTCCCAGCTGGCCCTCCTTCTGGGAGACAGGCTCTGGATCTGTCCTTGTCAGGAGATTTTAGGGTTTGAGTCTGGAGCGTGGGAGAGATTGGGTCAAATCTGATGGCCATGTGCCTTCGCCACATTGTTAACCTTTCTGTGTCTTAGTTCTCCCATCTGACAAACGGGGACAATAGGACGCTTGTGAGAATTTGAGAAGCTAAGGAATGTCAGCCTTTAGCAGGGGGAGAACATCAATTGTTGTTACAGTGTTGTTATCTGCTACCTTTGTATGATGGCCATTTGGTCTAAAGCTAATCTCTCAACCCTTCAGTTAAGATGCCCCTTGTTAGTACCCTGAAGCACTACTTTTGTATGTGTACATGTTTTCTCTCTCTCTCCCCACCCTCTCATCCTCCTCCAGGAAGTCCCCCTGGATATGTATGCCTCTTTCCCTTTACTTCAGTCTCTATCTCCCCTGCCCTTTCTCTGCGTGACTGGTCTCCATCTCTGGTCTTACCTGAAAACTTTACCCGGATCTTTTGCTCATCTTCTCCCCAATCTAACTGGGCCTTCCTCGGCGGTCCCGCACCCTCTCCGTCCCTGTGTGGTAGACTAAGGCATGGCGTATGCTCAAATAAGGATGAGTTGAAACCCTCAGAGGGTGTCTTCCGTGGCATCCCTTCCTCTCAGGATGCTTCTCCCTGTCCAGTCAGCCACTCAGGCCCCATGTGTCTTTCCAGTTCAGCCTAGATCGGGTCTCTTTCAATGGTGGACAGGTGACACCATGGCCTTGCTGCTGGGGTAGGGACAGGGACTGCCTCAGTTTCAGAGGAAGTTGCCAGGAGACTCAGAGGTCTGTGAGAAACCCAGAGGTTCCTGCCCCTTCCCACAGAATGACCCCAATCTGTTTTTTCTGTCCTTGCAGACACTACCCCAAGCAGTCCTTCACCATGGTGGCCGACACCCCAGAAAACCTCCGCCTCAAGCAGCAGAGCGAGCTCCAGAGTCAGGTGAGGGGTGGGGCCCACGCTGCGGCCTGTGGGTCAGCGGGGGGGCAGTGGGGTGGCTGCGGCTGTTGTAACCCCGAGATTTGGCAACGGCTCTCTCCCCTGTGGTTACTCGGCAGGGCCAAGGTGCTGAAATCCTAGCACTTGCAATGTCTCCCTGCCCCCGCCCTGGTACCCCTCTTCTTCCTATTCCTGACTCTATCAAAGGCAGAGAGACAGGTCCCGCTTCCTGTCCAGGGCGGGTTGGAGATGTGTGAATGTTTGATTCTGCTCTGGGAAGTCTCACGTGGGCCCCTAAATCCCACCTCCTCTAGGAAGCTGGTCCCCTAGTCCACTCCCCTCACATCCATCCTCAAGAGGGGGCTCTCCTGTCCAGCTGACACCAGTAGACAGCGCCCACTCTAGAGCCAGATCTCCTCCACGCTCGGAAGGCAGACCTGTCCTGCCTTTGTCTCCTTGGGCCAGATTTTCCTCAGTGCCTGCTCTGGGGACAGGTATGTGCCACCGCAGTCAGATGGTTTCCTGCCCCAGGGAGGCGCTGAGGAGTAAGCAAAGGTCCAGAGCTTGGAGACCAGAGCAACTAACCCTGTCTGGGGCCTGGGGGGCTTCTGGGATGTGTGTGACCTGTGGGGTGGAGTGGGCAGGGTTTCAGCAAAGACCCCCCTTGGGGTACTTAATCAAGTGGATGGGGTATCAGGGCCAGCAAAGTATTGCAGGGGCTCTACCGGGCCACAGAGGGAATCTCTCTCTCTCTCTCTCTCTCTCTCTCTCTCTCTCTCTCTCTCTCTCTCTCTGTCTCTTAAAAGGAAAGGTGCAGGCAGGTATGAAGGTGAGTAGACATGTAGGCAGGAAGAGAGAGAAGGAAGAAGCACTTTATCTAGGTGTTCACATTGGTGGTTCCCTCCCTGGACCCAGGACACAAACTCCGGAGGTAGAGGACGAAACCACTACTCCACCAGGGCACGCCGGGAGGGGATGTACCGTGAACTCTCTGAATTGAGGCACCCTCTCTGAGTCCCTCTCTCAAAGTCGGCCCCAGAGGGGAGAACCAGCCCTTGACACACGTTTTCGCATTTCATCCTCCTGGCAGCCCTGCCCAGGGGCCGGGGCTGTTTCTCCCACTGCACAGATGAGGAGATGGGCTCAGAGACAGAAAGGGGCTGGCTGAGGTCGCACAGGTAGGAGCAGAGGTAAGACACTGATGGCTCACGGTGCTTAACGCTGCGGGCACTCAGCTCCTTCATTCTCCACGCTCTCCTGTGCACGGAGTCGGAAACGGGTGCTGGTGATGGAACGCTGGCTCGTCTGACTTTGGGATGGTGTCCTTTCCTGGTTTCCATCCAACTCCCTAAGGAGAACCGTCTCTATCTTGATAAGCACAATATGGTCCCTTATGCTGGTGAGAACATTGGAAGTGTGCTAAATGCTTGGCATTTACCCTTGAGCTGCTCTGAGGATGTCAGCGAGGGAGCCCAGGCTGAGGGGGTGCTGGTATTGCCTGCTGATGCACATGGTCAGGGAGGTGTCAGGATTTGGGCTCCGTCTTTTCCCTCCCAAGTGTGATGACCGTGACCATGTGCAGGCAGGTGTGTCTCACGGTCTTGGGGAGCTCTGGGGGAACCTGACTTGTGCCTGGGAGACAACTCACACCTGCCAGTGGGTATCAGCCCTCTGCCAACTGAAGGAGGCAGTAGAGGGGTTGAGACCGCCCTAGGGCCTGGACCAAGTCTGCCCCTGGAAGATTCTAACCAGACCCTTGCCAGGCCCTGACGATGGCCCTGGACTCCTTGCCCTGTATGGGGCCCTCTGAGACCAGTGGTGAATGCGACTTTGCTGGGTGGGCAGGCCACAGCTTGAGACGGGCAGTCAGAACCCCGAGGGGTGGGAGCCCCGTCAGAGGGGGCTAGAGGAAGAGGTGGCAGCAGCGGGCAGCAGGTCTTTGTGAAGGTTCAGGTCCAGAGGTGAGGGGGTGTGTGTACACGCACAGGCAAAGGCCAGGCTCACACAGATAGCCCTACTCTCGGGAGGGGAAATTCAAGCCGGCTAATTCCCTCGGCCTTTGTGGTCCCACAAAAGCTCAGCTGCAGCTCTTTTGGCCCTTGGAACCTGATCACTGGGAGGCGGCTCCGGAAGAGGAAGCACCC
The DNA here is from genome assembly GCA_004363575.1 of Solenodon paradoxus. Taxonomy (NCBI): domain Eukaryota; kingdom Metazoa; phylum Chordata; class Mammalia; order Eulipotyphla; family Solenodontidae; genus Solenodon; species Solenodon paradoxus. The sequence continues at coordinate 81,105 of RJWH01001864.1, forward strand.
CAGCCGGTCCTGCTTAGGCACAGGGACATCTGTTGGCAGGGAGCACCCCTCTGTAGGGAAAGCAGGCACCATGTGCAGGGTCTGAAGGCCCCTCTGCCCGCCCTGCGTCCCCTGTTTCCCGGGGGGCCTGGCCTGCTGCTCACATCTGGGAAAATCATGGGAATGGCAGTCACCCTTCATCTGTCCTCCCTGAGGCCCAGCCCTGACCTCTTGGAATCCTCACAGCCACCTGTTGGAGGAGGGGCTCCTATCCACTGGACAGAGGTTAGAGAGACCAGCCTGGTGATAGGGGTAGATCTCAAGTCCTTTGATCTTTGAGATTCCTGCTGTGACAGGAGCTCTTGTTGTCAACCCATAGGATGATCAGTCACCAGCAGGGGTTGGGGGCTGATGAGAATGCAGGTTCCTAGGCTCCGCCCAAATGGTTTCTGGTTGGTAGTTTTGGGCTGGGCTCCAGGGCTGGAATTTTGACTCCCCTGCTGTTTTGATCAGGGCTTCTGATACCACAATAGAATAGAGAGGCTTGAACTGGGCTGGGGCATGGGAGGGAGACAGGGAGCAATGGCCAGCCCTGAGCACTATTTCTGCTATGAGGTTGCTAACCTGGAGGCTTAGGGCTCAGCACAGGGCACAGCTCAGATCTCTTGCAGTTGGGGTCTTCGGTGGCTGGGGTTGGCAGTGTAGAAGCAAGGACCCTGCCCTCTGGACTGGCCTGGTTCTGTCTTTCCCTTCCCCACAGCCCAGTGCTCTGAGAACCCTTTTCCTCACTGGTAAAATGGGGACCACAAACTCCAGTTGCCTGGAGGATTGGGGGTTGGGCCTGTTGCCCTGAGGCTTGGAAGGGCTGAGTGGGCCTGCTTGGTGGTAGTGACAGGTCTGGGTTCCTGTGGCCTCTGTGGGGGCAGGGAAAGGGAAGGGGATGGGAGGGAAAAGAAGCGAAGGGAAGGGAAGTAAAGTATGAGCTTCCTCTGCCTCCCCTACCCTGCCCCTGGGGTGTCAGCTGGCCTCTCCCCAGGGCCTACCTCCCAGAGCCCCACCTCCCAGAGCCCCAAACCAGCTCAGGCTCAGTCTCAGTCTTCTCTCAGAAGCTGCTGGTGATGTTGAGGCTTTCCCTGCCTCAAAAGTGGTTCCCAAGGGGGTCCTTTGGTTGTGTGTGACACCTGGAACCTCCCCTGCCTCCCTTGCAAGGGAGGAAACCACAGAGCTGACCAGAAATGGCCCCTTGGGTGGTCCTGCCTGGCTGAGGCTGGGAACTGGAAACTGGGCTCCAGCCACAAACCCACTCCTACCTACAGTTCACCCCCACCCCCAGCCCCAGGTTGAGTAGAGGCAGCAGCTGTGGGGGGCGCTGAGCTGGGGGTGTCTGTGTTGCCTCCTGAGTCCAGGCAGAAGTGTGAGCAGTGTCTTTTTCCCTCCATGTCATGCCTTCATTATGCAATGTGTGGGCCTCAGAGTGGGGAATGCCATTGTGTGGGGAGGGCAGGAGCGGGCTGCGCCCCAGGTAGGGTTCCCTTATCTGGGATCTTGTGAGCAGCTTGGCAGGCAGTATGCCTGGGCCAGCTAGTATCTGAACCGTGGGTCTGCCACCCCGGTTATGTGACCTTGGGCGTTGTTTAGCCACACTAAGCCTCAGTGCTTTCATCTGTGAAAATGGGGTTGACCTCATGCCAGAGGTGGATGTTAGTACATATTATGTATTTAGAACAGTTCTGGCATCAGATCAGCTTTCAATAAGTGCTTGTCATTCTCATTCTCCTGGAGAGCAGGAGAAATGGAACGTGGGCTTGAGGAAGCGGGTGGGGTGGGGACAGACACAGTGAACTTTTTGAGGATTTCTTCCAGCACTAACCTTTTTCATTAGCTCTCCGCCCCTTTCTGGGTGCATTTAACTTAAAAACATTTCTTTTATGCTAGAAGAGGGTGAGTTGCAGAGTAAGTGGGTACAAAATAAATATAAATTGTTGGATATTGTTAGGGCTATTGTACTTCCCTGTTTGACCGGGTTTGTACTGGCTGCTTACCTGCTTTAAAATTCTGTCCTGGATTTAATCACAGTTCACTGAAAATTATTTTGGGCGAACACATACCCAACAAAATAGCTTCAAATTGCCTGACGGGGTTGCAGGTTTCCTCAAGGGAAATGCCCCTGCATGTGTGTACGTGCACACACACACATGCACACACACACACCCCCCAGCCTGGTGCTACTCTGCTTGGTCCCACTTTCAACTTTAATCATCACTTACCCAACAGACATTCATATCTCCTGTTTGCTGGGATAAGCGATGAAAAAGAACGATCCAGGGAGGCTGACAAATCCACACACAGAAGTAGATGATTTGGGCTGGAGGAGCCTGGGTGTCAAGCCTGGTCTTGTCCTGGTGGTTTCAGGATGGGTGGCCCTGGCGGCGCCCAGGCCTGGCGTCATCTTACACCCTGATAACTGGGTTGAGTGACCTTGGGCAGGTCCTTTCCTAGAGCAGAGACCCCTGTCACGTCCTGGTGAGCTGTTCCAAATGAGGGCAAACACTCCTGCCTGGGTGATAAGGGAACCCCGAGAGTGTCTCCAGGCAGGACCCTCCTACCCTTAAACTCAGCCATCTCCTCTAATACCAGCTTAATTCTCCAAAGTCAGGGCCTGCAGGGGCCTACAAATGGTCACCACCTCCAGCGTGGGGAGGCTTTTTTAGAGATCAACTAGTCCACCCTCTGGGGACCCGGTAAGGGGGACTGACTGGCCCAGGGACACACAGCACAGTGATGCTGAGTGTACCCCCACTCTACGCTGACCCGCCCTCTCTGGGAGTCTGCCAGGAGTGGAATGAATTTTCCTTCCCCAGCAGGGAGGGAGAGACAGTGCCTGAGCCTGGGAACGAGCTGACGTCATGGCAAAGTCGCCATGGCAATTATTCCCCTTGATTAGGGCCTGACCCTTGCAAGTCCAGGAAGCAGAGGAAGACGTGGGGCCTGGCGTTCGTTCGCACAGTCATGTTGACAGAGCTCTTTCACACATACCTTATCTGTCTGGCTGGGGCCCCTGCTGTTTGCTGCTTGACTACCACTGGGCTCTGTAGCATTGATAGGAACAGGGGGTGTTACGACCCCATTTTACAGATGTGGAAACTGAGGCTTCAAGAGTTACATCATTTACCCAAGATCACTTAGGAAGTGAGAGACTGTTAGTACCAGCTCCCTGTGGCTCTTTGCCCCTGCGAGCTGATAGGAAGCCCCCTCCCCATATGTTAATTGAGTCCTCGGACAATGCTTTCATAGGTGGATCAGAGTAAAGTGGGGGTCTGGAATCTCTCAGAAAGAATTCCATGTTTACATGAGCTGGGGCTTCAGTGGGGCAACAAACCTTGGATCCTGGGGGCATGTGCAGAGAACTGACAAGTTGGCCAAAGCTGTACACATGTCAGTCCAGTCAGGGTGCAGCTCAGCAGTGTGGCCAGATGACACCAGGCCTGAGAGCTGCCTGGGCTTTCCATGCTGGAAACTCCCAAGGTCCTGGGCCTCATGTCCTGAGCTGACCCGCCACTGGGACAGTGCAGCTTGCTGGAGGAAATTCAAGCAGCTGTGGGGCTGGAACAGCTGGCTGCTGAGGTAGATAGGGAAGTTTCTCGAACGGAGTAACAGTTCTCTGTCCCCTGGACCTTTCTGCCCTCCATTCTGTTCTGCAAAATCCCTGGGGGAGAGCAAGATACTCCTCATATTTCAATTCACTTAGTGTCAGGGAAGTCCTTTCTGAGATCTGACTTGAGTTCCTTTAGTACTTATATTTTCCATGGAATTCTAGAAAAGAAGGGCAGCGGGTTCTTCCCCAGAGCTTGGAATCTTGTTTTGAAATGCTTTTGCCCCCACCAGTTTCACTTCATCTGTCCTGTGGCATTGACCTCAGGAAGCCGCCAGGGCCTGTCAAAGGCTCATTGATTGAGGCTTCCGAGTCGCTGTCTCCCCACCCTCCGCTCCGTCTCTTGGCACAGCGCTCACTCAGCTGGTTGATTCAAAACTCCCCCAGGCTGTCGGTGGGCAGAGCCACATCCTGGCTAGGGCAAGGGCCGGGCTGCCTTCAGAGCCCTGGAGAGAAGCATCTTCCGACAGCTTGTGGGCAGGATGTGTGGGTGGTGGAGGGTCAGTGTCCCGGTGGCTGTGGACCCTGGCTGCCAGGCTTACCACCTTGGACCCAGGACTTTGCCACCTTGTGGCTCAGTTTCCTTATCTGTACAATGGAGCTACTAATAATGCCTGGTAAGGCTGACCTGCGATCGCTCGCGGAAGGCACATGGCCCCGTGCCAGCCTGTACCGAATGCACATCCCGGCTTGTTATTCTCAGTCTCACACTTTTTGGCCAAGACTTCTGCTTTGGGGGAGGGATGGGCGCCACTACAGCGGCTGTTTCTGGTGCGGATCTTTCTCTGGCTAGCTGTGGCCGTGGGCGGGGCCCTGCGCCCCTGCGCCCCTGCGTCCCTGCGTCCTTTGCTTTGACACCGGTCCCTCTCCCCTGGCCTCCAGGTGCGCTACAAGGAAGAGTTCGAGAAGAGCAAGGGCAGGGGCTTCAGCGTGGTGGCAGACACTCCCGAGCTCCAGAGAATCAAGAAGACCCAGGACCAGATCAGTAACGTAAGCTGTCTTGCCCGCTGCGGTGACCATGTTGACCAGACACGAGTGACGCTGGGTCTTTGCTGCCTGGGCCCTCCTGGCTGGCGGTAGGCCTGGCTGAAGCAGAGGGCGTGGAGGGTTTGGAGGTTCCCAGATGCCTTTTCTCTGTGAACCCCAAACTCCCCCTTTGCTACTCTCTGACCACATAGCATTTCTGCCTCGAAAGGACTGTCCTTTTGAAGGGCAGCATTCAGAGCACTCCCCATGCTCTCTGAAGTTTGTTGTCTTCTCCCTTTTCCTCAGCTGTGGTGGGTGTCAGGGTCCAGGCAGCCTGTTTCATCTGAGCACAAAGGTCAAAGTCAGAACTGGGTGGCAGAGGCGGGAGAGCCCAGCCACCCCTTGTCTGCCTCTGGGTGCTGGCACTGCAGTCATTTCCGCCTTCACTCGGCCTCCTCCCCCACCTTGGCTTGCTCTTCCTTCCTGTATAAAACCTCAGCCTGCTTGGCCTGCAGGCCCTGCACCCCTGCTTGGGCCTCCTGGGCCCAGGACAGTCAGCAGTGTCTGGTGGTGGCAGGGCTGGGTGGGGCGAGTGGGCGGTATATGGACCAGTTCCAGGACACCTGCCACCAGAGGACAAGCCTGGTTTCCTGCTTGACCACATGGCAGCAGCTCTGGGCTGTGGGAGGGCTGCCCCTGGGGGTTTTGGACATGAAGGGCAGGGTGCTGCAGTGAGCCATACACATGGACACAGGCTGCAGACCCTTCCTGGGGTTGCGGGCCAGGCACAGCCATCTTGGACTCAGAGGTCCTACCCGCAAAGAACTGGGCAAGCACTTGTCTTTATGTCATAACAGGAAGGAGTCAGCAAGCTGCCCAGTGTCACTGGATGGAGGGGCCGGGGGATAGAGGCTGCGGGATAGGCCCATCTGGCACCAACCCCCTGGGCTCCACTTGTCCCCATCCATCTACCTGACCTCCTTGGTAGGGCGCTCCTAGAGGCTGCTAGGCCATGCTTAGGGCTCCAGCAGTGCTTCGGTAGTTTCAGAAGGCAGGACCCAGGCCAGTGGAACTGATCAGGCTGAGGACATGGCTTTCAAAACGACAGCTGCCAGTGGTCTGAAATACATTCCACACTGAGGCCACCAAACAGCATGCTTATTTATTGCCAGTAAAAACAGAATCAGAACTTTCACAAGGCGCACCCTGGTGGAGCAGCTGTTAGGTCTGCCACGTCCTGTCAAATGCAGTCCACACACATCCCAAGGACCCGGGTTCGCGTCCTGGGTCCAGGGGGAACAACCAAGATGAACAACTAAATAAAATAAATAAAATGCTTCTCTTCCTGCCTGCCTGGTCACCTTCATTCCCGTTGCACCTTTCCTTAAAACAACTACTGCAGCGACAAAACTCTCAGGAAAGGTCCTTACTGCTACTTGGAGGGTATGCAGATACTTTCTGTTTGGTTTTATTTTGTGAAAGTGCTGGTGGCAGACAACTAAGTTGGCAGCGAGGTTGTTGACTGGTTAATTTGAAAGGCGTGCTCGCCCAGGAGGTCATGCCACAGAGGACTGGTCCCTGTGCCCCTCAAAGAAGCCTGTCTTAGTCTTTCAAAAAAATTTTTTTTCAGCATTCGGTCTTTCTCTGTTTTTAATTAGGACTTTTCTTTAAGCATATTTTAAGGGTCACAGAAAAACTGGGGGGAAGGTACAGAGATGCCCCATGTGCCCCCTCGCCCCACACAGCATGAACATCCCCACTGACAACACCCCCCATCAGAGTCTACATTTGTGAGAGTCTTTCTTAAGAGAATGGAGTGAAAGTGAGGAGGCAGGCAGGCAGGAGGAGAGAGGAGGAAGAAGCATTTCATTTTATTTTTATTTAGTTGTTCACATTAGTTGTTTACCCCCAGACTGGGGCACGAACCTGGGCCCTGGGGATGTACTTGAACATCCTTTGCCTCCTTTGGAGGCAGCTGACCCAACCACTGCTCCACCAGGGCCCGCCTCCATCACTCTACCTCAACACATCATAACCACTCCAAGGCCGTAGTTTTGAGTTCATTCTTGATTTGCACAGTCTGTGGGTTTGGACAAACATAATGACATGAATCCATCCTTACAGTCTCATACAGAATCATTTCATGGCCCTAAAAATTCTTCGTCCTCCTCCTGTTCATCCCTCCCTGGCAACCACTTTGTACTGTCTTCCAGAGCTTTACCTTTTCCAGAATGCAGTCAGATAGTAGGTAGCTCTTTGCAGTTGCTTCGTTATAAAACTGGTCTCACATCCTAGAGCTTCTTTTGCCCAGACCCTAACCCCCTGAAGGGGAAAGAAGGGGTGAGGTCTGGGGCCTGACCCCAAGGAGCGGGAGCCTGGGGTCAGGATCCTGGAATAACTCGCGAAGCAGGAATCATGAAGCGCCAGCCTCTGTGACTTGTCTCTGTGATTAACACTTGCTCCCTGCCTGCAGCCCCCCACTCCCACCCCGCCGCCGCACACTCATCACCCCCAGCCTGTGGATTTTAGACGGGGGGGTGGGGAGGGAGACAAGCAAGTCCCATCATCCCTGCCTCCCTTTCTGGAAAGCTTCCAGAACACTCCACACCCAGCCTACTGCACCTGCCCCTCTTCCGGCTCCACCCCCTGGTTCTTGGAGGTTTTCATGTTTGAGGAGCCCTGGTAACAGAACTCACTGTGGCCAAGACATCCACACCTACGGAGATAAGCATCTCATCATTAACCCCAGGGCTGCAGTGAGCTGCAGTGAGCTGATTGTCCTGCACGCTGAGGTGGGGAGCCTGACCTGCTTCTTCTGCAGCTTCAGCTGGGACCTGTGTGGTCTGACCACAGATCGAAGACGCCTGGGTTTAGTGAGCACCGGGGGCATCTGGGAGTGTGGCCCTCCACACGACTAGAGTAGAATCCCTTGGGAAGGTTTATCAAAAGCGCAGGTTATAGGCCTGCTCCTCAGGTTGCCAGAATTAGCAACTCTGGGTGCGGGGGCTCAGGAACCAGCATTTTACCACATCTGCTGTTACCGTGCTGCATGAAAGTTTGAAAACCATCCCCTGAGTCTGAAAAAGCTTCCCCAAAGGCCTAAACAGCCCTGGTATGTTCCAGAAGCCTAAGGGAACTCCAGTTACTCCATTTATTTATTTATTTATTTTTTTTATTGAAGTAGCTGGTTTATGATATCCCAAGGCAATTTGAGACCCGCTGAGAACCATTAAGTTCTATCTCTAGGCGAGCCCTGGTGGAGTAGCAGTTGGGTCCACCAGCTCTGGCCGGCGCAGTCCACATACATCTCAAGGACCTGGGTTCAAGACCTAAGACAAACAGCTAAATAAAAATAAATAACAACGCTGCTTCCTCCTCTCTCTTCCTGCCTGGTCACCTTCATTCCTGTCTACACCTTTCCTTAAAGTTTTTCAAACTTCTACCTCCAGAAAAGTTTGGGGAAAGATGGTGTTTTAGGGCCACATTGTCTTGTCACTACGGCCCAGGTTAGCCCCACTGACCCTCATAGGTCAGACCGTCTGGGAAAGAGGTGAAGGTTTACCCCCTGGAGGATTGTGTTGTAGAGGGTTTGCCGGTGAGAGCATTTTTAAAGACGGGTCTAGTCTTCCCAGGTAGTGTTTAATCACTGGATGTGAGGTTCTGGTCAGTTCTGCTGAGAGGCCGCATGGTGGCTGGAAGAGACTGCAGGCAGGAGGCTCATTGCTCTTGTTGAAAGGCTGGGCAGGCCTCACGGACCCTCATCTGTAAAAGTGGGGGTGATAGTCCCTATTGTTTTGTTGTTGTTTTCCCAAGGAAGGGTGCAGACAGGAAGTGAGGGGAGGAAGCATTTTTTTTTTTATTTAGTTGTTCACCTTGGATGTTCCCCCCACCCGTCACCACCTGTCACCACCCGCCCCACCCCGGCCCCGGGTCGCCAACCTGGGTCCTTGGGATGTACGTGGACTGCGCTGACCAGTCGGCAGACTTACCCACTGAGCAACCAGGGCCCCTGTCTTAAAAGATCAAAAGAAAATGTCAAGCACTTGGTATCTGACCAGTGTTGCCAATGTAATTATGATGCTGAAGGCAGACCTGTCTGTGTTCTACATTGTGGGACATGAAGTAAAGGGTGGTCAGGGTCCCCAAAGCCATTGTCTAGGACTGGGAATGTGTGGGAAGTTTTGAGGCAAGCTGCTGATGAGTTCCACATCTTCGGGGAATAATTGTGTCTTCATTAAAGGTTCCTCAAGGGTGTGAACCAGGGCTCCAGACTGGGATGAAGTGCACTCTTTAGGGACGCTGGCCTTTAGTCATGAGCTTTAGGGGTGGTAATGGATGGGAAACCTTCATTCCTGAGGCTTCTTTATGGGCGCTACTGCCTTCTAGTAGAGAAGTTCTGCTTTTATTTTCCGACACCAGTGGGGTCCCCTTATTGTCAGACCTGTGCTCAACCACGATCTGAGCATATCACGTACAATAAAGTATTGTGAGAGAGGCTGGCAGACCTTAGTCATATAACGTTTATTGCATTGTTATGCTTCTATATTATTACTGTTGCCAGTCTCTTACGGTGCGTAATTTATAAATTAAAATTTATCAGTCCTGTCCAAGGTTTCAGGTATCCACAAGGGGTCTTGGAAGCTATCTCCCATGGATAAGAGGGGGCTAGTACATATTTTTTCAGTATAAAATGTCAGGTCGTTTAACTATAACACCCATTTAATATAACACCCAGTAACACATAAATACCTGTGTGCTTACCATCCAAGTCAGGAAATAGAACATTACTGCATCCCAAAATATTAAAACGTAACTCATACAGTGAGCATTTGTCATGTGCTTTACTTAAATTTTGAGGAACTAACTGGAGGATCTGCACAGATAGGTGATGCGTAGTCAGTGAGTGAAAGTGCTGGATCTAATTAGAGGCAGAAGTGGTTAATATTCTGCATGTGTATAAACCCCACGCTTGGGAGATAATTCTTGCTACAAGCAGAAATCCTTTGCGTTTCTATTAGTCAAAAATAACTATCCTTATGTTCCTTAAGCTAGTTTCCATGTCTAGAGTCTGGGCCTAGTCAAAGAAAGTTCTCATCCCAGAGTCAAATGGCCTGGAGACAGGCTTGTTAGGCAAGCTTCTAATTTAAACTTTTGTACACCTGTGGTGTTCTTTTCTTTTTGGTTTCAATTTCTAACATGTATTTCTTTTTTAAAACAAAGGTGCAGGCAGGAATGAAGTTAAGCAGGCAGGTAGGAAGAGAGAAAGAAACACTTTAATAATTTAGTAGTTCCATCTTGGTTGCTCCCCCAGCCGCAGTCTTGAAACTGGATCCTTAACTATGCATTTCTAGACCATGCTTTCATTTTTCCTGATTTTGAACACAGAGCATGTATTCTTTCGTCTTGCTTTCTTTGGGCCACACTGGGATTCAAGATGCATCTCCATGTTTGCGTGTAGCGGTGGTTCATTCTCTATCATTGTTGTATAATATTCCATTTCAATGCTTTTCTCACATTTCACTGGTTCTCACGCTGATGGACATTTGGATTTTTTCTTGTGCTGTGAACATCCTGTATTCCGTTGTGTTAGTGTGGAGTAAAATTGCTGGGTCTTCAGGTGTGTTTCTTCCATCTTGCCAGATAATGCCAAACTATTTCCTAAGCGACTACACTGGTGTACCCTCCTGTCAACAACGATGAGTTTCCATTGTTCTACTTCCTTAGACTGGTTCACATCAGCCATTTTTATTTTATTGTAGTAACTTATTCTGCATTTGAAATAAACTTATATATGCAGGGCCCCCATTCCTCGTATATACGTGAACACACCCTACCCTCCACCACATCATCAAGTGTTCTTCCCCATTGTCCAGTGGGCTCTACCACGCCACTTTTTAAAAATAGTAATATTTATTATTTCTTTTGTTCACAATGTTATACCATTTTAGGTTATCGAAATTGCTTCTCAGTCTGTATTTTACCCCACACCCACCACCAGAGTTCCCGTGTCCTTTACCTTGTGCCCTCTCTCCTTCCCTCCCCCACTTGCCTCCTCTGGAGCCTTTTTCATTTTGTGTGGTGGGATCTCATTGTGTTTGTAACTTGTTTTCCCTCTGCTTACTAATGAAGCCCAGAATTACATTTTTTAAAAAAACAAAATATTGTTCATCTCTAATAGGGAGCAGTGCTACATGATGGTTGAGAATTAACGATGTTAGCACTGAATCCTAACTTATACCACTTACCTACCCCGAGCCTTGATTTTTCCATCTGTAAAATGGGGATGAAGTGATACCCAGTTCTTGGACTGGTGAAGAAAGGAAATGAGTAGTGCCTGTCAGGCCACAGAACAGGCCCTCCACAAAAGGGAATGTTACAAAAACAGAACCTACCTTGTGAGTCGATTTCTCCATTTAAAGCCGGCTGACCCTTCGCTAGCCATGATGTAGAATCATGTGGGAGCAACGTGTGGAGTTGGACCATTGTTTTCCGCGATAGTCAGGAGAGTGACTAGCAAAGAAAAAACGTGTCTCCTTTAGCTTTGGAACGGACCTCAATGTGTCATCCTGGAGTCCTGGCAGGCAGGAGGCTGGTTCTCTAAACCCAGCTCAAGGACACAGAGGAGCCAGGACAGTCCTTCAACAGGGACTCTGCTGATACTGCTGGGCTCCTGGTGACTCCCATGCAGGCTGCTGAGCAGACCAGAACTTTGCTGAGCTGGAAGCAGGAATCATCTCAGCCCTTAAGAGTCTGGACAGTGTTTCTTTCCCTTTCGGATGTGCTAATAGCCCGCGTGCCGTTTTGCTTCGCCAGCCATGAGGTGGGCAGCAGAGCACAGCACCATTTCCTCTTTGCCAGAGAGGGAGAGGAAGTTGGGAGCACTGATGTTTTATCTGGGGTAGGAGCAGGCCAGACAGAAGCCGTGCAGTCCACCTCACTCTCCTCGTCCATATCTCCCCTCTGCTGCCTTTCCTGGGTCCCTGTGCCTGGTGTCCTCATCTCTCAAAGTTAGGGTGGCCTTATGATGAGCACCCCTCAATAGTCAGGACCAGCCCCCCTGCTCTCCCTGCCCCTCCCCTCAGGCACAGGCTGGGACCTGTGCCCAAATGGAGACAAGCACAGCCTATTCCTGATGGGGAGGGAGCCAGCTCCTCCAGACTGGAAACCCACAGGGTCCTGCTCCCACCCAGCAGGGCGTGTTCAGACACAGGGCCCTGCTCTCAGATTTCCAAGGCAAGGGGTGAAAGGGGCGCTATTAGTATTCATTCCAGAACAGAAGATGGGAACTGAGACTGGGAGTGGGAGTGGGCACATGGTCACCTGCTCTCACCTGCTCTCAGGAAAGGGCTCATCTAGCGGTGACTGTGTCCTCGCCTTCCCAGCCTCAGCCCTTAACTGCATGAAAGCCCTGCCTCCGGAAGCTGTTAAACTTACGAGCCTCCTTTTCCTCTTCTGCAGATCAGGAATGACAGTGTACCTGTCTGACTTGTCTAGGGTGATTGCTGGCAGGGCCCAGGGAGGTAACATGCAAAGAGCCTTTGTGAACCCGATGTGAACAGCCTGTGGAGTGGGCATGACATTAACGTGAAAAATAGCAGCTGATACCTGCGGGGGCGGTGGGGAGCAGAGTTCTTTTGTGTTCAGACGCGTCCACCTGGGTCAGCTGGACCTAATTTTATAAATATGTATCCATGTGTAGCTGCGTTTGAACCAGCCATTGTGGAAACACACACACACACAGTCATACTTTTTTCAGCTCTAAAATTAAGTTCCTAGAGCTAGTCCAGGAGCCTTGGGATCACCTGGGAACAGATGGTAACACAACTTCTTACAGTTGTGGAAACTGAGTCCCAGAGGGAAAGGGATTCTCAAGGTTACAGGAGTAGGTGAAGGGCTCACGATCTCCCAGGGCGGAGGGACAGCACCAGGCCTCGGTCCCATGGCATAGACAAAGGCCTGGGGTGTGACTCCTCCCTCATGGCTCTGTCATTCCATCACTAATGTAGTTAAAGCCACACCCAGAGAAGGGGTTATCACCCAGGCCAGCTGAGTTCCCAGCATCAGGGACACCTGTCCCCAGCTCACCTCCTGGCATCTGCAGGGCCCAGTGCCAGCCTGTCCACCTTCATACATGCACTTCCTGGTCACCGGCTCCCAGGGTCAGGCCTCTTTATTAGCAGAAAGTTAGCCTGGGAAGCTGGTCCAAGCCCCAGGAGCAAAGGGCAGTTGCCTGGCCTGGGGAGGGGTGTCCCGTCTTTATTCTCCTTCCACGTGCCAGTAAACAGGGTCTCCAGGGAGTGGGAGTCATCTTGGCCCTTGTCTTGGGAATCTGAGCAGGGTACTGGCCCTGGGTCGGAACCCTTCACCCTGGGTGCCCTCCAAGTGGGAGGAGAGGACCCTGTGGGTTTTCAGTCTGGTCAGAGCTGGCTCCTTCCTCAACCGTTTGGGTCCCTGCCTGTGCCCAAGGGAAGGGGCAGGGAGAGTGGGGTTGAGAGGGCCTGGTTCTGAACCCCTAAGAAGTGCTCTGGTTTCGCTGCTGCCTGGCCTCCGCCGCCCAGCCCCGGCTGCAGTGAGCAGCCGTCATGTGGCTGAGAATGCTGGGAATGGAAGGCAGCGGACAAAGTGGGAGGGGATGGCCACAGGGGACTGTCCTGGGCTGGACCCAGGACTGACGTTCCTTCTGCTGTGGAAACAGGGCAGGCTTTGTCCCCCTCTTTCCCTGTCCTCCCAGCCCTCCCCGCCCCGCCCCATTTTCCACTGGGAGAATCCCTGGGCAGGGTGCTGTTGAGCAGGAAGTGAGAACCAGCTTCCAGTCAGGTGGCCTGAGGTCTGCAGAGGGTTCAGGGCTGGGCCTGCCTGGGGCAGCACCGGTTTCTCCGTGTCCTGCTTTTCTGCTTTCCTCGGGGGTGAGGAGAGCTGTTCCGTCACTCTCTGACCCACTTCCACACCCGCCCAGGCCAGCCAAGTGCTCGGGGACACGCAAACTGGGGCCCTGGCACCTTCCCTCCACTGCTGCCCCCCCCCACCAGGCGTCCTCTGGGGGCTTCAGGCTGCGCGTCCCAACTGGCTCTTGTCCTTTTCCCTCACACCCTTTTAGAGTCATATTTTTTGTAGAGGTTTTACCGTATGTATTGTTTATCTGTAAAGTGGTGCTGTGTGGTTGTTTTGTTTTGTTTTGTTTTAAAGAGGGGAAGGAAGGGAGAGGAGAAAGCAGCATTTAAGGAAGGAAGAGGAGGCAGAGGCGTCTTTATTTTAGTTGCTCGCTTTGGTGTTTCACACCAGCCCTGGGTCTTGACCCCGGGTCTATACTCCAGCGTCTCAGCTGCCTGAAGCACAGTGGCCACATCATTTGTAAACCAGGTGTCATTCGGGAGGATTGTGCTAGGCCTCCCTTACCAGCAGGATGTGCAGTCAGGGTATTTTGGTCACCAGTAGTCGGCAAGCTTTCCTGGAAAGGGCCAGATAGTGAGAGTTTAAGACTTGGTGGACCCTGCGGACTATGGACCCTGTCATAGCGCCTCTGCAGTGATGACCTGAAAGCAGCCACAGAGAAAAGGTAAATGGGGTGACAGTGTTCCAGTATTTCCGGACACTGAAGTTTGAATTTCATAAAAATTTCACCTGTCACAAAATACTGTTCTTCCTAATTCCCCCAAACTTTAAAAAATTTAGAAACAGATGCACCCTGCTGGCCTAGTGGGTAAGGCCACGGGACGTAGTCCACGCACCTCCCCAGGACCTGGGTTCGTAGACCTGGGAGTGGTGGGGAGCAACCAAGATGAACAGCTAAATAAAAATAAACTGAAATGCTTCTTCTCCTCTCTCTCCCTGCCTGTACTTCATTTCTGCCTGCACCTTTGCTTTAAAAAAATAAAATAAATAGAGAGAGAGAGAGAGAGAGAGAGAGAGAGAGAGAGAGAGAGAGAAAGAGAGAAAAACCACTTTTGGGTCAGAGGCCACGAGCAAGCAGGCCCCCTCGGGTGTTGTGGGAGTTTGAAGAGTTTGAAGAGTTTGAAGACCAGATTGAAGAAGCAGAATGGCTTCTGGAGGCCTGTGATCCCGGGCAGCTCTCTTTGCAGTCAATGTCTTAGTTTCCCGCTAGCCTGTTAGATGGACGGCAGTCTGCCCTCATGGGTCCAAAAGGTTGAACCAGCCTGGGATGGAGAACACTTGGCACAGAGCCTGGCGCCTCGTCGGAGCGCAGGAAGCAGGAGGAAGCGGAGCGTGTCCAGCCGCTGCCACGGGCACACGAAAATGACAGCTCCCGCTTGTCTGAAGCTTTAGTTTCCACAACCTGTTTGCATCTGTCCTTTCTGCAGTCTCTAGCAGTCCCTGAGGTAGACGCCAATGTCCCATTTCGCAGAGGTGTCAACTGAGGCTCGGGACGGTTCAGTAATTTGTTGAGGACACACAGCTTGCGACCCTCAATGAGAACCTGGCTTTCTGCCTGGAACCGAGGGGAGTCTCTCCTCCCGGGACCGTGAGTGGCCATGGGAGGGGCGCTTCGAGCAGCGTGCTGTGGTCCTTCATCTGGTGTTTTCTGCCCCTGCAGATAAAATACCACGAGGAGTTTGAGAAGAGCCGAATGGGCCCCAGCGGGGGCGAGGGCGTGGAGCCGGAGCGCCGAGATGCCCAGGACAGCGGCAGCTACCGGAGGCCCCAGGAGCAGCAGCAACCGCCTCACCACATCCCGACCAGCACCCCTGGTGAGCCTGAGGCTTGTGGGGACAGAGGACTTGGGGCCAGGCCACATTTGGGGTGTGGAGGTGGAGAGACATGCACACGCACGTGTGTGCACACCCCCCCCCCCACATACAATCTCTCTCACATCCCACCCCTAGAGCTCAAGGGCATGAGCAGAGGTCAGGACCCGTGCTGGGCCCCCAGTGTGCTGGGGAGACCAGCCCCCGCTGCAGAGCCTGCAGACCGTTAATTGTGCACGCCGACAGAAGTGGGGGCTGAGCAGAGTTGGAGGTGGTGGAAATGTATGATCTGTGCTTTGTGGAGGGAGGGAGGGGGCTGGAGGAGCTGAGTTTGGTGAATATTCTCCTCCGTTTTGCAGTTTACCAGCAGCCCCAGCAACCGGTGGCCCAGTCCTATGGGGGCTACAAGGAGCCTGCAGCCCCGGTCTCCATGCAGCGCAGTGCCCCAGGCGGCGCCGGGGTGAGTAGCCCTGGCTGCAGGAGAGAGAGCCGGGGATGGGAGGGTACAGCTCAGAGGCCTGAGGAGGCCAGGTGAGTGGGCCTGGGGAAGGCCTCCTGGATGTGGGTTATAGATGTTCCTTAGAAACGCCACCCATCCGACCTTTGACCCCATCTGTTTTATCACCTGCAAGTGATATGGATCCCAGCCTGTGAAGTGTGATGTAGTGGGCAGAGCTGTGGTGGGATTGGGGCAAGTCCGCTCTCCCCAGAAGTTTCCTTACTTCACCTACCTGGGAGCATGCCTAACACCTCTCTGCTCTGGGCCTTCCAGACCTGGGGGATGCTCCTGCCTTCCTGAGGAATGACCCCGCCTCTGCCTTGCAGATCTCATCGCTCCCTCTCACACCACCCCATGTGAAATGGGTGTCCCGGACATTTCTCTCCACCCCACCCAGCTTCTTCAGCCTACTTTTTCCAACTTCAAACAGTTCTAGGTTAACTTCTGTCTGTGTTCCCCACTGGATTCCCCACTGGACTGAAGCTCCATGTGGGCAAGACAGTGACCCTTTGCTCACCGATGGAGCCAGGCACAAAGAGGGTCTCGTCATCATTGCTGAATGAATGAACCAGCAGAGCAGGGAGTGGGGCAGGGGCAGGTACAACTGTAAGCCACGCTGCTCAGATCTGCTGCTCTGGGCGCTCACGTCGGACAGGCAACACTTAGAGAAATAAGACAGCTGGGGATACACGACCTAATGGAGCCTCTTGCTCTGGACAAGCATATGAGGTGTTGTCAGTGTAGCTGGGCTGCCTGTCTGAGCGAGGGTCCCAGCAGTGGGGGTGGAACAGTGGGGACACAGCCGAATGTTCCTGAGAGGCCCAGCCACCCAAGAGGACAGCCGGCCACTTTCAAATACTTGCTAAGCCTGTCCTGCCACAAGGGATTTGACTCTGAATAAAAGATCCCCTTCCTGCCCTCTTGGAGCTTACATTCCAGCCAGGCAGACAAACATGTAAGTGACAAATAAGCAGGGATGTAATGTCAGGTCAGATAGTGGCACATGCTATTCAAAATCCAAAAAGACAGCAGGGAGAGGGGAGAGGGCCACGAAGTCATTAATAAAGTGCATGAGAGATGGAGCAAGGAGAACAGTGAGTGCAAAGGCCCTGAGGCAGGAATATTCTAGAAAGTTCGAGGCCCAGCAGGAAGATGGCAAGAAGGCCGAGGTGACTAGAGAGGGGAAGTGGGTAGGAGATGAGGTCAGATCGAATGGAGATGCGTAGGCCACAGGGAGGCCTTTGTGACCGGCAGCTGTAGATAGTGATGGTGATAGGTTTCTTTTTAACAGGTCTCCCTGGGGCTGTGTGGAGACAAGGCAGTAGGAGGTTGAGGACAGAAGAGGGAGACAGTTAGGGGTCTGCTGCAAGTGCAGCGTAGACCGTGGTGACTCAACCCGAGAGGAGAGGCAGAGTTGGAGAAACTGAGGTCATGTGGGCTGTGGGAGCTGCTGCTTAAAGACAGGTTTGAAATGTAGTGCTCACGAGGGTGGAGGACTGCTGAAGGTTTGAAGTGGTGGAGCAATGTGATCAGGTTTGCAAAGCTCCCCCTGAGAACAGTAGATGAACAGTGGGAGAGGGCACACCAGGGCTGGGTGGGGGGTCCCAGCAGGGCAGGCATGTGCCTCGGTCCCTCAGAGGAACCTCACTGCCTGGTCCCCAGCAGATCCACGGGCTTGGGGGACCACGAAGGCTGAACTGGCCCCCGGAGACAAGCTGATGTCAG
Organism: Solenodon paradoxus; assembly: GCA_004363575.1. Lineage (NCBI taxonomy): Eukaryota > Metazoa > Chordata > Mammalia > Eulipotyphla > Solenodontidae > Solenodon > Solenodon paradoxus. The sequence goes on from RJWH01001864.1 coordinate 98,629, forward strand.
GGGAAGAGGACCTTAGCCTCTCGCCCACCTCCAAGACTGCAGTTGAATTTCATGTGCTTTTATTGGACATTTCCTGGAGCAGAAGCCTTCGCCTAAGATTTTGGTTGAGGTTGGAAGGTGGAACCTGATAGACAGCTCTCGTGTCACCTGAAGAGTTTTCTCTCAAGAATAGGTCTTTGTCCTGAACTTGAGAGTGAAGCCAAACTCAGAACCACTTCAAAAAAGAGACTTAGAGAAACAGATAATACCAGGGGGCATGTCCTATTTCTAACCACGCCTTCATGCCTGTGGGAATTTTCGGCATTCCTGGACAAGAGGTGGGTGGCGCCAGTGTAACTTCTGTCCCTGTTTTGTGCCTGGCCCTTAGTCAGTGCCAGATCTATTTGTAAAAGTGATGGTTCTCAGAAAGTGACAGGAGGAGGTGAGAAAATTCACGGCAGAACCCAACCCTTTTCTCCTTGTGCTGGGGTCCCTGAGGGGGAAAGGCTCGGGCTCCCAAGCTGATGTCCAGGGTCCTGGGCTGACTGTCCCCTGTTCCCTGTCCCCCGTAGAAGCGGTACCGTGCTGTGTATGACTACAGTGCCGCCGATGAGGACGAGGTCTCCTTCCAGGATGGGGACACCATTGTCAACGTGCAGCAGATCGACGACGGCTGGATGTACGGGACCGTGGAGCGCACTGGCGACACCGGCATGTTGCCGGCCAACTACGTGGAGGCCATCTGAGCCCGCGGCCCTGCCCACCATCTTCAGTGCATTCCCCACCTCGCGTCCGTCCCGGGCGTGACCTGTCCACCCTCCAGTGTCTGTTTGTTTAAATTCGCGACAGCTTGTTTCCGCCCACCTCTTCTAGCTTCTTTTGCCAAGCGAAGCCTTGTTCCTCCACGTCCACACGGGCTCCCTCCTCCGGTCGATTTCCCCTCCGCCAACTTCCTTTCCTCTCTGGAGAGCGGTGTAGCCCCTCTGGGGGTGGCACGGCCCACGGGAGTGGTCCGGAATGGGAGACCCGACTCCCAGGCCTCAGCCTTCTCTGTTTTCTGCCCCCTCGGACCCTCCCACCGCCTCCTCACACACGCAGACATTCCAGGGCTGGGCTCAGGGAGCCCCAGACCCCAGGACTCCTGGAGAGGGGCTCCAGACATTCCCGGGAGAGGGACCCCACCGCCCTTGCCCCTGAATTGCAGGGTGGGTGCTGCCATTGTGTAGGGACCAGTGAGATGACTTTACCTCTGCTTCTCAAGGGTGGGGCTCTGGCCCTCCAATGGGGGTCTCTCTCCACCTCCTTCTCAAGGGCAAGAGAGGAGGGTGAAGTCCCTGCCTTGGGACTCATTCTTCCCTCCCCACACGAGTTCCTTCTCACACTGTGACTTTGCCCTCCTGCCCATGCAGACCTGGCATGAGCAAGCAGCTCCCTGGTTCTCCTTGCTTGGGCCCAGCTCTGCCTTTCCGACTCCTGAGGACAGCAGGAAGGAGAGGGACTGGGGGTTCTCTCCTGTGGCCCTTTTCCCTCACTCCCACCCCAGTCTCCAGGGACCCTGACTTGCTGTGGCCCTGAAAGGTGGTGCCGAGCCAGTCCCCTGAGAACTGGGACAGGCCAGTCTCCCTCCTCTGGGGAAGGCTTTCCAGGGCCTCCCTCTACCCTGCCGCTGAGGGGACTCGGAAATGTGCAAAATCTCTAGGACTTAGCATGTGGTGCAGGTGCACGTGTGCCTGGAGGTGTCTGTGGTAGGTGTCTGTGGCAGGCCACTGTGCGAGGAGAGGGCGGGGTGCAGCCTACAGGAGCCTCTGGCCACACACCTTTCCCTGGTGTTTAACTCAAAACCCGCAGTGAGCAGGGAGGGCCCTCTGGGAGAGAAGTTCCTTATGTTTTCTTTGGAGTGGAAATTCCTCCTCTCCTTCCCACATGGACGAAGCCCACCACCCCCTTCTCAATGTGCTGGGCAGAAGCGGGGGACACTTGTGGAGTGGACAGAGGCTGAGGGTGGGGTGGTGGGAAGGCTTTGTGGCTCCATGCCTATTTTCTTCCATCTCTGATCCTGGGCCGCAAAACAGGGGCCAGAGGTCCTTCGTCCTCCACTCTGTGGGTGCCTCACTCTGCAGGAGTGAGTGCCCTCCCTGCATGCCTCCCCTTTTTCCTTAGAGCCCCCTGGAGGCAGATGGAGAGGGTCCCAGGGCTATAAAACTGGAAGCACCGACCCAACCCCAGGATGAGGAAGGGAAAGATGGTGCTATCTCCGCGTCCCTTCTCTCGCTCCTAGATGGCTGTGACATCCTCCGTTGATTCATCTCTGGGCTTTCTTGTTGCCTGCCTGGGGCTTCCCCTCCCGTCTTGTCTTCTCTCACCCCAGCCTCACCAGGCCGTCATCCTTGACATTTTTGCATCCTGGGAGGGAGGGGCCTGAAGGTGTTGGCTTCTTCCAGTCCTGTCTTCCTGAGTAATTTTGTCAACTGCTTGTGAATTCACTTGGGATATTTACCCAAATCCAAGGGCTGAGGAAATGTATGTGGGGAGGACCCCCTATCTTATCAGTCCCCTCTTCTCTTCTACCCCAGCAGAGGGGAGGGCAGTTTCGGGCAGAGGGAGGCAGAGAGGGAGTGATTTGGGGAGCTTAGGTGCTGGTCCATTCCTTTTCCTCCTCATTTCAAAGCACAACATGGATTCTGGGACCAAATGTCAGAGATACATCCTGTCTGAGGATCTGTGGCTGGGAGGGTGGGGAGGGGGAGGGGGACAGCAGCAGCCTGTTTTCACTCAGCTTCATCTTCCTGCCCACCGGCAAGCCCAGGCAAGCCCACCGCTGGAATCTTGCTGCTGTCTCCTCTACTCCCAGCCTAAAAATAGGGGCCCTTTTCTGACACACCCCCAGGGAGAGGAAGGACTGTCGGGTGCTGAGGGACTCTGGGGCTGCTGAGTCCTTGTTCCTTCTAGAACCATATATCCCTAGAAGAGCATGCAATCGGAGGGCCGGGCTGAGTGCCAGTCTTTTCCTACAGTTCACAGAGATCTTTTATCCAATCTACTCCCAGGAAAAAGGATGCATCCAGCTAGAATGTGAATATAACTTAAGTGGAACAATATAAAATGCAAGAAGCCCAATTGTGAGAAGAATGAATTCTCTCAACTCTGCTTCCTGTTTTCTTCCTCATGTACCTCCAGAGAAAACTTTATTGCTTCATTTCTGCCTTTTTTTCCCCCTCGTGCACTTTTGGGCCTTTTTAAAAAATAGCTGGAAAAAAACAAAACCACCCCACAAACCTGTATTTAAAAAGAAACAGAAATGACCATGTGAAATTTGCCTCTGTCCAAACATTTCATCCTTGTGTGTGTGAAACGTCCATTCATCTTTTATATCGGGAGGTTGTCTCTCAGTCTGTTTGGTCCCCTCCTCGTGGGCTTGTGCTTGGGATCAAATATTTCTGGCCTGTTAAGATTCTGAACCTTTGACTTGGACCACAAGTGAATCTTTCTCCTAGTGACTCAAATAAAAGTATAATTTTTACCTGCGGACTTGGGTTTCTCTCTGGCTCTGATGTGCTGCTGTGGTGTGTGTGTCCATCTTTGGGGGGCATTGCTCTGTCACCCTCCTGGCTGCCCTGGTGCCCTTTAGGGAAAGAATGACCAGTTTGGAAGTAGCAGTTAGCTGGCTCTGACGGGAGCTTGGGCACCTTTTTCCTCCTTGTCGAGAACTCTTCACCAGCCTGCTCTGGGCTATATCACTGCTGCCTGGTGACACTCAGAAGCTTCCCTGAGCTTCCAGGCTCTCACTGTTAGCCGTGCACTTAGTTCCTCCACGCTCCAATGCCCTCACAGGGCAGGTGATGGGTCTAAGTCATCTTTCTGTTTTGTTTTAAAGGACAGGTGCAGGCAGGAAGAGAGAAGAGGAAGAACCATTTTATTTTATCTTCGTTCTTCTGCGGGCCCAGGTCCTCAGGACGTGTGTAGACTACGCCTGTCAGAGGCTGTGGTCTTAGCACTAAGCCCCCAGAGTGCACCTAAGTCACCCTTCATTCCAGGTCCAGGCACAGCTGTTCAAGTATTGAACTCACTAATGAGCTCACTCATTAGGGGGCGGTTTTAATTCTGCCACTGCCTGGCGTGTCACAGGAGCTCAGCACATATTTGAAGAACGAAGTTTCAAGAATTGGGACAGTGTAGTGGGGTAAGAAGGGAGGAAGCCATGAGATGGTCTGGCACCCCAAAACAGTGTCCACATGGCCTTAATGTGATCTCTACACACTTGTCCCTTTTGGTCTTTCGAACAGCCCTGTGACAGAGGTAATTATCACAATGTCCACCTTACTGTGGGGTTCACTGAAGCCCAGAAAATCAGTGGTTTGGGGTGAGTTGTACAGCTAGAGGCAGGGCTGAGGTCTTTGGCCCCTCAGTGTGACGCAGCCTCAAGCCCTGCTACCTCGTCACTGGCCTTCCACCTCATTTGAGCATCTCCTGTGCGCCCTAATTGGCTTCAGGAGCCCTGGGTCTGACCTCTGACCTGAAGACCAGCTGCCTCTGCTCTCACTCTGTGGGGTCAGGAAGACTGATTGCTTGAGAAGGAATCGAGGCCCTTCCACCCCAGCTAGGGGCCACCAGTCAGCCTCCTGGGCAGCTGCTTTGAGGAGAGGGGCGCCTCCCACCTGGGGCTCAGAATGAAGGCGCTCAGACTTCTGGGTAGCAGCGGGGTGTGGAGGAAAAGGGCTTCCCAAAGCAGGCTAGTCAGGAGGATGACACGGTGCCGGTGCCGGGGGTAGTGTCTGAGGCAGCGGCATTCAGAGACTGAACTCACACTGGCACCCCTGCCACCTCCGCCAGCTGACTGAGTTTCCCAACAGAAGGGAATGAGTTGGCGAATCTTGCCTCCTGTTGGCCTGCCCCCTTTTGTCAGCAAAACTTCAGCCTCCTCTCCCTAGGAGCCTTCATTTGCCTTCAGAGCCCTTTGAGGGGACACTGGGTGATTTGAGATGGCAGCCTGCTTGGAAGGGGTTCAGAGCCAGGTCTCTATTGTGGGAAGCTCTGCGCTCTGCCTCCTGGGGGTGATGGATTGGTGGGAATTTTCTAGACCCCCTTCTAGAAGTGGCCCAAGTTCCCGAGGCCTAGCATAAGGAAGGGGTTACTAACACCCTTATCCCCCAGACCCTTCAACATAACTATTTGGGGTGGAGCCAAGGGTGCTAGGCCTCAGCGATGTCACAGGGAATGTTTCCATTTAGTATTAAGAGATAGAAGAGCACCACCAGACATAACTACCCGCTACCCAACTTAGAACATCAGTTCTTTCCCCCCTCAGAAGAAGCCAAGTGATTCTGCCTTTCTAGATACTCTACTGCACGGGAATGGGCTTGAGTTCTTTAGTGCCCTCCTTGGGCACCACCTTGTGCTGAGCGCTCTGAAGTTGGTGCAAAAGAGAAGGGGGCGCCCTTGTGGCTCTGAAGTTTGAGTTGCAGGCACAGAAATAGCCCACCCCCCCCACCGCCGGACCGAGGTGAAAAAAACAACCAATCAATCAATGAAGATTCTCCCTTCTCTCCTATCCTTTTTTCCTCTTAAAAACGGCAACAACAGATGAGGACTGTGGGTAATGACCACAGAGACAAAGGAAGAGCTGGAGGAGAAACCTCTGGTGCTCAGACTTAAGTGGAATAATGGGCTCACCAGTAGGACTTGTGGAGCAGTGCGGTAGGGTGGGGGGGCGTTTCAGATTTACAGGGGCAGGGAGTAGAATATGAATTCTGTGCTAGCCAGTTTTGACTCTTCATCTTCACCTTTTCCAGTGAAATATTAGGCAAGCTCCTGCTCACCTCTGAGCCTCATCTGTGAAACACTTGTAAGAGAGGCTGAAATTACACACGTGTGCAAGTATCTGGCGCAGTGTAGGAATCTCATGCTTGTTAATTAGCTCCATGCCCAGACGTGCGAACTGAGACTCACAAGAGACCTCTGACCCATGCCCCTCCATAATGCCATCTCTGTAACTTGCCAATGGCTCACCCAATTCCCAAGCATTATTTTTCTGAGATAATTTGCTAGGGACCTACGAGAACGAAGGAGAAGAAAGGCAGTCTGGAGGATCCCTTCCTTCCTAGGGATCAGGAGAGAGATCAGATCTCTTCCTGCGTCCATATCATGCAGACTCCATTTAGATACAAAGGGTGGGATTGGGTTCCTGGGGAGAAATTGAACCTTCGGTGCAGCTCGTCTAAACTGAGCGGGTTCCCTGGTTACCTGCTCCCGGACTTTGTGATTGGTTGACTGTAGTGCGGAGGGGCGGGGTGGCTGGGGGAGGGACCCGCTGATGTTGCCGCAGCATCTTTAGTCGGGCCTGGGAGGGGGAGGGGAAAGGAGGAGGGCCGAGTCTTGGAGGGAAGAGGGAACCATTTCTCTTCACTGACTGCTACATCCGTGCTCCCAGCTCACATTTCCCTGGAATCCAGAGGCCTCCTCGGCCAAGGACTCCGCAATGCTGGATATTTTCATCCTGATGTTCTTTGCCATCATAGGCTTGGTGGTACTGTCCTATGTTATCTATCTGCTCTAATGACCTGCAGCTTCGGGGGAGCTGCTGCGGGGAAGGATGAAGCTGACAGCATTCTGCTTGCTGACGCACCAGCGGATTTTTGTTCCTGGTCATTATTTCGGGTATTGACTCAAAAACAAAATCAAAAGCGATCTTGTTTTCCTCTTCTTTTGTCTCAGATACATTGATGTAGCACTTGGTAGATTATTGTGAAAATAATAAGAAATGCCAGCTTCTGTCCTTGAGACCGAATTTAAAATAATGATTTTTTTAATTGAAAAATAAAACCCATATGCAGATGATTTTTAGGTAGAGTGTTTTGGGAGTGGTGTGCATGGTGGGAGGAACAATTATTTCCTATTTTTTTCTTTTAGCTAGGGACACAGTCTCTAAGTTGACCATTTTCTCCTGGTAAGTAAAGTAAAAATGTCAGCAGAGTGGTTTACAATGGTGTTTGCATAATTGCATTAATTAATTCATTAGCGATTTATTCTCATTTGAGGATGAGCTAGCAAGTGAAATTTTCTTGGGAGTGGGCTGCGGGGGGTGGACGGAGGATGTTATACTTTCCCAGCTGCAGGGTTTGGGGGAGAGAGAACTCCTAATTCTTTTCTTCGTGCATGACCAGACTAGCAGCCGATACCTTTACTGCTGTTCCCACCTGAAACTTGTTTCTGGGTTTCCCACAGCTCCTGGTCTCCAGCCCAGCACAAGGCCTCTTATCAACAGCCGCAGTCCTGCTGCCCAGCAAACCTCTTCCAGAGCCTTCCGGATATGGCTGACCCCTGTCTAGCAGGGGAGAGGGTTCGAGCTCAAGGGCAGAGGTGCTCAGCTGGGACATCAGGAATTCGTGGGCATGACTGGCAGAGACTGGCAGATATCGCGGTGCGTTTGAGCTGTAGAGGGTGTTGAGAACACAGAGCTGCAGTGCAGACTCATTAAAGTTACCCTGGAGAACAACTCAGAAATTCATTGGGATTGCCTTTTCTTGGGTCTAAATGCAACTGCATACTCTGCAAATGTGATCTTTCCTTTCCCTCTCACCAGCCCAGCTTCCCTTGTGAGTCCGAGAGCACATTGTCTGTTTAATCTATGAAGCAGTCGCTTTTTATCACTGTCTTTTGCACAATCTGGGTTCCTGGGGTTTCCCTTGTTTCACTCTAGCCAGAAGAAACTTGTCATTTGAGTTTTAAAGATTTACCCTGTCTTCCCCACTCCATGCCACTTGGATCCCAGTTTCCCGTTTTAAGAGAGAAATGATTCTATAGGTGTATGGAATCTGGGCATCATATGATTTGTTGAATTTTGTTAAATTTTAGAAAGTATATTTGCTTTGAAAAGATTTAAAATTAGCAGTATTCAAACTTCAAAATCCCTCAAAAGTATCATTTTAATTTTAAATTACTCAAAAATAATGGAAATTTTCCTCAATAAAATACTTAAGCATAGTTAAACTGGAAGTTTTTCTTTGTGAATTACATGCTTTGGTTTTATCACACTCCAGATACTTGGTAAGCCTAGAACGTCCTCTTAAATCAGTTTTGTTCCCATCTATTTTAAACAAAAGTAAAACCAAAGTCATATATAAAGGGGGAAACAGAAAACATCATGGACACAATTTCCATTATGAATTCAAACACACTAAGACAGATACATTTAGAAATACCTAAAGTCTTCTTAGAAATGCACTGTAAGATCTTGTAGTCATGGGAAATTGCAGACAATCCATAATACTTACTTACATATTTTGTTTTTTGAAACATATTAAGCTAAATTGTAGCATTTCTATTTTAGCGGCAATTGGTATATTAATTGCTTGGGAATTTGGTCTCTGAGTTATACAGTAGAGTAATATAAAATACTGTTCTTATAGATTTTAGTTCAATGTATGAGTAATTGCTAGTAAATGAAAATATATACTGTAATACTAAGCATTAATATACATTCATATAACTACATAGCTAATTGCAACATAATGACATTACACTTTTTGATCATAGTAGAGCTATAATTAAGTTTAAATAAAAATAAGTTCCTCCGCAAGAAATAACTTAGGTGCACCCTGGTGGCCTAGTGTTCTAGTTCACTGGGTATAGTCCACATACATCCCAAAGTCCCCTGGTTCAAGACCTGGGGTCTGGGGGAACAACCAATGTGAACAACTAAACAAAAATAAAATGCTTCTTCCTCCTCTTTCTTCCTGCCTGCCTGCCAACTAGCCTTTATTCCTGCCTGCACTTTTCCTTAAAAAAATTTTTTTAGAGAAATTACACTCACCGACTTGTATAATGACAAAGTGAAACGTTTCTAATTTAAATTTAATTTTATTAACATGAATAAATAACAAAACTCAGTAATATGAAATATTTAGGTATCAAATACATTTTGTCATAAATACAATCCTTTAAAAATAACTGCATATTTTTCAGTATTGTGCACCTTTAGGAAAACTGATTTTACAATATCTACAAGTAACTAATTTCTTTTTAATTGAAAGTCTTTCAAGGGCTAAACCAACTTGTTGGGGGTTTTTTGTTTGTTTTGTTTTTAAGTCTCTAATCACTTGAGGAATTTTCTGAAGTTACATTTGCTTTCTTGATTAAAAAAATGCTTAGTTCCTTGGCACTTTTTTTTTTAACCTAGAAAGACTGTCCAAACAATTGTGTTTCAGGTTATCTTTCCTATCTTAGTGACCTCTCATAAACAAGGAGTATATGTACACAGCCTGATTTCTGAAAAGTGTCATTGCTACCTGCTATTGGAATTTGTAACGAAGTCACATTGCTAGTAAGGTGTCTTAAAACCGAAGAGTTTTTTGTAGCGTATTTGTGCTTTCACTCTTCATAATACTTATGGACATAAAAATCTGTATTCATATAATTGAGTACTATTTACTTAAAGTACTATTTACTTCAGTAGTGATCGCATGGAGAGATTAGCATGCTGTGCGGGCACCTCTTGCTTGCTCTGATCCTCGAAGGTGACAGAAGAACTGGAAGCACGAACTCAGCCATCGGGGAATGGGAGAAGGGAAATAAGGTGCCTATTGTTCATGTCATGAGGAGCAGCTTGGTAACAGTCACTTGGACGTCTCGATTACTTGACCCCCAAGTACAGTACTTCACTGCGTGCACTGTGAATATGAGGAAGTTGCAGGATCAGAAGAGCATGAGAAGGAATTATTCAAAAAGGTGTTGAAGACAGAATGTTCTATGGATTCATAAGGTATAGAGTATTTATAATAAGATGAAAACTTAAGTTTTGAAGAAAATAGTGTCATGAGTTTGTTATTAGTACTGCTGTATTACGGTGTGATGTGTTTAGAAACAGTAGTAAAGATAAATACGGTGTGTTGTTGAGTTTTCTGTCTAGAAGTAAAAATCATCCTACAAATTAAAGTCAAAGGAGACTGAGGAAATCACTATTAAAAGAAAAAAAAAAAAAAGACAAAAACCAAGAGTCAGAAGCCCAAGCCAGTCTTCTAATTTAGGATAAATGATCTGACCTGTTAGTTTACACAGTGATGTTATTATGACTGTTGTATAGTATTTAACAGTGGATGTCAACAGCCAATACTATCACTTAAATATCAATACTAGTGATAATATATGTTTCTGCGAGTTAATCTCCCACTTTAAAATTTGATATCATACTTTATTCCTGAGACAAATGTAGTTCACAAAAAACTGGACTACTGATTGAAGAAACTGCAAATTTGGTCTCAAATATTATTTTTACCTACTAATAATTGATAAGGAGTTTGTCAGTTTACTTTTTAGTGGTAACAAGATGATATCACTTACCTACAGTACGCAAAGAATGAGTTAGATTTTTTTTATGTTCTAAATTTCTTGGGAGAATGAAACAATAATCTCCTCATTATTGGGATAATATGAGTTAAAAATTATAGTTGCAGCCATGTCAATTAAAGCATGTACTGAGATTTGATATTCAGATCAAATGTTTTAAATTAAACTATACTTTTTTATAAATTTGATGAAAATAACTGCTGTAAAGACTTGAATCATTTAAGACTTCAAGAAAACTTCACAATGCCAAATTTCTCTAAGAGATGAAAATTAACATCTATTTATAAATTGTTACATATAATATTTAAAATATTCACTATTTACATTAATTTTTTAAACTATTTTCCTCTCAAATAATTTAATATATTCTCAACTTGGAATCATCAGTGTTTTGATAAATAAATGGAAAGCATATATGGAAAAAAGTGAGAGAGGGAAAAGAAAAAGCTAATTAAGGTATAATTTTGTATTTTGATATCTGTCAGCTTTTAATCTTTATAATTTAGTTGCGGGTGAATTCTTAAATTGAGAAAAGGAAATCAGGATAAAAACATGGACTTTGTTTTTACATACATATGCAAATGTTAACCTCGGGAGAAAAAAATTCCTTTCACTGTTGGAATTATAGTTAGACAATCCATCAAAGAAAGGAAGACATTTCTGACTTTCCAAAAATGAAGGTAAATAAGTTCTTACTGCAATTTACATTTTCTCCCCAATGTTCATTCTGCCTCAATCCAATTAAATCTCTGACTGAGCTTCTCTTACCCAATATTTGAGAATTTCTCACAATTTATAATCCACTTCTGTGGGTAATTTCCATATCTTGTAAGGTTGTCTCCCTTCATTAGCTCCAGAGGTGAGTTAAATGAAGGGCTTGGGATGAGAAAGTCAGCCTTTAAAGAAGTCCAGTGGGAAGGGGTGTGTCTTCAGCAGAAGTAAAGTAATCAAACTCAAGAAGAAAATGGGAACTCAGAAGGTCGCCAGTATTATTCAACCCCCGTTAGGCTCTACTCTTTTCTATTTTATTAACGAAAGTGGTAGCAAATGCTGGCAGACTGAAGTAGTTCTGGAGCGTCTTGGAATCCATTTACTCGAGTGAAGGAAAACCCATCATGGGCTGCCCTGACCATTCATGCTTCCAGTTTCCTTCAAGCCCTGCTCTAAGACGGGGAGAAGCTTTACTAAGAAGTGTAAATTATTTGTGAAGATTGTCTTGACAGAATAATAACTACTTTATTTTTGTATTTTCCCTTATTTGCAACATTTTACTCTAATTCCCAGGAAATAATTAAAAAATTATTTGATTGTATTAAGACAATATATATCTTCCTCTACTGATAGACATTTTTATGATTTGTCTTAAAGAAGGAAATACATATATATGGAGAGAGAGAGAGAGAGAGAGAGAGAGAGAGAGAGAGAGAGAGAGACATCTATGTGTGTGCGCACATGTGTGACTTAAGGAAGGAAATGCGTGCTTGTATGTATACAGATATAGACACACATATACATATGTGTATGAATATGTATATATACATACACAAAATTCCTTTGTTTTTGCTTAGTTCATGAAAAATATTAAAAAATTTGTAAAGTTCTTTGTGATCATATTTCAAAAAGGTGGTAAAATGTGATTAATATCTGCATATTCTAAAACATTATATTACCAATCATCACAAAACATTCTAGGGTATGTGTACACAGCCTGAGCAAAGTGGACAGATATGTACTATTTCATGCATGGGGTCTGCTCTAGCTATAAAACAGAATTTTTCTTGCTTCAAAGACCCACAAATACAGGGTGGCTGGCACCAGATTCTTGGACATTAATGTTCCATTTAATTAAGTTTACTAAAATCTAGAGAGGCACAACTGGTTTCCCAGAGAACTCTCAATATATTTTTGGATTTATCTGCAATTTTTATATTAATGATGGTGTAAGCAGTTGCGTCTAGAATTCTGTGCAGCTTTTGAATTCTTTTGTTTCTTAGGTAATAAGAAGTCCCATGGATATTATTTCTTTGAGTCTGGAAAAGCAGCTCTTCTAATTGTTAGTTCAGTGAGGTATTCTCTAAATGCAAGATTTTCTGAGTATTTAGGTAGAGAGAGCATTCATGGTCAAATACAGGACCTCTTTATGGAAATTAGCCTGAGCATGCACAAGATGGAATAAATTCAAAAAGCTTCTGTCATCTTCATCACGGTCTCCTATATGCCACACACAGGAATAGCAGTAAGAAAAAGAAAATGACAGTTAAAAATTTTTTTTGAAGGAAGGGAGAGAAGGAAGAAGCGTTTATTTATTTTGGTTTTATCACCCCATCCTGATTGAGAACTCAAGTCCTTTGGCTTTACATGGTCCACAAGTCATCATCACAGTTGCCTGAGCCACAAGGGTGTGCTCAGAATTTTAAATGTATGATTTATTTGAAACATGAGATTCTCCAATTTACCGCAGTAATATGTAACAGAAGGCTAGTTAGTGATCTTTATTAAGTAAGACATTAACCATTGAAACAGAATTTTATGAGTACTGAATTAGAAGTTAGAAGAAAAGGATGTGGATCTATGCTTTATTGCTTCTAACTTTATAATCTTGGGTGAGACAGGTAATTTCTCTTATGTCTTAGTTTTCTCATCTGTAAAATAGGGTTAATTATCATATTGGCTACCTAATAAAACTATAAAATAACATATGTTGAAACTATATAAATATAAGGTATTATTTTGATGCTTATGATAGTTGGTGTGAAAGTTTAAACAAAAATTGCTATGCAGAACTGAAACTGGTTCCTTACAGAACAAACTCTTCAACTTTCATTAAAACTAAAACTGTATTTTAAAAGTGTCAAGACCAAAAACTAAATATACCTCAGGGGAAAACAAAACAAAACAAAAAGTCTTCTCAGTCAATTCTTAGTTTAAAAATTAAAAAAACCCAGCATTCTAGTGGAGATTAGAAGCATTTTACTCACACCTCTGTATCATCTCCTTGCATACTCACCAGACATAATTGACTGTAGCATTTCCATTGTAACACAGGCAAATGCATTCGCCACATTCTGCAGGAAGTTACTTCTTTCCACTGGAGTGCTAAAGACTTTACAGACTTTTTGCATCATTTTAACTGCCCAATCCATGCAATATAGCTCTTTCTCGCATACCTGATTTAGACATACAAAACATCATAGTAAATCTTCATGTAAAGAAAGCCTTATATTTAAAAATGGTATTAACAATGATGGTTCATGATTTTACATAATTTCTTACACATGATATCATATTGAGTCTATCAAGATAAATGCTCATATTTAATATTCCTATGTTTGCAAATGGTGTAATTTTGGTACAAAAAAGTCTGAAGTAAATGAAAGCCTGGTTCAAGATTGTCATCAAATATTATTTACTAATGTAAGAACTAATATTGAAAACAGCAATTGAACATATGGAAGGTAAGACTTCTGCTGAAACATTGATTCAGAAATGTCTATGAGCACATGCTCATAACTGAGATACAATGTTAAGCTATAAAGACAATGGCCTCTATTTTCAAGAGATCTAATGAGGGTGACAGGTAAACAGGCAATTTAAATAGGTAAGAGAATTCTCTGATATTATCAACTTTCCTCTAGAGAGTTGTAGGGAACAGTCAGTTCTCTATTATTTAAAAGATAATTATTTAAAATAAAAGATGACATGTTAAAAGTGAAAAATGAAATAAAAGGAAAAGATTTACTAACCTTTGAATGGCACATTTAACTCACATAGCCAAGTAATATACAGAATAAAGTAAACCATATAGTAGTTTAAATAATATAAATCTGATGGGAAAGATTTATTGACTATATACATGTAAGGTATTGTATCAGGCATTATGAAAGAAATAAGTGATATAGCCCTGGATTTCAAACAGCTTACAACCTATTTGGGAGATAACTTACCCCACACATACAGTGGTTTAAAGATACTCTTAGTTAATGACGATGAAGAGAAAGACAAGTATGAGGCAATTTAGAGAAAATGAATGATCAGAGTTAATATGTTAAACAAAGAAGATTTTGTAAAGAAGTCTTCACCACTTCTACCTCCTACTGACTTCCTCTCCGTTCCATTTGCTATAGTGCTGCTGAAGTGACCTTCCAAAACTAAGACTAATCATGCCTCTCCCCTTCCTAAAACTTTTCAGCAGCTCCCTAAAAGAGGATGGGTTAAGTTCCACAGAATGGTCTGCAAGGCCCTTCTTTACTTAGCCTCTCCCTTCCTACCTAAACTCACTCCCCCTCTGCACATTTTACCCTTCAGAAATAAGGACTGCTTACAGTCCCCTGGATATAGTCATGCAGTTCCATCTCTATCCTTTTTTGTTTTTGAGGCAATCTGCTTAATTATAAAATAAATATTTATTTTGAGAATATGGTTAATCTAGTAGATCTATTCACATTTGAATGTTTTTTAAAAGGACTACAGAGGCTTCATTTAAGAAGTTGAGTTGGTGGTGTGCCCTTCTGAAGCTGGGGTAGGGTCTGGTAAATTGCCTCTGAAGGAGCAAGTCACATGCCCCTGGGTTTGAGTCCCGGGTCCTGAGAGGGAAACTAGTGTGAACAACTAAATAAAAACAAAATAAAGTGCTTCTTCCTCCTCTCTCTTCCTTCCTGCCTGCCTATTTGCCTTCATTCCTGCCTGCACCTTTCCTTGGGGGTGGGGTGGGGGTGGGTAAGATGCCAGTCATTTTTTAAAACAACAATTACTCATCACACCAGCCAACTGGAAGAGTATTCCATTGCTTTTGAAACACTGGTTGGGCTGACATCTGTGTTGTAGCCAAGTAAGTGAGATTTGTAACACATACAAGAATAATCTGAATAATAATGGAATAATTTGCCCCCTCTATCTGCCTGATAAATTACTTCTATTAATTTTCTACTGGAATTGGGGAAGCCTTGTGTTCTACGTTCATCCAAAAAACAGGTCCGCTCACCTACATCTTCGCTCGCTTATTTGTTTTTCCTTCCTCTGGCACCGGGTCTCGAACCCAGGTCTTTGGGCTTTACATAGCCTGCACCTTAACTGCAGAGTCACTGGGGTAAACCACCACTACCTGTTTATCTTTTTGCATTTATCTCAGAGAATATCTTTATATATACCTTGATATCTCTTAAAAGACCGTTGGCAGCTTCTGAGTACAGATTTGTTCTATTAACTTTCATTGTCCTGGCATACCCTGGTGGCTCAGATGTTAAGCCTACACCTGGGGAGCAGTCCATATGCAGCCCAGGTTTTGTGTTCACAGCCCAAAAAGAACAATTAAAATGAGCAAATAAATAAAATGCTTCTTCTTCTTCCTCTTCTCCCTTCCTGACTGATGCCTTCTTGCCTTCATTTCTGCCTGCCTTCCTTCCTCTTAAAATTTTTTTTCCGTTGTCCTAGAATCCCTTGTAATAAATATATGGTCCCTAGTAAAAACTCAATTAAATGGGTGAATAATAAATATATTTGTTCAATTTTTTTTTTAGGAAGAAATATTTTATTTAGTTGTCATCCTTGGGATGTATGTAGGCTGCTCTCAATCAAAGGTGGCAGACCAAACTGTTACTCTACCACAGTGCACCAAATGTTTTATTTTGAAAAACAGTTTAACTATACAAAGGTAGAGAGGATCGTATAATGAACTCTCAGTATCTATTTTCTTTTTCTTTTTAAATTCTTATGGCCCTGCATTCGGATCCTTGGACTTTCCATGGCCTACACATTAGCAGCTGAGTCACAGGGGTGCACCTCATTATCTATTTTCTGGTTTCAACAATTACCACTTTTACTTCTACCATCATCCCTTCTACTTCCTCTCCCTGCTGCCCATTGATTTTTTTTTTAGTATTTTATTGCAGTAACTTTATTTTACAAATTAAAATAAATTCAAATACAGTTTCCCCATTCCTTAGATATACATCACCAACCTAACCTCCACACCAAAAAATATACTTAACAAAGCTCTTCAACTTTCTGAGGAGTCTCCACACTTGTTTTCCATGGGGGTTGCACCGTTTTGCACTCCCACCAACAGTGTAAAAGTGTTCCCTTTTCTCCACATCCTCACCAACATTTGTTGTTTCCAACTTTTGGATAATAGCCAGTCTCTCAGGTGCAAGGTGCTATCTCATTGTTATTTTGATTTGAATCTTCCTGATAGCCAGCAAGTAGGAACATTTTTAATGTACTTGTTGGCCATCTGTACAGCCTCTTCGGAAAAATGTCTCCAATTCATCTTCCCATTTTTTGATTAGATTGTCTGTTACTGAGTTTATGAGTTATTTGTATATTTTTAATATTAAGCCGTAGTCAGAAATATGGAATGCAAATATCTTTTCCCAGTTAGTAGTTTGTCTTTTTGTTTGGGCGATGTTTTCTTCCACTGTGAAGAAACTTTTTATTTTGATGTAGTCCCAGTTGTTCATTTTTCTTCGTTTCCCTTGATGCTGGAGTTGTCTCTAAAGACCTCTCTAAGGTTGATGTCATGGAATGTCTCTATGTTGTCTTCCAAGAATTTTATGGTTTTTGGTCTTATGTCCAAGTCTTTAGTCCATTTTGAGTTAATTTTTGCGAATGGTGTTAGATTGTGGTCATTTTGCTTGTGGCTGTCCAGTTTTTCCAATACCATTTATTGAAGAGATTTTCCTTTCTCCATTGTATGCTTTTGGCTCCTTTGTAATAGATTAACTGACTGTATGTTGAGTGGGTAGTTTTTGGTGATTCAGTTCTATTCCACTGATCTGTGCCTGTTATTATCCCAGTACCGTATTGTTTTGATCACTATTATGCTGTTGTATAGCTTAGTGTTTGAGAGTGTAATCCTTCCAGATTAGTTTTTTCTCATAATTGCTTTGGCTACTCAGGGTCTTCTGCTGTTCCACACACATTTTTACATTTTTTGTTCTATTTTCATGAAATAAGCTCATGGGATTTTAATGGGGATTGCACTAAATCTGTGTATTGATTTAAGTAAGATGGTCATTTAAGGATATTGACTCTTCTTAATCATGAGCTGAGATGTCTTTCCATCTCTTTGTATCCTTCTCTATTTCTTTTAAGGACTAAACAGTTCTTTCACTTTTTGGTGTAAGTTAAATATTCCAAGATATTTTATTTTTCTATTTTAAATGGTGTGATTCTCTTCTCTTCTAGCATGTTGTTTGCATATAAAAATGCAACAGATTTTTGTGCACTGATTTTGTAGCCTGACATTTTACTGCATTCATTGATTAGTTCTATTAGTTTTTTGAGTTTTTAGGGTTTTCAATACATATATAAAATCATGTCATCTGCAAATAAAAGATAGTTTTATTTCCTCCTTTCCAATTTGGATTCCTCTTATTTCTTTTTCTTGCCTAACTGACCTAAGACCTCCAGTACAATGTTAAATAGCAGTGATGAGAGTTGACAACCTTGCCTTGTTCCTGATCTTAATGGAAACACTTTCATTTTTTGCCTTTGACTATAATGTTGGTTGTGGGTTTATTGTATATGGTCTTCATTATGTTGAGGTATGTACTTTCTATGCCCATTTTATGCAGGTTCTTTTTTTTTAATCATAAATGGGTGTTAGAGCTTGTCTAAAGTTTTCTCTGCATTTATTGATATGATCATGTGTTTTTCTTCCCCCGTTGAGATGGTGTATTACATTAATAAATTTACATAAATTGAACCATCCTTCATCCCTGGGATAAATCCCACTTGGTCATGATGGATGATCCTTTTGATGCATAGTTGGATTCAGTTTGCTAATATTTTGTTGAGAAATTTTGCATTTACGTTCATTAGATATATTTGTAATTTTCTTTCTTGGTGATATCTCTATCAGCTTTTGGTATCAGTGTGATATTAACCTCATAGAAAGTGTTTGGAAGTAGTCCCTGTTCTTCAATATTTTGGAAGAGTTAGAGAAGAATAGGTATTAATTCTCTGAAGTTTTGGTAAAACTCATTAGAAAAGCCATCTGGTCCTGGGCTTTTACTTTTAGAGACTTAGGATTACCTTTCAATTTCTTTGCTTGTGAGTATTCTGTTCAGGTTTCTCAATTCTTAGTTTGTTTTGGCAGACTATATTTTTCTAAAAATCTGTTCATGTCCTCAAGGTTGTCCACTTTGTTGGCACAGAGCTTTCATAGCAGTCTCTTAGGATAGTTTGTATTTCTGTGTTATATGTTGCAACTTCTCCCCTTTCATTTCTGATTCTAGTTATGAATGTTTTCTCTCTTTTTATCTTTGTGAGTCTAGCCAATGGTTTGTCAATTTTGTTTATTTTTTCAAAGAACAAACTTTTGGTCTCACTGATCTTCTGTATTTTCTTTTTGTATTCTATTTTCACTCACATTTTAATTATTTCCTTTCTTCTAGTGATTTTTGGCTGTAACTATTATTTCTAGTTGCTTTAAATGTAAGGTTAGATTATTTTGATTTTTCTTGTTTTTTGAGGTGGACCTGGATTGAAATGAACTTCCCTCTTAGTAATGTTTTCACTGTATCCCATAGGTTCTGGTAGCACTTTTCTTCTCTTTTGTTATTATTTTTTAAGGTCTTCTTTGATTTCCTCTTATACCCAAGAGTCATTCAGAAATATATTGTTTAGTCTTCAATTAACTTGGAACTTTCTTTTTGTGGTTGATTTCTAGTTTTATTAGAGAAGATGGTTGGTATGATTTCAATCCTTGTAAATTTGTTGAGTCATGTTTTGTGTCCCGGCATATGATCTATCCTCGAGAATGTTCCATGTTCATTTAAGAAAGTGGACTCTAGAGTCATTGGATGTCATTTCAGTATGTCTAATTAGCCCTACCTTTTCCAAACTGTTTGCCATTTTGTAATTTGTCCTCTGGGTATTGTTACCAACAGTGCCTTGCTTTTTCTCTTCTTAGGTGGGTTGGGTGTAGTTAGGTTTTGATTGGTTTTCATTGTTTTCTTCTTTGCTTTTTCCCTGAAGATGTGTTTTGAGGTTATCCTGAGGTTAGCATTAGGAATTCTATGTTTATTTCCTACTTTTATTTGAAAGTAGATTAGTTTTTCACTCATTCTAATCATCCACATTTTTATTCTCCTCTACACCCTTTATATTTATTGTTTTATTATTTTTAAGGGGGGCTTATTAACACTTTATAGAGCTTCCTTTAGTATATTTTGTAGAGCTTGTTTTGTGGTGATTAATCCCTTTAACTTTTACTTATCTGAAAAGCTCTTTATCATTCCTTCACATCTAAATGATAGTATCATAGGGTATAGCATCCTAGGTTGAAAATCCTTTTCTTTCATCACCTTGAATATATTGTGCCATTCCCTTCTGGCCTGTAGAGTTTTACTTGAGAAATCCGCTGACAATCTTATGGGAATTCCTTTGCATGTGATTTGTTTTTCTCTAGCTATTTTTAATATTATTTATCTTGTATTTTTGACACTTTCATGACAATGCGTCTAGGTGTAAATCTGCTTGGGTTTTTTTTTATAGGGACTCATTGAGCTTCCTAAGTCTGGAGGCTTGCTTCATTCCTCAGGTTAGGGAAGTTCTCAGCTATAATGTCTTCAAATATAGTTTATGCCCCCTTTTCTCTTTCTTCTCCTTCTGGGAACCCTAAGATGTGAATGCTGTTCTTTTTGATGTTATGCTAATGTTTTCTTCATTTATTTTTATTCTTTTTTCTCTTTTCTGGTTTGCTTGGGTGCATTCCTCAACTCTATCTTCTAGATCACTGATTCTATTTGAGGCTTCATCCATCCTACTCTTAAGTCCCCCTATTGAGTTCTTTGGTTCAGCTATCATATTTTTAATTTCTTTGATATCTTGCTTCATTTCTTCTCTGCCTTTGTTGTTCTTTTTCTTACTGTATTGTTTTCTTGGTTTCCATGAGCATGTTTATCACTGTTGTCCTGAATTCATCCCCAGGTAGTTTGCATGTCTGTTGCATTCAGATATTCCCCTGGGTGGAACTCTAAAACCCCTGGGATTTTAATTGAATCCATCATTTTGTGTATATCTCTCTGTGTATTCGTTCTGTTTAGCAGTCTGTTTATGTTTCTCTGGGTTAGGTTTTCCTGCAGTGATGGCTTTATGTAGGGTATCAACTTGCACTGTGTAAGCCTGGATTTTGGCTTGAACACCGGGAATTCTGAGTTGTGTGGCATCACCACTGGTTGCGTTTGTTGAAGTTTTTAGGTGGACCCTGAGTTGGGGCCCAAGAGTCAGCCTATGGGGTTGGAATTTGTGTGGGGGATGCTGAGCTCTCTCCCAGTGTCCTATATCTATAGAGTAGCAACCACCTTGTTCCTGGCCCACAATCAACTTTCAGGCTGAAGTTCTGCCTCCACCCACAGGGTGGTGATGTTGGTAACTGTTGAAATTTCTCCCCTTCTGGGAAACAATCTCCTTCCTTTAAGCATAGGGGAGGGATTTCCAGTGGGTGAGTCCTGTGGCTCCAGTACAACATAATGTGAGCAGTTAGGGGTGGGGGATTCCCCTAGAGGTCTTCTGGTTATGGTGGTGCCCTGTGTAATTTTCCTTCAGGGCCTTTTGCTCAGACCACCAGAGAGCTGATCCTCCTTCCATCCTGTGCCAAGACCTTCTCCCCTGGCTCCATGTCCCCGTCCCATTGGGCAGGCTTTATGCTGCTTTTGGAGTGACTCCTGGGATGCCCAGCTCTTCCCAGGGGTCCACCTCTTCTGCCATCTTTTTCCACAAGGCAGGGAGTCTCAAATCCATGATGTAGCTCTGAACCCTGATGCCTTTGCCTACCCTTGTGGTGGTGATTGCTGCCATTGTCTCTGCAGGCCTTCCTTTCCATGGAGTGTGTGTCTGAAAAAATAGGAGATTTCTAGTTGTTCTGTGGTGAGAGATCTGATACATCCTACCAGGTCACCATCTTGACTCCTATCTTCCACTGAGTATTTTGTAAATCATATGTGTCACCATTTTGAATGGAATTAAAAAAAAAAAGAATAGACATGTCCTGGTGACACAGGCATTCAAGTCTGCAGCTCCAGATGACATAGTCTACATAAAATCCATGGGTTCATGGCTGGTGGGGTAGGGGTGGGGGTGACAACACGAACAACTAAATAACTTCTTCCTCCTCTCTTCCTTCCTTCCTGCCTACTTGCCCTCATCCTGCCTGCTTCCTTCCTCTAAGATATAGATATAGATATACATACATGCATACACACACACATATATAAAACTTGACAGAATTGCATACTGACAATTTAGACATGAAGTGAGGAGCTCTTAATACAGAAAATGGTTCCAAATATGATAGTTTATTACATATATTTAAAATTTGTTATAATCACATGCAAACTACATATATTTAAATACATATCCTTTTAAAAGTCCAGTATGTACTTAGTTCAGTCCCTGGTAGGTTAACTATCATGTTAAACAACTTGATAGAGAAAAACTTATTTTGTGCTTACCAAAGCCAAGAAGACTATCAGCCTTGCTAGTTCAATGGCCCGTCCATTCACAGCTTTACTAGCCATGAAAGTGAAACAGATGTTGTTCCCACTTAGGATTAGGAGACGTGCATTATTCTCTAGAAGCCACTCATGAGGAACCACTTTTAGCAAAGGAAGAACAGTTATTTAATGAGAAATTACACAATAGTAAACATCATTAAATACATGCAATACTATATCAATTTATTGGAAATATAATTTGTGCCAAGGGAAAAGCTAGAAAAAAATGCTTTGTTTTCTTCAATTACAGTATTCAACCAGAGGTAGAGATATTGCCATGTTATGGCAGCTCTTACAAATGTAATATAGTCAAAACATTTCTCCTGCACATAGATCCACAGGTAAGGTTGTCTAATACTATGCAAGGAAAGAAAATTTATAAATTTAAGAATCTAAAGGATTATGTAGGAATGGGAATTTGTTTCACCTGTACCAACAGGAGAAGGCTTTCTTCTTATATAACATAGGGGAGTGTTTCTGATAATTTATAAAATGGGAATAGTTGAGCTAATTAAATTATGAAGTTTCCAAATAATAATAGCAATAAATGTATAATTATAAAATTGGCAACTTAAAGAATATTGATTATATATGCATTCTCTTTAAACATATCAAACTCTTGAAATATTTGAGCATTTAGCAATTTACAATGGGCAATTTGTTACCTGTAGACTTATACTTACAATTTTACAACTATATTCTGGTAATACATTTTTATCACTCTTTGTGGTAGGTATATATTTTTACCTGATAGCTCATCCACAAGACTGATAATATCATCTGCTGTCCACTCTTTGGTACCTGTGTCATGTAGTAATTTAATGGCATCAGCCAAACCTTTCAGGCTGGATTCATCTGTAGGTCCTTCTATCATTTTCTGCCAAATGACAAGTCCTGAATAATAATTGAAACAAAAACTAGGCTATGACAGAATAGTTAACTTTGTGATAAAGACTTCAGAGATGGTTTTAAAAGGAAATTGGATTGCATAACAGAATAACTGATGGATCCATTAGTTATATATCTGCTATTTTGATATTAACTTTCATCATGAAAGGTCAATTCTGGTAACAGTATAAATTTGAGTATCTCTGCTATGATGAAGCATAGCAACAGTAGCTAAATGAAGTAAAGAAAACATAGTTTCAGTAAACAGAATAGTGCTTCTCAAAGACTGTGCTACCTCTATAACAGAAATTGGAATAAATGATTGATATAATCTTACTAAAATAAAAGAAAACCTACTGATATTTTTCCAAAAAGATAGCATACTGTAATTGACAATCTTACAAACATTTATATCCAAATCAAGTAATCCAGTAAACTTTTGATGTTATCTATGACCAGTTATTTTTGTGAATTACACACTCAAAATTTACTCCAATATTGACTTCCTGATACTACTAAATATACTTTAAACTGGTTCTCTTCTGACATAAGGAAATGCAAATTAAAGAAAATCATGCTAATTTTAATATTAACCTAAACAAAACTTAATTAGGAAGGCAAAAAATTGCAAAAAATCATATTATACATCCAAAATTAAGAATCACTTTGCTTCACCAGCACCATTAGTCCTCTCCAGTAGCAAATATAATCTTGAGTTAAGACAATATTTAAAAATGAAAGCAGGTGTGCCCTGATGGAGTAGCTATTAGGTCCACCATTTCCTGCTGAGTATAATCCACAAACATCCCAAGGATTCAGGTTTGTGTCCTGGGGCAGAGGGAAATAACTAAGATATACAACTAAAATAAACAAAAATGCTTCTTTCTCTCTTTTTTCCTGCTGGCTTGTCTATTCACCTTCATTCCTGTCTTCACCTTTCCTTTAAAAAAAAAAAGAAAAGAAAGGAAATGTAGCTTTTTTAGGTAAACCAGAGATGATGGAAATATATTTGCTGATGGACTACAGCAGTACAATTTCTGTTTTAAATCTTAAGTTATGCACAAGGAAACATAGTGTGCATTTTTAAAATCAGGAAATACAGTTTAGTCATTAGGCACGATGAAACAAAAAGATATGCTTTTTAAAGTAAAAGTAATTAATCACTTTTGTAGCATATATCCCTTAAAAATGGATGCTTACCATCTTGAGGAGATATTGGTCCAAAGATGACATACAGTAATCTTGCCTGATTCACCATTGGCCATGGTTTTAATATGCGTGTCAACCAAAAAGCAGCATCACTTTGATGTGTCCAATGATCAAGTAGTACATTTCTACAGAACAGTCTGATCTTTAACTCCAGTTTTCGAGCACTTCCTATGAAGACAAAAGATTTGTGGCATGCCCTGGTGGAGTAGCAGTTAGGTCTATTGCCTACAGCTAACTGCAGTCCACATACATCCTAAGGACCCTGGTTCATGTCCCAGACAAGAGGAACAACCATGATGTACAACAAAATAAAAATGCTTCTTCCTCCTCTCTTCCTACCTGCCTGTCTATACAGCTTTATTCCTGCCTGCACCTTTTCATTAAAAAACAAACAAACAAACAAAAAACCCCTTGTAAACCATTCTTTTAGAAAGTTGGATATGCATATCAATAGGTCAAAGATACACATCATCAACATGCTTTGTGCTGTGATTTCATTTTCTTCTGTAAAACTTAGATTCAAAAAACTTTTTTAAACCACTTTATTGAGATGAAATTTACATACTAATTACTATTTAAAGTGTTCGAGTCAATCATTTTTAGTATAGTCACAGATATTTGCAGCCATCACCACATCTTCTACCACCCCCAGCTCTAACCAATCAATAATTTCTGTTTTGTCTCTACAAGAGTTCCCTGTTTTGGACTTTCATATTAATGAGATCATATAGTATGTGGTCTTTTGTGATTGGTTTCTTTCATTTAGCATGCTTTCAAGGTTCATCTGTGTTATGGATGTATTAGCACTTCATTAATATTTATGACCAAATGATACTATATTATATAGAAATGCCACATTTTGTTTATTAACTCACTGAAGGACATTTGGGTTATTTCTATCTTTTAGCTACTATAAATAATGTTGCTGTTAACATTTGTGTAAGGTTTCTGTATGGCTACATCTTCATTTCTCTTGGGGATATAACTAAGAGTGGGATTCTTGGGTCACATAGTAACTTTATGTTTAATTATTTGAAGAACTGCTGGTCTGTTTTCCAAAGTGGTGGCATCATTTTATATTCTCATCAGAAATGTATAAGGGTTTTAATTTCTCCAAATTATCACCAACACTTCTTACCTAACATTTTGATTCTAGCCATCCTAGTATGTATGAAGTGATATTTTATGTTTATTTTTTAAAAACTCTTACTGAAATATATATTACATATCATATAATGCACCCACTTACAGTATATAATTAAAAATTTTACATATATCAGTATTAATTTTTAATTTTATTAAAAAATATATAATTTGCCATTTTCACCATTTTAAAAGTGTACAATACAGTGGTATCAGTCCTGGGTCTCAAACCTGGTCCTTGAGCTCTACATGGACTGCACCTTACCCGCTGAGTTGTAGAGGTGCACCAGAGAGTGATTTAATTCGAGGAAATTCAAACAATTGTGAAGGTTTGAAAAGTTCAAAATCTGGTGGGTGGGTAGGCAGACTGGAGACCAGGGAATAGCTGTAGTTCAAGTCCAAAGGGAGTCAGTTTATCTATTAAGATTTTTTTTCTATTAAGGTTTTAGACGAGCACAATCTGCTTTACTCAAAGTCTAGTGATTTAAATCTTAATCTCAACTACAAAATAACTTCAGAGAAACATCTACAATAATGTTTGATGAGGCACTCTTGTGGCTCTGGTGGTTTGGGTGTGACCATATAAAGCCCATGGACCCAGGTTTGAGACCTAGGCTGGAAGACAAATCAAACTAAACACATAAATAAAAATGCTTCTTCCTCTCCTTTTTTTTCCTACCTCTCCTTCCTTCCTTCCTCTCCTAAAAACATGGTTAAAACCTCCCCAATAATCTTTAATAAATAAAAATGCTCCTCTCTTCCTTCCTTCCCTTTCTTCATCCCTCCCTACCTCCCTCCATTCCTGTCTTTAAAAAAATTTTGTTAAAAAAAAAATCTTTGACCAAATATCCGATTTGTGGTCTACCCAAATTGGCATACAAAATTAACTATCATACATCTGAATTATATTCTTATACCTTTTTACAAAAATATATAACCATAAAGAATATAATTGAAAGTATATTTTTCTAAATTATATTTTAAGATTTATTCATAGTAATAAATGTGGGTTGTCCCCTTATGGCTCAGGCAGCTGAGATACTGGCATGCAGAGCATATAAAGTTAAGGACCTGGCTTTATGACCAGGAGCTGGGATGAAAAACCAAAATAAAGAATGATGCTTCTTCCTTCTTTCCTTCAAATGCTTCTGCCTCCATTCCCTTCCTTCCTTCCTCTCTTTAAAAATAACAATAATGTGGTTCTTGTTCATTCATTTTAACTACAAATGGTTTTCATCGTATGAATATACCATAATTCATTTATCCAGTATCCTGACAACGGGCATTTAGGTGTTTGCAGCGTTTCATGATTACATGCTACAATGCTCTCTTTCTGTCTTTTTTTTTTTTTTAAAGGAAAGGTGCAAGCAGGAATGAAGGCCAGTAGGCAGGCAGGCCAGAAGAGAAGAAACATCTTTATTTTATTTTTATTTAGTTGTTCATACTGGTTGTTTCCCCCGAGACCTGGGACTCAAACCTAGTGGTATGTAGCTTGCTCCTTTGGAATTGATTTACCTAACTGCTGCTCCACCAGGGCACAACACATTTTTTTTTTTTTAAGAGAAGAAGGAAGGAAGAGGAGGAAGAGGAAAAAGACGCATCTTTACTTATCTAGTTGTTTATTTTGGATTTTCTACCCCAGCCCCTAGTAGTGAACCTCAGTCCTTGGGTTCAGCTACTTGAGCTACAAGGGTGCATGCCAGTAATCCCATTCTCACATATGTCTGCTTGTATACACACTGTGGGGGTTCTCAGAGTGAAATAGATAGACTGTAGTGTTCCATACTTTCAAAAATATGAAATATTTCAGTTATCTATAAAGGTTTAAAGAATACTATAATTAATACCTTTGTATCTGCCACCCAGTTAAGAAATAAAATATTAATACAGTTGAAGCCCTCTGATTACTCCTTGTCACTCTCTAATCTCATGCCCCTTTTGCCTCACTAATCAATTCAGTATTTGTCACTCCCTTGTATTTCTTTGTCCTTTTATTACTTATTTTTAAAACACTTTGGAACTCTGTCCCTGTCCCCCAATTTTAATCTCTGAATAATATTTGTGAATTGAAGTTCTTTACCTGGTTTGCTGCAGACAACAACCTGCATCTTGCGAGAGAGACTAGTCAGCTCACATAAGTAGTTAAAAACACGATGACACTCAAGTTCATCCCAACCTGCTGTTAAGGTCTGAGAATAAGGAAATAATGCAGATGTTCAGACTATCAAATCAAAATATAAGTCACTGCTGCCTTATAAAATAGCATATGATAGAGGTGATATGAAATGGAACAATACAAATAAATTTTTTATATAAACACAATTTAGAAATGCTTCAAAATCCAGCTTCTTTTTGGTTATATAGGGAATATCTTTTCAGAGAACTTCTAAATGATACTGAATCTTGCACTGTGACAGTGTGAGGAAAATAAAGTAAGGCTGAAACCCTAGAACATAGTTTTAGACATCTGATTCAACTATACTCTGGTTTAGTTTTAGATCACAGTAGAACCCTTTGTCATTCTCCCCTCACCCCCTGCCCAGCTACCATTTATGATATAGCTCACAAATGATAATGATCTCATTTTAATATGGCAACTATTTAAGACATTTGGATATGAACGAGCAAAATGTTTTATGGTGTTTTTTTTTTACTCTTAGTCCTAAGTCTCAAACATGGGTCTGTGAGCTTTATATGGGCTATACCTTAGCTGTTTGAGCCAGAGAGTGGTGGTGGTGGGGCAAATATTTTTATTAGAACAAAATTTAATAATCATCTTTGAACAAACAAGAATGTACAGTTAAACATGAAAACAAAATTCAAATGGTATACCATTATAATTGAGTTTAAAAGGTTAATTACTCCCAGAACTTTCTCTTAAAATAGTTTAACTGAATTTGCGTTGCTTAAAAACTAATTTTATTCTCTCTGGAAAGACATACAAAAAAGTGCTAGTAGTGGTTACATCTGCTGAAGGAACTCAGTGGATGAGGGACAGGCATGGGGTGAGAATTTTCACTTTCTACCATTCTGTACCTTTTGAATTTTACATAACTATATATGTTTATATTACATGCCATAAACAAAGAAAGCAAAAATTTATCTTGGAAAAGGACTAGTAGGAGGGCCTAGTTCCCTGGAATCTGGTTGCTGCCCAAGTGCTGTGATATAAAGTCAGACTTGCAAACCTCATAAGCCTGCAAAGTTTAAATAAGTTAATACAAGTAAACTATACTTGTATTAGAGTATTACTACTATGTTATTAATATTGAATAACACTAAATTATTTTAGTATTACCTTTTTATTTATAATAAATTATTAGTTAAAT
The DNA here is from genome assembly GCA_004363575.1 of Solenodon paradoxus. Classification (NCBI taxonomy): domain Eukaryota; kingdom Metazoa; phylum Chordata; class Mammalia; order Eulipotyphla; family Solenodontidae; genus Solenodon; species Solenodon paradoxus. Next base: position 127,013 of record RJWH01001864.1, read on the forward strand.
GTTCTTAAACTCATACAGGTGATTTCTTTAAACATTTTTAAAATTTCTTTTCTTTCAGCTTTACTGAGAGGTAATCAAAATATAACAGTATATAAGTTAAAAGTATACAGTGTAGTAATTTAATATACAGTAGACCCCCTTATCCACAGGGGTTTTGTTCCAAGATTCCCCACCCCACTCCCCACAATGGATTTCTGAAGCTGCAGATAATACCAAACCCTAAATAAACCGTTTTTTTCCTATACTTACATACCTATGATAAAGTTAAATGTATAAATTAGGCACAGTAAGATATTAAAAACAATAATAAAGTAGAAAAATTACAGCAATATACTATAATGAAAGTTATGTGAATGTAGTCTCTCTCAAAGTATCTTATTATATGTAACATTTTGGACTGCAGTTGAAAGCTATTAAACCAAAGATAAGGAAAGAAAATCGAGGACTGTATATATATATAGAGTACAAAATGATTACAGCAATAAGGTTAATTAACACACTCATCACCTCTCATAATTAGATTTTTTTCATATTGCTGATTTTGAAAATCATATCTTAAATAACTGGTCCAAGATTTAAAACTCATTATATATATAAAAACCAACTTATACACTCTATCCCACAATATTTCTAGTCCTTACAATTGGCTGGAAACTTAGAGGAGACTGGTATAGAGCAAACAAATGTTAAACATTTCTGACTAGTGAGAAATCCAAGAAGAAAATCTGATGTGGCAAAAAATTCTTAAATCTTTACAATTTTATTTTGTTCTTTCAGATTATTATTACTTTTGTTAAGCTATGGAAAGATAGATTACACACTCTATTAGCAGTTCAAAAACATTCCTCTTCTTGCATTAAAAATGTACCTGTAAAAACATGCCATAACATGATAATCCTACACATTGTACTGGAGTTGCACAGCCACTGAATTTAAAACAGGGAACCTATGAAGAAAACAGCTGTTAATTCCTCCTTTTCAGTGAAACTGCAGAACAATTTGATATTCAAATTTAATGAAAGCTGTGCAAATTGTTTAGTGTTAACCAATAACTAAATATTAAATAAAATAACTCTAAATAACTGGCTAGCATTATATTAGGTGGAAATAATGAAATGTGAAATTATTTTGGTAATTTAGGTTAGAATATGTATAAATGATAAAATGACAAAATCAACACTATATAAGATATAGAAAGCAAAGATAAATTTGGGAATGATCAGAAAGACTTATGAAGAGTGTGAAATAGTAGTATCTTTTTTTTTTTTAAAGAAAAGATGCAGGCAGGAATGAAGGTGAGAAGGCAGGTAGGCAGGAAAAGAGAGGAGCAACAAGTATTTTTATTTAATTGTTCACCTTAGTTGTTCTCCACTGGCCCCAGGACACAAACCCGAGTCCTTGGGGTCTGTGTGGATCCAACCCATACTCCATTAGGGTGGGCCTTAAAGGTTTTTGCTTGTTTGTTTGATTTTCCTCCCCTCTCCCCCTGAGTCTGGAACCCAGGTCCTTGGGCTTTACATGGTCTGCACCTTAGCTATCTCAGCTGCCTGAGCCACACAGGTGCGCCAAATTGAAAAAATTTCAAGAACATTAACTTAATGAAAGTAATGCTTTAGGAAGATAACCTTGATTTAATATATAGAATATATTGAGGAGTAAAGAAATGGATGGCAGAAAATAATCTGGGAAGCCACTGTAATAATATTCAATGCAAATACTGATATGAAAGAGTTTCTCAGAACAGCTCACATATCATTGAGTGTAGAATGGAGCACTAGCATTAGATGTATCTTTGGGTTTGTATAGAAAAACCCAATGTCTTATACAGAGATCATGCACCACACATTGATACATATTTTAAGTCATATATTATTGTATAACATTATATATTAAAAATACTTTCTGATATTTTTGTACATTTAAACAGTAAGATTTAACATTCAGAATTTTTTCCACATTTTCTGTAAAATATCTAAATCATTTCTTTAAAACACTCTCAGGATTCCCATGTGGGGTAAAAAATTTCATACTCTGATAAACCAAATAAACTTAAATGAAGTAATTTATTGTGTATAAAAATTGTTTGACAAAAGGTATGACTACTATTCTACATTTTGGTGTTTTATAATCTCTGAGTACTTGATAAAATATTAGATTATCATCAGTTCTTTAGTACTAAATCATTAAATTCGACTATAGATATATTTTAAATGAGCATAAGACATTTATAATAAAATTTATTTACTGGCAGTCAAGATTGTGAATAATTCAGAAGTACGATCTTACTTCAGAGAGTATTTTGTGAATGTACTTCAGTCTTTCCTTTGTGGGTAGCAGCAACGTACATCTTTTAAATAACAGACCTGAGAAAATAAAGAGATGTGAAATAAAAAAAGACAACAATGCAATTAATTTAAGAATATCTAAAAACTATTGTATGTTTCCTGAAAGTCAAGTATAGTTTACTGTATCAGACTGTGAGTTGATGGTTTTTAAGAGGAAGTTTGGGAGGAAAGGTGCAAAATCCTTATATGGCATTTACCAAGTGCCTCTGATATCTACCTAAATGGTAGTGGCACAAAATCTTATAAAAAATATGAAATTGATACTACTGGAGAGATATTTAGGTTAAAAATATACAATAACAAGGTACAGTAACACTAGGGGAACTTTGTGATGTTGTATTTATTCCAGAGCAAACAGATTCTGACATTTCTTGAAATTAACTTCATGTCCACAAAGGAAAATGTTTTAAGAGTTGTTAATGTAAAATATGGAAAGGATGGGAAAATAAGTTTTTCATTCCTTTCCTCAAATATAAAAATTTAAAGTCAGCATGCCCTGGCAGTTCAGGGGCTGAGACAGCAGTAGGGCTGTGGACCATGTAAAGCCCAAAGATGGGGTCAGAGAAGGGAGGGAGGGAAGGATGGGGGAGGAAAAGAAAGGAGGAGGAGGGGAGAGGGAAGAGGGGTGATGGTAGTGGTAGATAGGAACAACCAAAATGAATAAATAAATAAATAAAAGTGCTTCTTTCCTTTCTTCCTTAAAAAACTTTCTCTACTCTTTAAAAAAAAAAGTCATACATATGTAAATTTCAAAGATTAGAAGTCTTTTTTTCCTCACAGAAAGTATCCAGTTTGGAAGAAATTTCCATGCCTTAGTTGGAAATTATCCTTTTATGGGACTTGAATGTTAAGAATGTATAGAATTTTGTGCTTAGATTTTTTTGTTTAAAAAAACCTTCCATTTCTAGTGAGATATGTAAATTGAATTAGAGTGACAGGAAGTGTATGATTTATTTCTTTGAACTTTAAATGTTCTGTTTTCCTAAAATGGCAACACACTGTAGCATTCCTGTAAGGGCAAGTGTACTCAAACTAAAAATAAGTTATATGGTAGGAGAACATATACCTGAGTATCATGACTTTCTTTAGTTTTCATCTTCTTTAAATTTACTTTTCTTATAACATAATAACTATTTTATATAATTGTGTAGAATCTATGGGAATCAAACTTATTTTTAGAAGTTGCTATGTTTGGGTAACACATGGCCAGAATTTTAAACATAAACCCTCTTTATTTTTGTACATAAAAAGACAGTTTCAGTGTTTGGATTTTAGGCTGAGTTTTCTTCCTTTCATATTTTGGCAGCCAGTTTCATGGCCTATCTTGCTGTGGAAGCTATAATTGAATGCCGGTTTCATTTCCTAATGTAAAATTCCTATTTGTAAGGGTTGTGATATACCACAAAAATAAATTCTGGTTGAATTTTTTTTAAACACAGGTGTTTTGCAATATTCTTTAGAGACCAACTTATTTAATTTCTTCACATTGAAAGAGTCACATGCAGTGTTCTTTCTCACTAGCCATCTGCTCTGTTTCGTATAAAGAAGCAAATTAAAATTTATAATCTTCACAATTCAGAATTCTGAAAGTGCTATTTTAATGTCTGGAAACAAGAACAGATCAGATAGGAATGACTACATGAGAAATGTTAAATACATCAAACATTTACCTAAAGAAACAGTCATAAACCAGGTGTCTGCATCACAATTAAATGGAAGGTTGAAGTCATTACATGACTAAAATCATTTTTAAAAGCTAGCTATTGTGATCAACGCTTATTTGTATTATTTTAATGAATTACCACTTTAATTGTCTTAATGCTTCCTTGTTTGTTTAAGCAGGGAGAAAAAAAATTCAAATCAAAACCTAAGAATAAACAATTTTACTAAGTGTGCCACTTCTCTGCAACAGATGATTGAAGAAAGATACTTACAATGACAAATAGCAAAAAGTAACTGTGTATTCTGTTACAGGCATTACTAAGTGCAGTCATAAAAAATGAAATAACATTATAATCAGATTACACTTAGTCTTATTAAATATACTATTAAAAATACTTGTTAATATACTTTTGAAGTATTTACACACCTATCAAAATTAGACATCCTTAGGCTACTAAAGGAAATATTAATTTACTATTATGACTTTATTTAAATTTCAACATCACTTTGATATTTGGTTTTATTACTACGCTTTGGTTAGTTATAAGGTGGTTTAAAAACTAAATGTTATTGGTTATTAGAATTTTATTTCAGCACTTGTAGGTAGAATGAAATTAATTAATATCATTATAAGTAAAGGGAAGAAATATTATACAGAGTTTCCTTTGATAATGTCAACTTAATGATTGTATAATGATTTATTAGTAAATGTGTAGAGTGCTTTAAAATAAAGCATTGTTTCTGATAAGAGAATAAATGATCTTCCACAATGATGTGTTTAAATTCTTTGCTATTTTAAGGCCTAGACTATGGTTGAAAGGGGAAAAAGATATAGAGACAAAACTCATTATAGTCACAGGAAGCAAAGCAAAGCATCAGTTTTTTAAATTGGTAAGCTACTGGACACTAAGCATAGGTGACATTGTATCCACATGAAATCTCAAGGAGTGACACTTTACATTAAAGTGTATTTTCTTGTCTTTAAAGATAAATATAAGTGTTGTCCTCACACTGAAGAGTAAAAGTTTCATAAAAATAGGTACATTTTAGGAAAAATGCCATTTCCCATAGACCTTACAGAATTGTATAATAAAATCCCTTTAATTAAGTGTATTTTTCTTACTTTCTATAATTCTCATTACATAAATTACCTAGAGAGCTGTAGTGTTCTAGTATAATGGAGTCCTGTTTCCTGCCAGGCATCTCAAGGTTATGAAAGTCCTGTAGTAAGAATCTTTTGCTTCCCGATGAGGTTGAGATATAATTAATAACATGCTGGCTGATTGTTTTGGAGACCATGCTTAGCACGCTGATATCCTTCACTAACAAAAGAAATATATGTATACATACATATGAATGGTTCAAATACAAGAATGACATTCTTAGTATAATCTATTAACTAACAATAATAATAATAATAATAATATAATAATAATAATACAATCAGGAAAAGGGCAAATTCTTTAAATTGCTTTAAATCCAATGCTCAGTAAATCAGAAACATTTTGGGATGTGACTGTTAAATTTACCATGTCATGATAATTAGAAATAACCTTTAGAGTTTGAGTACTGTACTTTCTCATTGTACCTCTACCTAACAATGATGAAACTTTAGAAAATAAACTTAATGTGAACATCATTAATATTTTAGCAGGGTTAAGATAACAAATAAGCTTTGGTAAAAAATGAAAATATTCAAATATCTATGTAGCCTATTCATAGTCCCCAAACCTCACCTGACAGATATTTTAAGATTATTTGGAATATTTCCAATGGCAAGTCTTTAAAATTTCCAAGTGTTGATAAGGGTTGAGAATCTGAGTCACGAGTGTTGGAAATACAGCTGGATCGATGATTACTACGTCTATATTTCTGGTTGGGAATCGAAGTGAAACTGGCATTTATTTGAGATGCCATCCTTTTTCTTCTTGCATGAATTTATCCTGGTTAAGGAAACAAACTATAAGAAACAAAGAAGAAAGGAAATTACAGTGATGAAGAGCTGTTGCTTTCTTAAATGAAGAAGTTGATATTTTTGATGGGCATAGCTATCTCAAACATTTTGATATGATGTCCAATTTATGGATTTCCTACCAGTAGTCTATTTACTCATCTCAGCATGCTGTATATTAAAATATTTTCCTGAGGTACGTCCTGGTGGAGTAGCAGTTAGGTCAATCAGCTCCAGAGAAACAAGTCACATACCCCTGGATTCCAGGGGGAAAACAACCGGTATGAACAATTAAATAAAAATAAAATAACATGCTTCCTCCTCTTTTCTCTTCCTGCCTTCCTGCCTACTTGCCTTCATTCTTGCCTGTACCTTTCCTTTAAAAAAATAAATAAAAATATTCTCCTGCAGAGCCAAATCAAATATTTGGTAGACTGAGTCTTAACAGAAAACGAGACATGTGACAGAAATATGCGAAATAAAAGTAAAAGATTTTGACACATACAATAGGACAAGTTCAGTATTTATCAATTAGCACATTGCTTTTATAATAATTTTTATATTCTAAAACAATCAATGTATTGATATAGCTTTTAAATGTTGTAGCAATGTTTTTCTATTTCTTTAAATATGAACACTGATGCTCTTTTGTTAGAAATAATAAAAACATAAAAATTAGAGATTTTAAAATTGGAGCTTGAAAAAAATTTCTGTTTAAAATGGCTCTAAGAGAGTATGAAGGTTGCATTACCAAAACCAATTACATGCTATATAATATACAAATAAGCAGTGAAATGACAATCTTGTAAAAATCAATAAGATTGGAATAAACAAATAGTAATAATTTCTCCTCAATTCCACTTTGGTTAATAATAGTAACTGAGACTGGCAAGTCTGAGAAAGGGCCTACATGACTTAATTTCAAAGATTTAACATTTCCTAAAGGAAATTTATTAAATGTGACATTAAAATCATTGAAAATTTACTTACACTAAACTATAATTCTTTTATTAAAATATATACCCATCACACACAGTAACTTTGTCATTGTTGCTTCAATTCAGATTGTTTTTTTTTAATACACACGCACACACACATACACTTGCAGGTACAACTCCAGCTCCAATATGTCTCCTTGCTCCTGAAGCTGCAACTAAGTCATTTCATTAAAAAGTTACAAATATATCTAACCAAAGCACCCAAATGCATTTAGCACACAAATCTTTTTGGTACAAAATTACATTGTTACTTATTCATCTTAAAAGCTTCCATATTACCTTCTATCACCTTAAAATTAGCTATATTTCTGAAAACATGGTAAAGAAATTTAGAGTCTTCTGTAAAACCCATACTTTGCTTCAGCATTCAGTGAACATTTAAATTAGTAGATATTTAAAAAATAATCATAAAAATGAAACCAATAATAACGTATGTGCAAACCTATGTACCAAATAGGGCACAACAAAAAGAGAACTGAATTCACTTTGAAATCCAGTGCTTAGCAAAGACTTTGGTTTGTATCACTCCAGAATTTTACTTACATATAAATATTTTTAACAAAAAAAAGGGGATCATTTTGTCATCTTTTATCTGATTATCATTGTAATTAAAAATGTCATTTCTTCCCTTGCCAATATATCTCAACAGGCATTTTCTTTAGAATAAAATGTTAAACTGGCCTAGGATTTGTCCCTTTCTCTGAACCTGGTAAAAGGGGACTTGGGTGGGTCCGTGGGCTCTTCAGAGACACCAGGTGGCGGGGGAGGGGGACTCAGCGTGCCATCCACTAAGTGACTATATCCTTAACCCTCTGAGATTAAAAAAAAAACTAATTATTTAAAACTCAATGACGTCTCCTCTTCCATTCCCCACTCTCCTCAGACCTGCACGTGTCGGGGAGACAGGCTTTTCTGAGAATTCTAAGGGCATAATCCCGAATTATTTCCTGTTTCCCGTCACCCCGCTGGAAAGCGAATCACAGACCGAAATCAGAGTAATAAAATGTTTCAACACCCTCTCCACCTCACACATTTGTGACGACCTGTCAAAGGCTGACAGCCCTCTAGGATGAACCTTTCATTTTTCCCCTTTCAGAGCAAAAACACCCAACAGCAATCCACCGGGATTTGTTTGACCTGAGTCTACGAAAACCCTCTGAAGAGACCCTCCCCATCTGCTCGCCTATTAGCCCCAAATGTCTCCAAAGAGCGACCCTAGAAGGGAAGTTGGCTAATACAGGAATCAACCCATATCGTGATGCATTTTTCAGCCTCTTCAGTCCAGGAAAAGATGAAACTATCACAAGAAAGTACAGGGGGTGGGGGGGGTGAGAAAGACCCTCTTTTACCACAGATTTTGATAGCTTTCCGGCTTAAGAATCACAGGAAAATGGAACTTAGTCGTTTTGCCCCACCAGCTTCAAATTTCTTAATAATTGAAAAGAAACTATCGCCTCAAAATTTTCCCGCCAGGAAGAGACTGGGTCTGGCTCGCGTCGGCGGGAGACCCACCTTCCCGCCTCCCAGGCGCCCCCTTGGCTTCAAGAACATTTTAGAACGCTCCCAGGAGCCCCAGCGGCAGTAAGCCCCGCCCCCTCACCAATAGCAAGAGCCCCTGCCTCCTGCAGTGCCCTCCTCCCTCATGAATATTTCAGAATGCTTTTGTGAGCCCCAAGCCCGGAAGGGGTGGGGGGAAGAGGAGACCCCGCCCTTCATGAATAATCAGGGTCATAGTGCCCGCCTACCTTATGAATAATTAACAAGGAGGTCTTTGGCCTGCAGGCATGAAGCCGAAGTTATCCCCATTCAGAGCTTTAGACCGGAAGCGGTGGGGCCTTTTGAGTCTGAGGGCGAGGAGGACCCCACATTTATCGTAATTGCCTTCCTTTCCCCTCAACCTAGTTTTGGGTCTGTGTTCAATTCCCGACCTCACCCTAGTAGAGCAAATTAAAAGAGCTAGGGCCTATCTGGGAATATAAGGAGGGTAATAAGTGCTTCCAGCCTCTCGAGATGAAGTCCAAGACATCTTTTTAGCGTGGCTCTACTCCCTTGCAAATTAAAGTCTCATCCATTCATTCTCAGTAGCTACTTACTGAGGTCGGCGCTGGGCATGTAACTAGAGTAGGCTCTAAGGATACATCAGAGGACAAAACACATCAGTTTCCTGTCTTAATGGAGTCTAATGAGAAAGAGAATAAACAGACTAAATAAAATACAGATGGAGAGCCGTGCTGTGGAGGAAACAAGTCAAAAGCAAATAAGAGGACATGGGGATTGCGTGCCAACTTCAGGTAGATGGGCCTGGAAGGTCCTTTTGAGGAGGTTACGTTATTGCACCTCCGATTGTTGCGCAGCAGTGCTGAATGAAAAACAAATCCCAGACTTGCAAGAAAGGAAAGGGTGTATTTATTCTGTGCAGAAAATGGAGACAGGAGAGACCTAAGTCTCAAATCCTCAGTCTCCCTGTGCGAAAGCAGCAAGTGGGGATTTTTAAGGGGGAGTGCAAGCTTGGGAGCCTCATAAGGGAGCATCATCTCAACAGGTGGCCATCTGGTTATCTTGAACTTCAGTATTCAGCAACAACTGAGGACCCAGATCACAGAGAATGTCGATGTGCCCTATGCGAGGGGGTGCCAGTCAGTCCTTGGTTTCTCCAGATTCGAGACACCCATGCGCTAACTGCATCCTGGGTCAGTCTGACCTATAAGCTGTTTTGGAGACTTGGCAAGCCTTGGCAAGGGGAAACAGAAAACAGCAGAGTATTAACCCATAACAGGAGGGAGTGGAGGACAAAACAAAGTTCATTAGTCATATTCTTAGTGGCTACAAAAGTTTGTTATCCTTATTAGGGGCTGCTGTTTTAGTTGCATTTAATTTGAGAATCAATGGAGGAGAATAAGCCAGTCAGGAGAAGGTGGAGGGGACTTTGGCCTTGAAAGCCACCTCAAATTCAAATCCCTCTGCCATTTCTTCAAAGTCCTCTGTAATTCATTTCTCCCCCATTCCTTCATTCATTTACTACACTTGATCCATGCCAGCTTTCTGCCAAACCCACTGTTGTCTGTAGCATAAATATAGCCTGTCTTCTGGTGTCTTGTGGGTGCAAGCACCTGTCCTGGACTAACATGTGCTTCCTTCCTTCCCCAGGAAACAGAACTGCTACAGCTGCCAGGATGAGGAGGGAAGAAGGGGAGATGTCTTCTTCCTAGCTGATTTATTCTCACCTCTTTATGCTGAAATATGTCTTCTTGGTTCATCCAAAATGACTTCCCTCCTTCCTAAATCTTTGTCCAGGACCCACCTTAAGTAAGATACACATCCTGCTGCTAAAGTCTTCTTTCCTCTATAACTGTGCTTTCTGTCCTAAAGAATCATGTATACTTGAGATGTCTTCACAAATATATATATATACATATATATATATGTATTTATATATAATTAAAAAAAATCCTTCACATACAGAAGAATAACAGATTCAGAGATGGACCTACTATGAAGCTATTAAAACTTAAGCTCCAAGGCTTCTGACTTGTATAGACCGCTTCCAGTGTTTGATATGTAATTTTGTGTTCATAAACAGAGGGTGAAAATTAAAAACATATTTGCGGATGAGCTCTAAATTAATGAACTTCAAATATGTGTTGCTTTTACCAAGCTTGTTTTATTTGAAGGATTTGAGAAATTTAGCTACTGATTATATAATTTCCTTGCCTAAAAACCTTCAGTAGCTCCCTACAGCCACCAATTAAACACAAGTTTCCCAACCTGGCCTTCAAAGCCTGCCTCAATGTATCTCCAGCCTTATCTCCCCAGACCCTTTATTTTCCCCCAGCTGAACCCCATGTTGTCACACTGGTGTTGCTGTTCATGCTAATTTCTTTGCTTGGAAGGCTCTCTTCCAGCTCCACCTTTTTGATACCCTAAGAGAGTCTTTAGGTCTTTTCTTCTGAAAAGAGAGGCCCCTGAACCAACAACAGGACTTAAGAGAGCTGTTAGCACTCTGCCCCATAATTTGCATTTACTGATACACTGATGTAGGTTGTTTCAAAGGGCGCCTCCTCTAAGCATCTTAAACCCTTTAAAATCCCTGTAGTGAGGAATGCTTTCCTCTTGTGAGCCTTCTCATTCTGGTACTTCTCTACGTGTGCTTCATTCTGCTCTGAATCCTGGTTAATGACGCACAAATCTTAGTTATCCAGTTAGACTGTGAGTGCTTTGAAGGCAGTAAAGGAGACTCAAGTCAGAGATAAAATAACTGAATTTCTCTTGGTGCCCCTGTGACATCCCCCTTACACAGAGACCCCCCTCCCCCAAACCTAGGGGTGCTGGTATTGTCTTAGGTGATTCTCAGAATTTTGCAAGGATCCAAATATAAGTTGACTTTCAAAAGTGCCATGTATGGGTTGGAGGACTGTTCCAATTGTTTTTACTTAATAAAATGATCATCTGACTATTTGTCTTTTTTTTTTTTTTTTTTTAGGAAAGTGCAGGCAAGAATAAGACTACTCCACTTTATGAGTTTGATGACTCTGGGTACCTCATATAAACAGAATCTTACACTTGTCTTTTTTTTTTTTTTTCTTAAAGGAAATGTGCAGGCAGGGATGAAGGCAAATAGGCTAACAAGAAGAAAGAGAGAGAGGAAGAAACAGCACTTTGCTTTATCCAGTAGTTCATCTTGGTTGTCTGCCTTGACCCCCGCAGTGTGAACCCAGGTCCTTGGAATGTGTGTGAACAACATCTGCCAAAGGCAACTGACCAAACCACTACTCCACCAGAGTGTACCATGAAAGACTTTTTTTTTTTTTTTTTAAGGAAAGGTTCAGGCAGCAAGGAAGAAGGAAGGCAAGGAAGATAGGCAGGAAGAAACATTATTTATTTGGTTGTTCATCTTTGTTGTTCCCGCCGGGTGTCTGGTTTAGAGCCTGGGTCCTTGGGATGTATGTGGACTACATCCAGGAAACTTATCACTAGGCCACGAGGACATGCTAGTCTTTACCAAAATACATTTTAGAGTATTTTATTTTATTTTTACAGAGAGAAAGGAGGAAAGGAAGAAGAGAAAGAAACTTCTTTATTTTTCTTTTTTCAACCCAGCCCTGGATCAAGAAGCAGGTCCATGGTCCCCAGCCAGTACCAGCAGCTCAACTGCCTGAGTGGCAAGTGCCCATGAAAAGCTTTTCTTTTCTTTCTTTTTTTTTTTTTTTTAAAGGAAAGGTCCAGACAGGAATGAAGGTGAGTAGACAAGCAGAGAAAGGAGGAAGAAACATTTTTATTTTATTTTTATTTATTTGTTCACAATGGTTGTTTCCCCCTGGGCCTGGGACTTGAACCCAGGGGTATGTGGCCTGTACTTCCAAGGCCATTGACCTAACTGCTACTCTACAAGCGTGCTTTTAAAATTACCATCTTTTATGGACATCCCATATGATCCCATCATTCCACTTCTGGGCATCAACCTAAAAGATACAAAAGCACCATCCGCAGAGATGTATGCACCGCCATGTTTATTGTGGCCCTATTCACAATAGCTAAGAACTGGAAATGACCTAAGTGACCCACATCAGATGGATGGATAAAGAAGATGTGTTATATATGCAATGGAATACTACACAGCCCCTAGAAGAGATGACGCCATGTCATTTGAATCAACATGGATGGAACTAGAGGGGATGATGCTAAGTGAAACAAGTCAGAGAAAGAAAGATAGAGACCAGATGACCTCACTCACAGGTGGAATGTGAATAGACAAAACAAAGGAACAGATGAAACATAACCAACCTGAAACATTTGCAGCAGAACTGAGGTGACCAAAAGGGAATGGGGCGGGCGGGGACACATGGTGGAGCCCACTGGACAGTGGAGAAGAACACTTGGTGATTTGGTGGAGGGCAGGTGTGTTGAAATATATCTAAGAAATAGGGAACCAATACATAGGAAATTAGTTTAATATGTAGAATAATTACTGTAATAAAAAAAAATTTTTAAATAGCATCTTTATTTATTTAGTTTTTCATCCCAGTCCCAAGTCTTAAACCTAAGTCCTCAGGCTCTGTGTGATCTGCAGTCCAGTGGCTCAGCTGTCTGAGCTACAAGGGAACCCCAATCTCATGACAGTCTGAAATATCATTCTCTTTATCTTTGATTGCTGCTGTGTGATAAAATTATATTGTCATTCCTAAAATCCAGAGTAGGAGGAGAGCAGGCCTAAATTATTCAAAAACAAGTGGCTACCCATAACATTCTGTAAAAACTCTAGGAAATAAATTTCACAAATTCCATTGATTAAAGCAATAGACAGATTTTTAAAAATCAACTAAACAACTAGATAAAATGAAATGAAGTGTTTCTTCCTTCTCTCTCTTCCTGCTTGCTTGCCTTCATTCCTGCCCACACCTTTTCTTAAAAAAAAAAAAAAAAATTAATAATAATAATAATTTAGGCATTCCCTAGTGGAGTAATTCACATTATTTCCCCAGGTCCTTGGTTTGCAGCCTGGGGTAGGTGGAAACAACCAAGATAAAAATGTTTTTTCCTCCTTTTTCTTCCTACTTGCCTGCCTCTGCTCATCTTTATTCCTGCCTGCATGTGTCCTTAAAAAAAAAAAAATTTTTAAATTCCAACAGAAAGTCAATGTTTACTGCAGAAAAATGTACAAATATACAGATATCCTCTTTTTTTCCCCCAATTCCCCTCTTGTCTACCTGGAGGTAGCCACTGTTAATATTTTAGCATATTTCCTTCCTGATGAGATCTTTCCTGACCAATAAAAATAGATCTATATCATATCATTCTTTTTACTAGTTAATTTTTCATTCTAAAGTTTTAAAAATTTATGTAATTGGTTTTGCATCATTAGACTGGGCTTCAAGAAGCACTTTGTATATTCATTTTAAGATTTATTGATTTTAAGTTTAATTTTATGGTTTTAATGGGTTTTAAATTAGAATAGGATTCAAGTGATAGAAAACTCCAAATGACAGTAGCTTGAACAAGATAGAAGTTCATTCTTTTCACAGAGACAAGGTCTAGAGATAAGCAACCAGAGCTTGTGTGGCCGCTCCACAATAATCTGGAATCCAGGTTCCTTCTATCTTGTGGCTCCACATCTTCCACTTGTGACTTTTCCCTCATGACCCAACACGGCTGCTTGAGCTCAAGCCGTCACATTCAGATTCCAGCCAGAAGGAAATATGAAAGGGACTTTATCCTCACACTTCAAGGACACATCTCTTGACACGGATTTGGCAAGAACTTAGTAATATGGTCACTCCTAACTGGGAAATATTCTAGAGGGCCCTGCACCTAACTAAATAGGGGATTCTACATAAGAAGGGAAGAGCAGATATCAGAGAACAAGAGGAATCTCTGTACAAAAGGTAAGCATATTTTTCATTTTTGCTACAGTCAATCTGTTTTCTGATTCCTTAATCAACTTTTTCTTAATGTCCTAATTAATCTAACAGCTTAAATCAATTTCCTGTTTGTTCTTCATAGAGAAGACACATAAATAACTCTTGTCTTTCATATAATTGAAAATAATTAAAGCCACTTCTTCTTTAGACAAAGTAATTTCATTTCTAGTTTGGTTTTCTCAGTTTCCAAATCCCATTCTTTGCTTCTGAGATATTTCTCATCTTCTATTGGTATTGCTTTATTTGAGTCCCTAAGTTTGTTTTCTTTTCTTCTTACTAAATCATAAGTGTTTTAATTTAATTTAATGGAAATATAGTGATTTCTATCCTATAATTGTCCTATAATAGTGCATTTATTTCTTTAAATATTAAGAATGAATCTGAACAATTGATATTTTAGCTTCTTTTCTGTCCCCTCTCTTTTCTACTGGACAGATGAGTATTTTCTTTTAACTCTATTTGTCTTTTTATTATTGAATACATTTTTTTTTAAGTTTTAAGGGCTCATCAGCTGAATTACAAAATTTCTAGCAAAAACAGTAAGGCAGATTAAAGTGATTTGCTCAGGGCAGTTAAAAATACATATACCTATCTATGCATATAAATATACACATATAAACTAAGGGTATGTGACTTGGATACTGACAAGAAAACAGATTACTGGAGGAGAAGGATTCGGGGGTGGAAGCAAAGGGTAGTGGGGAATATTCGATATTTGGTTATATGATATATATATGATGTGTTATCATATATTTGATGAAGAGTGAATCTGAACATATAAAACTTATATTGTATTATAAACCAATGTTACTTCAATAAAACACTCCCTTCAAGAAAAAAACAACAACGCAACTTAGGGTACATGGAACTAGGGACTATTACATAGTTCTTAGGATGTGATATGGTCACAAGATTTCATCTAAAAATAGACTTTGGCAGAGGAATAGCAAGAAATTCTTCACTTTCCAGACAAGGACACTAAGATTCAAGGAGTTCAGTTCCTTTCCCAAGATTTTCAACTCCAGCAGGCATGCTGGCATGAAGTCAGTTGGAGTAATTACTTTTGGGTCTTGTCATTTGTCTGGAAATGTTAGGGTCAGCTATAGATTAAGATTTACAGTAATAGACTTTTAAAAGGAAAATATGTATATGTAAGCATATAAAATACTGAAAGGATGATACTTTTAATATGCCAACAGTAGTTAGTGTTGCATGGCAATATTAAGAGACATTTAAAGAAGTTCTTTTGCAAATATCTGTATTTCGAAAGCTCTCTTTATCAAGCCTATATTATTTGTTATTATAAAAAATATTTAAAATATGTCTGTTGTATACTACTATACCATAAAGGGAAGGGCTGGAGAACAGTTGGAAAGTAGTTTGGGATATTTTTAAATGTGTATCATTATAAGTGGAAGATGGTAATAAAGGCCTTCAAATATCTAAGTCAGTTGATTGCTCT
The DNA here is from genome assembly GCA_004363575.1 of Solenodon paradoxus. NCBI lineage: Eukaryota > Metazoa > Chordata > Mammalia > Eulipotyphla > Solenodontidae > Solenodon > Solenodon paradoxus. The sequence continues at coordinate 142,846 of RJWH01001864.1, forward strand.
GGGGAGCATGAGGCAAAAGGGACAAATAGCACAGAAATGAATAGATATCACCTCCTTTTCTCAAATTTTTTTTCTGATCTACTTTCAAAAGAAGCCCTCTCCCAGTATTAGCTTTTTGGAAGGCATAGGATTTTATTAGATTGCATCAAATTTCAGGCAACTATACAAAAAAACAAAAAACAAAAACCCCTGAGTTAATGTGGGTTCAGATAAGAAGGGACTATTGGCTTCCAGCTTCTGAAGCAGACTCAGTGGCCACTGGCAATAAATTCAATCTCTTATTTTGTATTTTATTATTGGAATAGTTGGGCTACATTTTAGAGTTACGATGAAAATTCTGGCAAGCAGTTTTAATTGTTTTTAAAATGAAGGCCCAAAGGCCAGGAGAAAATATTTGCAAAACACTTATCTGATGAAGAAATATTATTCAAAAATACACAAAAGCTCTTAAAACTCAACAATAAAAAAACAAACAACCCAATTTTTAAAATGAGCAAAAGTCCTGAAGAGACCTAAGAAGATATACAGATGGCAAATAAGCAGTGAAAAGATGCTCCACTTTGTATATCATCGAGGAACTGCCCATTTCAACAACAATGCGATCCCATTACACACCTGTTGGAAGGGCTGGCATCTGAAACACAGACAGCACCGAACACTGGTGAGCACGTGGAGCAACGGGAGCTCTCACGTATTGCTGGTGGTATGCAAAATGATACAGTCGCTTTGCAAGATAATTTGACAATTTATTACAAAACCAAACATTCTTACCATATGATTCAGCGACTGTGCTCCTTGGTATTCACCCAAAGAAGTCGGAAACTTATGTCCACACAAAAACTTGCACGCAGAGGTGTGTAACTGCTTTCATTATAACTGCCCACTTGGGAGCACCCAAGATGTCCTTTAGAAAGTGAGTGAATAAATATATTGTGGTACATACAGACAGAGGACCAATTATTTAGAGCTAAAAAGAAATGAGCTATCAAGTCATGAAAAGGAATCTGAAGCCAAGGAGGAAACTTAAATGCATATTACTAAGGGAAAGAAGCCAATCTGAAAAGGCAGCATATTGTATGATTACAGCTATATGACATTCTGGAAAAGGCAAAAACTATGGAAACAGTAAAAGATCAGGGGCTGCCAGGAGTGAAGGAGGAGGTATGATTGAGAAACAGAGCGCAGAGGGATTTCAGGGCAGTGAGACCATTCTGTGTGATGTTGTAACACTGGACACGTCATTATACATTGGTTAAAACCCATAGAATCCATAACATCAAGAATAACCCTAATGTAAACTGTGGACTTTAGCTGACAATGATATGTCTAGTAAGGCTCATTGATTTTTTTAACAAATGCACCACACTGGAGTGGGGGGGGCGGGGGATGTTGATACTGGGCAAGGCTGTGTGTGCGTGGGGGGCGGGGGCAGAGGGTCAATGGACCATCTTGGTACCTAAAAATAAGGCCAGAACTTAGCTTTAAATTGAGGGGGAAAATTTCCAGTATAAAAAAATTTGACTTTCTAGACATAGAACAGTCAGATTAAAAAAAAAAAAAAAAAGTACTTGTATTTCAGGCTGTGTGTCCCTGGTTGAAAGTAAATGAACATTGTATTCCTGTCTTCCTGAAGCACAAGAATAAGATGTTTCAGAAATCCTTAAAAGATACTTTAAATTTATTTTTTCTGTTCTGTTAAATACTTCTTATCAGGCCTCAAGCACGCAATTCTAAACACAATGACTAAAGCAAATTCCATGTGAGTATATTTGGCCAGACAGTCTGCAAAAACACTGGGCAAATATGAAAAATACTCCCCATGGGAGAAACTACTAAAATATTAATTTCCAGATGATCCAGGTTCAGTCTTGACTCATTTGGAAAGTTTAAAAAAATTGAAAATACTGAAACTGGGAAAACTCAGAAAACTACAGTTCTCATTAATTGACTGAAATTACTAAGTAAACAAGCCAGTGTCAAGGGGACTGATTACTGAAAGAGCTTAATTGAAGCAGAAATGTGTGATGTAATCCAGCAGATGGCAGCAGACAGCTGTATAAGATTTCATATACGTTCTCTAACATATTTGATGCACACAGTTTTAATAAGACATGAGAAAATGTTTCACATGAAATATTGAGTGGTTAAAAAGTATTTGGAGTATTTTCAGAATTTTTCCCTTGTTTGAATAAAACCTTAAAAAAAAAAATCTGTCTGAAACTTTCTCGTGGGAAGTATACTGCCAGGGAAAACATACAGATTTGGGAAGCAAATCTGAATTTCCTTCCTCATCCTTCTCATGCCTGCTATCTCACTTTGAATAAATTATCAAACTTTGTGACCACTTGTGAAATAGAATAATAATCAGTGCATCATAGAATTGCTGCAAGGTTTCAGTGAGATCACACTTGCAATGCCCTGGACTCATACCTAGCAGACACTGCCTGCACTTTCTGGTCCAGTCCAGGGCACCCAGAGATGGACAGACAAGGTGCTCTCATGTAAATATGTCTCCACTTTTGCCTGGCACTTACTCATAACAAAAATTACCTGTTGTTTCTCTAAAATTGACAGTTGTCCCTTATTTTTCTTGGTGTCCCTTATTTTTCTTGGGTAAATTTGGTGTCCCTAATGTTTCAAGGCTCTTGATTTATGATAAAATGAAGAAACGCCAAAGTAGTTATAAAACTAGTGGTAAATTTTTCCATATTTACATTTAATAAGTTAGAATGTCAAACCAAGAAATGCACTGTGCTCTAGCTGTCACCACCACTAGGTGATAGGACTATGACGAACAGGAGGATGTGTGGTCTGGTACTGGGACAGACATTTAAAACCACATGACAAGTGTCTTCATTTAATCTTGTTTGTGGTCTTTGTGACTGTGTTGTGCTCTCATTTGGAAATGAGTTCAAAGATCTAAATTTGAGGGCTCTGTGAGACAGCCCGTTGAACGCCCATGGTAAGCAAGCCCTACTCATTCTGATAGTAGAGATACGTGGTACTTGATTCTATAAAAACGGATCCCTGTGGCTCAGGTAGGTAAGGCAACTAAGGTGCAGGCTATGTAAAGCCTACCGGGCCCTGGGGCCTGGGGCAGAAGGAAAAAAGCTTCCCTTGCCAACTATAACAAGATGTTTCATATGAATGTATTTATACATTGTTCCCTCACTGATGCTGGGAAGAGGCAGAGAAAGCTAATGGGCTGAATGCAGCCAGGGGACATAGTGGCCCAGTTTCTGCCCTGGAGGAACTGGAGGAGCCTCAGCAAAAACTTTAATACACCCCAAAGGAGGGCATGTGCCTTAACCACTTGCATAAAGAAGAATCACAGTTTATCAGGTACTAAAGCTGCCTGTTTGTCACATTCCAGGTTCTTTTTCCTATCACTGTGGTCATCCGATGGCAGCACGAAGGTATTAGGAAAGAAGCAGCTGGCCTTAGTGTTTGACATTGAGTCAGATTTACAAATAAAGTCAAAACTTCAAAAGAATGGTGAAAGTTTTCTTTGAATTATAGTTATTAAATATTGAGCAGATGGAAAAGTGTATTTGTAAAATGTATGTAAGGACTGAAGAAGCATGGCATAATGGACCCCAGTGTTTACCCTGCCTGTTTTAGAATAAAAACATCTTCATGGTGTGAAGTCCATGGATTCTCGTCCCAGATCCCCTTCCTTCCTGTCCCGACACAGCTAACCCTTATCCTGAATTTGTGTTTATAAACCCCCTTGTTTTTCATTATAGTTTTACCACCTGTATTAATATTCCTAATATTTGTATGCATATATGTGTTATACATTTTAAAAGTAATGTGGCATGCATACAAAATCATGCACAAAGATATGTTTCATTTAAAAAATAATAGCAAAATGAACACTTGTGAATCGATTACCAGGCTAGGAAAGAGAGTTGTCATGTCCCAGAAGACTGCGCATCTCTCCAGTTGCATCTCCTCTTTGTTGCAGAGGTTGAAGTGTATATTACCCATTTTTTATTGTGGCAAAATATACATAATAGAACATATACCAGTTGAACCATTTTTAAGTGTAAAGCGGCATCAAGTACATTTCCACAGTTGTGCAATTGTCAACTCCATTCATTTCTAGAACTTTTTCATCTTCCCAACTGAAACGATGAACTCACTTAAACAATAATTGCCCAGCCCTCCTCCCACCAGCTCCTGGCACCACCTCTCCACTTCCTTCCTCTCTGAATCTGATCACTCCACGTACCTCATAAAAGCAGAATTTACATTTGGGTTTTTGTGACTGGCATAAAACTCTTCAAGCTTCATCCATGTTGTAGCCTGTGTCAGAACTTCTTCCTTTTAAAGACTTTAATAATCTGTCAGACAGACACGGGTTTGGGTCCGATTCTGGGAGGAAAACAACCCGTGTGAACAACGAAATAAAAATAAAATAAAAATGAAAAAAATTGCTAAGAGTTTACTTATGATATTTGCATGTATGTTCATGAATGAATTTATTCTTGCAAGGTTTTGAAATGTTGGTTTGACATTGTTCTATATGCCTCCCTTAAATTAAGCTTGTTAATTGTGCTAGCCAAAGTTCATAAATCCTTACTTTATTGATCATGTGAGAGCATTACTAGTTCCTATTATGAAGACAGATTTTTTAGTCTCTTAGCTCTGCTAGTTTTTGCAATGTATTTTAAAAATAATTGCATAATGATATCTTCATATCTAATCTTGTTTTTTGTCTTCAGGTACATTTTGTCTGATAATAATATGGACACATCAAGTTGTTTTTATTTAGTATTTGCTTAGTATGTATTTTTCACTCTTTGGTTTCAACCTTCTGTGTCTTTCTATCCTAGATAAAAAAAATTTTTTAAAGAGGAAGGAAGGCAAGTAAGAGACAGTAGGAAGCATCCTTGTTTATTTAGTTGTTCACTCTTCACCGTCCTGGACTTTGAAGCCAGGTCGTTGAACTGTATATGGACTGTGTCTCAGACACAGACTTAATACCTGAGCCACCAAGGCATGCCTAGATGTTATTTGCATAAACTGTATAAAGCTGTTTTTTCTTTACTCTGACAATATTTTAACTGTAGCATTTATTGCATTATTCTTATTGAAATTATTTATTTTAAAAAAATTTAAAGGAAAGGTGCAAACAGGAATGAAGGTTAGTAAGCAGACAGACAGAAAAAGACAGGAAGAAGCATTTTTATTTATTCTATTTAGTTGTTCATGTTCATTGTTCTCCCGATCCCAAGATGCAAGCTAAGGACCTTGGGATGTATGTGGACTGAGCCCAATTCCTACTCTGCCAGAGCAAGCCTTATTGCAAGTCTTGATGTCTTATTTTTATTTTTTGTTGCTGTCTATTTGGCCTTTCCGTTTTATGTTTTTACTTTTCTCTTTCTTAACTTATTTTTGATTATTTTTTATCATGCCATCTTGCCCTCTCTACTAGTTTGGAAGTTAAATTTTCAATCCTAGACTTTCCGTGGTTGAGTTAAAAATGTATCGTGCATACTTCACCTATCAAAGTACAAAATAAATCCTCTTTTTACCTTCTTCCAAACACTGTCAGGACTTCAAACATTTTAATACCCATCACCCACCTTCTGACTTACAAGTTGCTGAGTTCAGTATTTTAGTTCCATCTGGTTAGGGTTTTTTCCATAAAGTTTTTATTATGCACAGAGAGTCCTCTTGCTTTTCTCATGGTGGCCAGGCTGCTGCTCAGTTCCTCTTGGCATGAATATGTGGCCTCACCATTTTCTTGATGAACTTGGAGACCTTAAGTAGCTCCAGGGCAGCTACTTGCTTAGGGCAAAGTCACACACCTCTCAGATCACGTCTTGCAGGAACGTGGTGTGTTTGATGATGTGGCTGGGCTGCAGCTGTAACTCAGCTTGCTCATGTTCTTGGTCACCCTCATGGAGACCATGAGGTGGCACAGAACTGTGGCCCAGGAGCTGTACTGAGTCCCAGGGGCCAGATGGTAGTTGAAACCCTCCTGTTAGTTTTTTGTTTTTTTTTAAGAAAGGTGCAGCAGGAGTGAAAGCAAGCAAATACAGACAGACAGAAAGAGGAGGGAGAATCATTTAAATTAATTTTGTTTAGTTGTTTGTGTTGGTTGCTCCCGACCCCTGGAATCTGACGTGAACCTGGGACCTTGGAATGCCTGTGGACTGCCCACCCCCACCAACAGCTACCCCTCCAGGACGTACCACTCTTAGATTTTTTTAATGCCCTAGAATGCTGTCACAGTCTTCTGTAGTAAACCAGACCATCTAAATCTGATCAGCTTTTATAGCTCTCCACTCTTTCCTTTATCTCACTCCTTCAGTCTGAGGTTATGTTCCTTCTACCTCAAATACACACTTTGCTATTTCCTTTGGTGAAGTTCCTTGGTAACACATACTTCGGTTTCTATTTGTTTGAGATCCCTTTTTGTTTTCTGAGCACCTTTGTACCGATTTTCAGTGGGTAGAGAATTCGAGCTGATAGTGATTTCCACTTGGCACATTGAAGGCAGTACTCCATCATCGCTTCCCTTTTTTTTGTGTTGTGAAATCAGCGTGCAGTATAGTTGTTGGAGCTTTGACATTATCTGTTTTTTCTTCTCTGCTTTTATCACCTAGTCTCTGTCTTTGGTGCTCTGAAATTTTATTATGAATGTGAATTTCCTTTCATTTCTATTAGGAGTTCACTGAGATTCTTGAATCTGAGTGTTCTTCCATTTCTTTATCTCAATGCTGGAACCTGAATGATTTCTTCAGATGTCTTCTAGTTTACCAATTCATTCTTTAGTCTGTTTAATCTGTCCACTGAACTAAAATTTTAATTGGTAACACTTTTTATTCAAGAATTTTACTTCCTTTAAAAAAAACAAACAGCTTGATCTTTTTTATAGTCTCTTATTATTTACTCATATTATTAATTACCTTTTTATTTCTTATAAACTCTAAAATAACTTTAATATCATGTTTCTGATACCTCCTAAAGTCCTTGCAAATCTGATTCTGTTTCTGTTTCTTTCATTGAGGGTACCTAGTGTCTTTGGGTTTTGTGACTTTTCACTGTGAGCTTATGGTTCTTAAAACTGTATCTGTGGGAATAGCTAACAGCTGGAAATTACCTAAGTGCCCAACATCACATAAATAGATAAAGAAGATGTGGTGCATGTACACAATGGAATACTCCGCAGCCCTTAGAAGGGACGAAACCTTGTCATTTAAATCAGCATGGATTGAGCTAGAGGGGATTATGCTAAGTGAAACAAGTCAAGAATAGAAAGATAGATACCAAATGGAATGTGAATAGACAAGGCAGGGTGGGCAGATGAAACAAAACAACCCTTGGACACTTGCAACAGAACTGAGGTTACCAATAGGGAATGAGGGATGGGGACAAGTGGTGGCCCAGTCCCCCGGACAACAGAGAAGAACACGTGGTGATTTGGTGGAGGGAAGGGTATGTTGAAATATATGTAAGAAATGGGGAATCTATACATAGGAAATTATTTTAATGTGCAGAATAATATTTAAAAATATTTTAAAAGACCGTATTTGTGGGAATTTGGGGAGAACCTGAGATAAAGGCGGGTTCGTCTAGAGAGGAATTTCATTTGCTTTTTCCAGCACTTCACTAATGCTCTACATTAAATTCTCTGCCGTAGGATTCTCAGACCATCTAACTAATATGGATCTGGCCTTCAAACTTGTGTTGGGCTGCCTTCAGTTACACGTTTCCAGGAGTTTATTTCACTTTTAGGTGGAATCAAGAGACACGATTTTGGTTGCAGATCCTCCAGGTGGAGGGACTAGATTTATTTCCTGATTAGCGTCACTGAAGATATAACCTTTCTGACTCCCCCCTGCCTAGGAGAGCATCCAATTAGAATCTCTACCTTAGGCAAATCATGGACTGTCTTCTGTCCTTGGGGCTCCTTATAATTGAGAATTTACTGGTTTGGCAATTGTTCCATTAATCCGCATATTTTACAGTCCCTTGGTTTTGACTAAATATTCTTTAATTTTATTCCTGTATTCAGGGATTTTTAGTATTTTACCCAGAATTTTCCATTGCTTTAACAGGAATGTTAGGGTGCCTTGGGTCCATGATATCATTTGAAATGAAAGTCTGTGTCACTTATTTTTCAATAATATTTTTCAAGTTTCTCTAGAACATGCTCAGGCCTTTATGAACATTTCCTGAACCTTTTTCCATCTTTTTATACTTTTCCTCTCAATACCCTGTCCTTTAAGTATGACACATACTCACTGAATTTTAGCATATGAAACTGATAGCTTTGGCTGATGAAGAGTTATGCAATGTTAGAGAAAAAAAGATTTCAAGGGCAGCTGAGGCCTGCAATGTTCATGCAATTTTGGATTATTTTTACCTCTTGTTTTTTTCTCATGGCTTAAACTTCAATTTTGAAATATTCCTAACTCGCCCCATTGTTTATTTTCCTCATTAACATTTCTGGTAAACAGAACAATTTTATGTTTATCAAAGGAACATTTTTAAGGACAGCGTGATCGCATTGGAAGGTCTCCATTTTCAGCGTGTCTGGTTTTGAAGCTCTTAATAGAAACATTTTGAACATCTGATTCTCCACATTTCATCAAATAACATGCTTTCTTTTCTGTCAATGCATGGATTATTACAGTAAGAGTCAGGAAAACACAGCGAAAAAAAGAGGAGACGGACTCAACCCACTCTCCTTCAACCCACTCTCCTTCCGTTTCTCAACTTGAAAGTGCCTTTCCTTTTCTCACTTCCCTTCGAGTTCCCAAAACCTTCTCCAATCAGCCTGAAGGAAGGTAGGTCCCCTCCCTGGAAAGCAAACAAAGACGGAGCCCTTCTTTTCTTACACTCAAGAGTATCCTTCCAGAGACTGCTGCTTCATCTCAGTGTATTCTGGAACATCACTTTCTCCTTTTTATTCTCCTACCTCTCTGGCCTCTCCTTCTCACCTCCTTCCCTTTCACTTCTTAAATGCCAATGCTCTTTAAGTCTATGGGAGAAAACATTTCTCTTCTCCCTCCAAACACTCATCCCTGCCCTTGGCTCCAACCACTATTTTGGATGGGTGACTCACAAAGACCTATCTCTAGGTCTGTCTCTAGGAGGTGAGGAGAGGCCAGAGAGGTAGGAGAGAAAATGATGTCCCAGAGACCCTGCGATAAAGCAGTCACCTGGGATGGTGTGTGTGTGTGTGTGTGTGTGTGTGTGCACATGTGTGTAAGTGTCTAAATATTCTCTAGTCCTTCACAGCAATACAAATACCACTGCCCTAGTCTAGACTGGCCCTCATCTTTTCTTGCCTAATGACTACATTTGCATCCTAATTGGTGTCCCTCATAACATCTTCCCATCCATCCTCCACACTGCCTCCAGGGTAACTCCAGAGCAATTGTTCTAGAAGGCAAATATGATGATATCGTCCTCTTGCTTCCACCCTTCCACCCTAGGCTGACCATATTTCCTTGAGACACAACTGGGACACTGGGACGGCAAACACTGGGTGGGGTTATGTGCTGGCAACTAAGAGAGGATGGGGGGGCGATCAAACAGAGCAGGAGCAGACCAGTCAAGCCAGCAAGCAAGTCCTATGTGATGCTGATTGGTGATCGAAGAGTAACGACAGGTGGTCCAGCAGGACTTCCTACCAACAGCCAGGCCTGTGCAGGGAATTTTAGCACCTTAGGTAAAAACCAAATTTGGTGTCCCTATAACTCCTGCTCTAAATGTCCTGCCTAAAACACATGCTGCTTTAACTATCCCAGTGCCAGAAATGCCAAATAACCCCCACAGTGCCAGAGATAAATCCCTGCAAGCTAGAGATAACCCGCAACGCATTTGCCTACAGGTTGACCACCTTGCTTTCTTGGAAGAAGCAGGTATGCGTGGGATGGGAAGGAATCTTCTTCCCCAGCAGCTCGCAGCAGCCAGTGCCAGCCAGCGCCATCTTTAACGCTGCTGCTTTGGGGCCCCTTGACAGACTGGGCCCGGCACAACTGCCCCTTGCCCTGCTTTAAAGACAGCCCTGGTTTATTAAAAAATGGAACAAAATCGACATCTATATTAAGATGATGGGACAGTCAGGAAACGTGAAAAAAAAACGGTGCTGTCCCATTTAAAGCAGCACGCACAGTCAGCCTAGTCACTGTGCTCTTCCCTTATAGCTCCTCAGGGCAGTGTGCTGTGCTCCCTCACCTCCAGCTGGCACACCCCCTCCTGTACTTTGCCACACCTGCCTGTGTTCCAGGAGTGAATTAGTCACAATTTCCAAAGGCCCTGGGCCCTTGCACACCCTTCCCCTTTGCTGGGAATGCGTCCCTCTTGCTGCCCATCTCAACCAGCCCATTCCTGTTTCTCCTTCCAGATTCACACCACTGCCTCCAGCAAGCTCCCTGAGACCTGCCCAATCCCTTCAAGATGGCTCAGTGCCTTCAGCAGAACAAGTCCATGTCTTGGATGTATTCGTTGGTCACGTGATAGTCAGACCACTGGGCTTTGGGCTCTGGAGTTCAGGAACCATTCATTTTCTGTTCTCTTTGAGATCTTTGTTACCTAACACAGAACAGGCAGCAGACAGGTGGCCATCTCCTGATTGATCTCTTTTTTTCTCTCTAAGGAATGGTACAGGTAGGAATGAAGGCAAATAGGCAGGCAGGCACTTTGTTTACTTGATTTTATTTAGTTGTTCACATTGATTGAACCTGGGACATTGGGATGTACATAGGACCGGTGTCCTAAACCACGAGGTCGCCAGGGCATGTCCCTGACTGACTTTTTGATCTTGAGTTCTTCTTTCATTAGTCCGTACCCTTGGGTGAATCATTTAACCTCCTGTGTTTAGTCGCTGACAATAAGATGCCCCTCACAAGGGTTCAGTGAGATAAAACCTACCCAAATGCTCTGAAGATTGCATTGTCTTCTTTTCCAGTGTATGGGCTTATTATCGCCTCTCACGTGCTGCTTTGATTTATGGGCTATTTTTAAAAATCTGCTCTCTTGATTATCCCCTCCTTCCCTGGGACATTGCCGGCCCCCACCAAATGCCCTGTTTCCTTCTTTCCCCCCACTCACTGCTGCCTTCTCTTCCACCCACAAATCTGTTCTCAGCTCACCCATTCTAAAAACACATCTTCCTCCAACCCTGCCTCCCCCTCAAGCCACAGTCCCTGTTTTCTTCTCCCTGGTGCCAAAACCCTTCAAAGAGTGTTTTGCTGGCTGCCTCCTGGTGCTCACCACCCCCTCCTCTCTCACCAGACACCATCGGAATCCTGCTTTAAGTGCCTCCCGGCTGTGCACCCTCTGGGGCCCTGCGACCTCCAGTGGCTGGATCCAGCAGGCTCTGTGGGCTCTTTGTCAGGCCTCACCCTGCTGGACCTCTGATGCTGCCAGCTCTGAAATGACCTCTCCTTGCTTAAAACTTCCTCCTTGTCTCTCCTGACCCAGCACCTTCCTGGTTTTCTTTTTATTTGTTTGTTTTTGTTTTGTTGTCCCCTATCCATCATCATTCCTGCCCGAGTCTCGAACCCAGGTCCTTGGGCCTTCCATGGCCTATACCTGAGCTGCCTGAGCCACAGGGATGCACCCATCTGACAATTCTCTTTCCCCCAGTGTGGTCACTGCCCCAGGCTCTGCCCTCAGCCTCGGGTTTCTTCTTTTCTTCACTCTCCCCCATGGCCGCCCAGGAGCCCCTCTGCAGCCTGCGCCAAGTTCCTTCCTCGGCTTTAGTTGCGCGTGTCCTGCTGCTGGCTGGACAGATGCTTTTGGTGGCCCTCCTGGCATCCGAAGCTCAAAATGCAGAACATCCTGCCTTTCCCCACCATTGAGCTTCTCCTGTTTTATTTCTGTTAGTGGGCTCATCTTCCTCCCAGTCATCCTGCATTCCGTGCTCTTTCTTTCCTCCCACATCCAATCACTTGCCAAGTCCTATAGATGCTCTTGTTAAAATATCTGCTCCCCGCCATTACCATTTCTATCACCTCCACCTCTGCAGAAAGGCCTAATCGATCACAAGCTTTGCTTTTTCCCTTCCTTCCTTCCTCCCCACCTTCCTTCCTTCCCTTCCCTCTCTCACCTCCTTCCCTGTCTCTTTTGCTCAACAAATATCTATTTAGCACCTACTATGTGCCAAGCCCCAGAGAAACAAAAAATGAATGCAGTACAAGCACATTCTCCAAGATGTTCAGAGACAGTAGAAGGCTTATTTATTATTATTATTATTATTATTATTATTATTATTATTATTATTTTCTTTTTAAAGGAAAAGTGTAGGGAGGAACGAAGGCAAGTAGACAGGCAGGAAGAGAGAGGTAGAAAGAGCATTTTTATTTTATTTTTATTAGTTGTTCACACTGGTTGTTTCCCCCTGGACCCAGGACTCGAACCTGGGGTATGTAACTTGCTCCTTTGGAGGCAGTTGACCTAAGCGATGCTCCATCAGGGCACACCTGAAAGGCTCATTCAAGAAGCCATGCTCCATGGGGGTCATGGGTAGCAAGCGAGCAATCACGAAGCGTGGACACTTGGTCCTCTCGTGGACCTCCTGGCCTTGTTTCCAGCCTGTTACTTGCTGTGCCAGATTAACTTTCCTGCGGTGCAGAGATGATTCTGCCTGGTCCCCACATTAGCTCTCCAGGGCTGTATGAGTCCTCGGCATTTTTTTACAGCTTTTGATAAAGCGCTCAGCCTGCTTCTCCTGATGCAGCGCCACAGTCCTTCCCTTCCTGCTGCCGCCACGCCTACCCTCAAGAGTTCTCTGAGAACACTTGGCCTCTGTGCCTTTCTTCTCATAGTTCCCTCCCCCATCACCTCTGCCTGCAAAAATCTGAACCAGGGGCCTAGTTTCAGCTCCAATTCCAGCCGTATAACTTCCCTCCAAGGGTGCATCAAGCCCCCTCGACTTGCTCAGGATGCGCAGAAAACCCTTGACTCCATGAGCAAAGCCACCTGCTGGAGAACTTTCTGGCGTTCGCCAGCAAACCCAACAGCCTTCACCACCAGCAGCAAAGGGCTCCGTGGTGAGGAGCAGACAGCCCGTCAGTGAGGTGCTTCTTGGACTCCTCGAAGAAGACCACAGAGGGGACCAAAGCCAGTCACACTTGATATGGGCCGTCACCAGTGTCACGAGAAGGAACTGGAGAGCAGAATCCAGCACGTGCCACCGCAGTCTATTGTCCACGTGCACAGAGCCGTGGGAAACCTTCCACATCCGCCACGTTACCCTCGCTCTACCACTTCCTCGTGCCCCAGTCACATTCCTGCCAGCGCCTTCAACTCCCAGGACAAATTAGATTTACATCTGCTGTGGCAGTTGGTAAGCTTTGGCTCGTGGATCTTCTTATTTGTGGATTTTGTCTCATCCACACGCCTGGACTTCCAAGCTCCTTAGCACAGGGACTGGCGCCCTGAGGCCTGGGAGAAAGATATGGCTGCAGACTTGAATAAAGAGACTTCCACTGGGGTATAAAGCAGAACGGTATTCTTTTCCTGGTACCCTCCAGGCTGACATGTAGGGTGGCTTACACACACACGCACTCTCTCTCTCTCTCTCTCTCTCTCTCTCTCTCTCTCTCTCTCTCTCTCTCTCTTTCTCAAGAATGTTGCTGCTGACTGGATTTAGCCCTTGAAAGGAATATATATATATATATATATATATATATATAAAATATGGGTAGAGAGGGTTTTCCAGCAGGAAGTGCAGCTCAGGGGTAACAGGAGCAAACAGGTTATTCACCTGGCCGGGGCAGGTTGTTGGGATTTGGGGCCAGGAGAGGAGACAGGCGTTTCGGGGATTAACAGATAATCACTGTGCCCTCTCCGGATTATGCAGAAATGCCACAGGCTGTCCAGGAATCTTTACTCAGCTCTCAGGGTGTTGTAAATCTTGTCACTCCCCTCCACCCCACCCCCCAGGTGTATTCTTGGTAATCTCTCATGCCTGGTCAATATTTTGAAGAAGTCAGGAACATAGATCTTGAACAACTTTCTGTTTTGGAGACACATGCTGAACTACTTACTGATGATGTCCCATTGTCTAATGTTTACTTCAGAATAAGCTGGTGCAGGAGCCTGGGGAGGGCTGCACCACGAGGCCCCTGTGTCGATGGTTGTGATAACTCAGGGGTAAGTCTGTGGTGACGCGTGGTGCTTCAGTGTATGTCAGCAATTTCCCATAGTAAACATTTTGTTTTGTTATTTGAAGCACAGATGTTGGAAAAGAACAGACCTGTATTCAAATCACCTATTATTTTTTGTCAGGTTGAATGACTTTGTCATTTAATTCTTCTGAGCCCAGTTTCTGCTTTTCTAAAATGTGAATTAGAAGTAAGTCCCGACTCACCAACTTATTGCAAGTATAGGAAGCACTTGGGGCAAAGCCTGGCATGAGGTTGACAATCATACTATTACTCTGGGTTTACTTGGGCCTAACTGTGCAAGTCATGCCCTCTCAGGACAATGAGCAACCGTAGTTGGCCTGCAGTTTTAACGACACAGGGCTTGTCAGCGCTTCAGTAGATGAAATGAAAGTAGGGCTCAAATTATAGGTGTGTTAGGCCTTTTACTGAAAGTCCTGGAGGGCACTATTCTTTAAAAAATTTGTTTACACTATTATTATTATTATTTTAATTTATTTTTTATTGTAGCAATTATTCTGCACATTAAAATAATTTCTTATGTATACGTTCCCCCTTTCTTAGATCTATTTCAACACACCATGATGGAGAGCACTTTTTAAATTATTTTTTTGGGAATGCTCTGGTAGAGCAGCGATTAAGTCAATGGCCTCCAAAGGAGCAAGACACATACCCCGGGGTTCGAGTCCTAAGCCTGGGAGGGGTGGGGGGTGGGGAGGACAGGGAAGCAACCAGTGTGAACAATGAAATAAAAAATAAAAGATGCTTTGTCCTCCTTTCCCTGCCTACCTGCTTACTCGCCTTCATTCCTGCTGCACCTTTCCTTTAAAAAAAATAAAATATAAAAAAATAAAAATAAATTAAAAAATAAAATATATATACACACACACACACACACACATAAAGTGGTGGTGAAAGGAGGAAAAAGATGAAGCTTGGGTTGGGGGTTGGATTGTCAGTGTTCCTGAGTTCAGGCTCTTTGTCATTGTGAGGGAGCTGCAGATGTGGGGGAGGAGCAGACAGGAAAGCAGACCTCTGAAGTTCAATGTCAAGGGAAGACCCCACTTGCAGGTCCCTCCTTTGTTTTTTGTCTTGGTCTTTCACCCACTAGCAGGCAGCCAGCATTTTACAGGCTGCCCTAGGACTCGGGGTTCTTTGTACCTGGGCACATTTTTAGACTCCAGCTGGCAAGGAAATTCATCGGTGTTTGCAAAGGAGCATGTGCTGGAATAAGGAGAGTGAGATCACAGGAAATTAATTAGCATTCCAGATTCGTCCTCTTCTCCTCTCTACACCTCTGCCCCCAGCCCCTAACCTCTACCCCAGCAATTTCTTTCCCCGCTTAGAGCAGCTGAGGAAATCTGTCAAAACCTGGCCTCTTTTCTGGTGTCTTTTCTAAAGACAGCGTTCAGCCCTCACCAGATGGGAACCTGTCAGCACACCAGGCGGATAATTATCCTTTCAGTGCTGGAAGGCCTCATCGTGAATGGAACTTCAGATGTGGGCTGCAGCTGTGGCCAGCAGCCACCTCAGAGAGGCCATATGCACACCCACGCAGGGTGGACCTGCATGGCCTTGAGGGAAGTGCTGGGACACAGAGGTGGGAACAGGGTTTCTTTCTCTGTGAAGTAGTGAGAAAATGGCTGGACTTGCACCTGAGGCCTCTCCTTAGAGACCAGTGCAAGCCAGTCCATCCTTTCGGCCCAGTTCAGGTGGGCCACCTCCTCTGAGAGGATGAAGGACTAAAGGACCAATCTAAGGATGGACAGATTTCTTTTTATATAATGGAGGAAAATTCTAACAACCAGGGCCCAACAGTGCGGTATACTGCCTAAGAAAGTAATGAACTCTTGAGATGTTGTGATTTGCAAGAAAGAAGTTAGATATATTTGGTCAACTCCCTCAAGCCTCGGAATTTCCTGTGTTGAGAGAGGTATAGGTGTCCACCGACATGTTAATGAGGTGACTTTTGGGGAAGCAACTGAGGATGGGGCTGGAGGCTTGGACAACCAGCCATGGGATTAGATGGTGGACACTTCCAGTACCACCCCAGACCTCCACGGAGTGGAGAGGGGCAGCAGATTACATTCAATTGCCAATGGCCAATGATGTAATCAATCATTGTGTAATAATGTAAGGCACCATAAAAGTTAAAAAGACTTTGAAAAGCTTCTGGGTCATCTGGAGGAAGAATGATGCTTGGAGACAGTTTCTCTCTCTCTCTCTCTCTCTCTCTCTCTCTCTCTCTCTCTCTCTCTCTCTCTCTCTCTCTCAGAAGAGAGGCAGGTGGCAAGCAGCAGGGATCATTTGATTAATTTGCTTGTTCATTTTCCAGTTGTTTCCCCAGATCCAGGCTGCAAACCCAGTTTCTTGGGCTGTATGTGGACTGCACCCCTGCACGGTCTTAACCGCTGAGTCACAAGGCACACTGCCCTATGCATCTCTTCCAATTGGCTGTTCTTGAATAATATCCTTGCAATAAATCAGTGATCTAGTGAGTAAACATGTTTCCTGAGTTCTGTGAGTTGTCCTAGCAAATTAATGAAACCTGAAGAGGGAGCCCTGGAAACTTCTGAATTATATAACTAGTTAGTTAGAAGTACAGGTGACAAAACCTGGATTTGTGATTGGCACCTGAAGTATAAGAAGGTCGTGGGAAAAGTCTGGTAACAACACATGCTGGTGAGGATGTGAAGTAAAGGGAACACTTTTATACTGTTGGTGGGAGTGCAAATTGGTGTAACTCCTATGGAAAACAATGTGGAGATTCCTCAAAATTTGAAGATGGAAATCCCATATGACCCCATCATTCCACTTCTGGTATCTACCCAAAAGATACAAAAATGGTCACTCTCAGAGATTTACGCACCCCCATGTTTACTGCAGCCCTATTCACAATAGCTAAAAACTGGAAACTACTTTAGTGCCCAATGTCAGATGAATGGATAAAGAAGATGTGGTACATATATGCAATGGAATACTACACAGTCCGTAGAAGAGATGAAGCATTGTCATTTGAATCAACCTGGATGGAACTAGAGGGGATTATGCTAAATGAAACAATTCAAAAGAAGAAAGACAGATATCATATGACCTCACAGGTGGAATGGGAATAGATAAAACAAAGGAACAGATGAAACAAAACCGACCCTTGGACACTTGCAACAGAACCGAAGTTACCAACAGGGAATGGGACGACGAGTGTGGGGACAAGTGGTGGCAGAGCCCACTGGACAGTGGTGAAGAACACTGGTGATTCAGTGGAGGGAGGGTAGGATGTGTTGACATATATTTGAGGTATGGGGAAACTTTACATGTGAGTTTATTTTAATGTGTAGAATAAGTTACTACAATTGAAAAAAAAAAAAAAAAAGGTCATGGGAACTGTTGATCTGTGGCCCTTGGACGGAAGCACAAGTAACTACTGGGCTTGTGACCAGTATCTGAGGTGGAGGGCCATCTTGAGAGACTGAATCCTTAATCTGTCTCCAGGGAGATAGCATCATAACAGAGTTGAATTCCTAGACACCCTGATGACGTTTAAGACTTGCTTATTGGTGTGGAGTAGCATTCACGCTGGAATTGGGTCTGGGAACTCTAGCTTGCCATTACTGGAGATATGGTAGAAGGCTTTTCCCTGACTCCAATGTAAAAGTTAGCCTGCCAGGAATTTTCCACGGTACTATGGAAGCTGTGGCTATGTCCTGTTATCGTGACCAAGGACACACAAGCATCACCTCCCTACTCTGCAGCTGTACATAACTGATAAAGAGTTGCCAGTAGAAGCTACAAGTAGCCAAGGAGATGAATCATGACCTTAGCTATAAAAGGAGCGCCCCTCGACACCCTGTTGATCAGCTTTGAGTAATAATACCCCTGGGCCAGCACCAGTGCTTGCAATAAAGTGTCTTTTTCTCTACCTTGGAGTGCCCAGCTGTCCATCTTCTCACAGTCTGGAGGCTCTGCCATAACAGAGATATTCAAGTAGATGTTAGCTTGCTGCCCTCCAGGGATGTTGCAGTGGAGACCTGACATTGGGAGTTAGGCTCCAAGTTCTTTTTAACCTCTCTGGGCTCTCCTGGAGATAAGAGCATGAACTTGGAATCATCATAGGCCCAGGGTTCTGGTCCTGAGCTGGTAGTTACGGTGGCTGTGAGCAAGTCATTTAATGTACTTATTTAAAATAAAGTACATAAGCATGTTTTATTTTTCTGATAATGTATGATCACTGTTAAAAGAAACAACAAACCAATCTGACCCACCCTGGTGGAGCAGCCATTAGGTCAATTATTTCTAAAGGAGAAAGTCACATACCCCTGGGTTTGAGTTCTGGGTCAGGGGTGGGGTGGGGGGAACAAGCAGGGTGAACAAATAATGATGTTTCCTCCTCTCTCTTCCTGCCTGCCTACTCACCTTCATTCCTGCTGCACCTTTTCTAAAAAAAATAATAATTCATTGGGAACACTTCTCTCCCCAATATACAGCTTTAACTTATCCTTTTTAATAGCTATAAAGCTAGCTCCATTAAATCATGACTTCCTTGTCTGTAAAATGGAATAATAATAAAAACTTGGAAATGAGGCAAGGATTAAATTAAAATGCACATGAAGTATGGAGCTTTAGTTAGGATCTAAAACATGTTGATGACTGATCATTATTGGAAACCAGTACTGTCCAATAAAAATATGTGAGCCTCGTATGTAGTTTAATTTTTTCTAGTAGCCACATTACCAAAGTGAAATTAATTTTATTAATTTATGTAACCCAACTTACCCCAAATAGTATAATTTTGGCATATAATCAACACGAACATTCCTAACGAGTCATGCTTGCAATCTCTCCTCTTTGTCCTAGGTTTTGACAACCCAGAGTATACAGCACACTTATAACACATCTTCATTGAGATCAGCTATATTCAGTAGCTGAATAGCTGCAGGAACTGAGCAACGCAGCTCTCAATCTTTCCTCTGAGTTCCTTGGAGGTATCAGTGATACGTTAGCTAATTCTGGAAGCTGAGGAAGGTTTACTTCCCTTTCAAGTTCATTTTGCGGAAGTGGCTCAGAGGAACAGCAGAACCAGAACCACTGGTTTGAAAGAGAACTAGTGGTCACCCACAGCCTTTCTCCAGAACATAGGTATTGATGGAAGAAGCTGTCCTCCTGATGACTCCAATCAGTAAAGTCTCATAAAAAGTGGCAGGGGCCCTATATGGCTGCAGCTGGAATCTCTAAGAAAAAGGGAACTCCCTTAGCCAGAGTTAGCCAACCACCAAATACCCTGCTTTCTGCTTCCTCATCCCCAAACCCTTTTAAAGCTTGCCCTGACCCCAGAGCAATGAGACAGATTAAAGAAGTTTTACTTCCTATTTCCTTGCCAGTTAACTTGCAGTAAAACCCTCTCTTTTCTGAAAACCTGGTGCCGCCTTATGGTTTTCCCCAAGTGGGCAGCAGGCCCTTGTTTGATAGGCCATAACTCTTGAGCGTTTTAGTCTACTTAGCAGTTTAGACCACAATGATGGCTTCGATTCTCCAGTCTCCATTCTCATGTTCTCCATTCTCACAACTCCATCTGGTCTCATTGACTCTACCATAAACGTGACAGG
Source organism: Solenodon paradoxus (assembly GCA_004363575.1). NCBI lineage: Eukaryota > Metazoa > Chordata > Mammalia > Eulipotyphla > Solenodontidae > Solenodon > Solenodon paradoxus. The sequence goes on from RJWH01001864.1 coordinate 162,584, forward strand.
CTCTTATTTTTCGTATTTCCAAAGGTCCTCTTGCTGGCCTAGGATTGGTGCCTAAGAAGCATATTTTGATGGATATCCTTGGGAACCCAACAGTGAGCAAAAGTCAGTAGTCTCCTTCCTAGCCTCTGGTGAGAAATGCTTATGAGATGCTTGGCACTGCCTGGGCTACACAACACAGTCCCTAACATTAGCACTCACTGTTCTGCTATTAGTGTTAGATTCTGATAGGACCTCTTGGTCAAAGGCAACAAGGCCCGGGAAAATCATTCTGTGCTCAGAACTTCAATTTCCTTTATCCTTAGAGTAAGATACCAGTTTCTGCCCTGCCCACCTCAAGGAAGATCAATGATGCTCAGATGAGATACTATTCTGAGAGTGTTTTAAAAAACAAAATCTGGTGGAGCAGCAGCTAGATTCCCCACCTCTGGCCAAGCGCAGTTCACATACATCTCAAGGACCCTGGTTCGTGTCCTGGGGAGGGACCGTGGAACCAAGATGTACAGCTAACATGAAAATAAATAAAAATGCTTCTTCCTCGTTCTTCCAGCCTGTTTGCCTACCCACCTTCATTCCTGCCTGCACCTTTCCTTTAAAATAAATAAATAAAAGCAAATAGAAACCAGGATCTATCACCACAAAGTAGAGTTACACTTGTCGTGAACTCAGCATCGTGCTGGGGCTGGGCTAGGAGGACTGCTGTGGGGTATCTCAGTGGCTCCTGATGGCAACTCTGCTTGCCTGCCTTTGATATTTGAACATATGAGTGTGTTTTGAAAGCTGTAAAGTCCTATGCAAGGGATCCTTCTATTATGAGTGAGCCTGGAGGCGGGAGAGGAGCCTGCGTATGCCAAACAAAGGAGCTTTGTTTTATGAGCAAGTAGGAAATGCAGTGGTGAGAGTCCTGCACTCATTTCAGTTCTTGTAATTGCAGGTTGTCAGCCCTACACAGTTGCCTGAGAAGAAGAAACTGATGGAATTGACAGGAACCTCCATGGTGGGTATTTCTTTAGAAAGTAGAAGCGGGAGAAATATCAGGGAGGGTCTTCTGGGTGCTTCCCTCCTTTTCTGAGTTCTCTAAGGCAGAAGTACTTCCTCAAACAGCCCTTCTGATAAATCTTCACAAACAAAGGAAAATAGAAATCCCTTTGTAACCTTTTGGTGCTTGATTCTAGTCCATTTTGAGCTGCGATCTCAACCCTCCCCCTGTTCTGTTTATATCGCAGAAAGTGATTGTCCCCAGACACTTGGAATCTGAGTGATGGAATCGAGGCCAGGAAAGAAGTCGTTCCAGAAAGGCTGTGTCTCTGGCTCTTTGCTTGGCATTTTCTCACTCTGTGATCTTTCTTTGTGTGACAGGCTGCTGATGAGTCAGATATTTGGGTGCTGAGGAATAAGTTAACTTATGCTCTTTGGACAAATAACCAGAAACCAGCCAGCTTCACCCGGGGCCTGCGTGAGTGGGAAATGCTTGGTGTTCAGGGTCCTGCAGTCCTGCTGCTGGGGGCTGACGGGGATTTCAACTTTATCCTCCTGTGAAGGAGAAGATGCAGGCAAGGGGAGAGATGGGGGTTCTAAATTTGGATTTTCTTACTTTTCTTTTATTCTGTGGGCCTAGAGATTAGAGGTTCCCACTTTAGAGGATATATCTGTCCTCTCTCTCGTCTGCAGTCAACTCCTCCGGTAACACAAGCCTGAAAGACAGCACCTCTGGGCTTGGCTTGGCTCTCTGAGGTTCTGAAAGAACATAAAGGCTTTTCACCTTTTTTCTTCCCATCAAAATGCCTCAAGATGGTGTGCCTGGTGGAGTAGTGGGTAAGTCAGTTCCCTCTGCCTAAAGTGTAGTCCACATACATTCTTAGGACTGGGGGTTACACCGAGGCCAGAGGAAACCACCAAGATGAACAACTAACTAAAAATAAATAAAATACTTCTTCACTCTCCCTGCCTGCCTCTACACACCTTCATTCCTGTCTGAACCTTTCCTTAAAAAAAAAAAAAGAGGCCTCAGGTAGGAGGAAAAGAAGGGTTTCTGTTTGGGTGAAGAAGCACCCTTCCCTCTGTTTAACTGCATCCTTTTCACAAACATGTACGTGCTTGTCGCGTGCCAGCCTTCACGGGAGGCACTTTACTAGTTTAAAGGGCAGTGACAGCAATTCATCTAAAAGGAAACAGAAAAGGAAACCGAGTGCCTTTTCCAGTCAGACTTGGGTACCAAGACCCTCCTTCACAATGAATCGCTGAGGGAAGTTTCCAGAGACTGTCTTCTGGAGGATAATCTTCAATTTTCTTCCTTATAGCCCTCCCCGCCCCGTTTTCTTCTAAAGAACACAAAAATTACTTGTTTTTGAACTGGGGTTTGGAAGATAAACATTGGAAGCTCAGAAGAGAGACTGAGGAGACGGTTCAGAACCTGTTTCCTTCGAGTGACAAGAACTGCCCAGGCTCACCCTGCTGGAGTAGCAGTTGGGTCAGTCGCCTCCAAAGGAGCCAGCTACATACTGCGGGTTCGAGTCCTAGAACCGGGGCCAGAAGAAACCACCAAGATAAACAACTAAATAAAACATAAAATAAAGTGCTTCTTCCTCCTGCCTACGCGCCTTCATTCCTGCGTGCACCTTTCCTTAAAGAATCGCCCAGTTGCCTGGCTGTAGTTGGGTGTCTGGCCCCACGCGCGCTTGGTTGGAGGCTTCCTAAGAAAAGACGCGCTGACTTCCCAGAGCGCCCCCTTCTGGTGGAGCGATGCCTAAACAGAAAGGCAGCAGAAAGTGCCAGAAAATCCCCTTCTCCCGGTGTAACAGGTTGCTGTGCATTCCAAATAATGGAAGTAAAATGGAGCCAAAACTTTCGGAACACTTCCTGAGTGCGATGGTTGGCTTCACACAGTGTGGAAAATGTTTAATCCTCACAAAGCCTGGCGAGGCAGGAGCTGTTCTCTCATTACCTCCATGCAGCGCATGCTGTCAGGGAACAGGATATTGTGTAAAGTCACGAGGTGGCGTGTGTCTCCGGTTACTCGCCTCAAGCCTGGTGACCCTAGAGTCCACTCATTTAACCGGCTGAGGGCCAGCAGACCGGACTCTCCTGCTTCCTGTGTGACCTTAGACAAGCTGTTCTTGAGCTTCATGGGCCTCGATGTTCCTTTCCAAAAAACTGAGGGAGTGGAGGACTGGACGAGAAAGTCATTCTTGTTAGACTCGAACATAGCAGAGAACCGTCTCAGATATGTGGCCCAAAGGATGGGAGAGCACCCCAGGAGGGTTCATTTACAGGGGGCTACAGCCTAGTGAACTGAGGGTCACCCCATCTGTGAGGCTCGGAGGGGAAGTGAGCCTTCCTCAGAGGGAAGGCCCACAGGCCTTACTTTGATAAAGGGCAAGTCAAGGTGCTGAGGGTAGGAGAGTGAGCAGCCTAAGCTTCAGGAACCAAAGTTGAGAGCAAAGGCCAAATGACTTCTGGTGACATTGCCTGAATGACTTGGCTGGTGACTGAATAAATTCAGTGTTCAGTGCCTCTGTGGCCTCCTCTGTAAAACAGAGACAGCAGTGGTACCTACTGATAAATCGCATAAGCAGGGCCTGGGACTAGTCAACACTCAATAACTCAGAGTTGCTGCCATGTCATCTCAGGGGAGAAAAGTAAATAGACCCATGGCTTATAGCTTGTAAGTAAGTTTTATGGATGTCCAAATTTGTTAGTTTTGGTTTCTCCTTTGTGATGAAAGAGGGCAGAGTGCTTGTCTCCAGAAGCTAACAAAAGAGGAAACAATTGTGAAGGTTTTGCTTGGGCCATGAAGGTCTGGGGGAGAAGAGCCAAGGAATGGAGAGGGGATAGGGGAGAGGGGATGGGAAGAGGGGTGGGGGGCGAGAGGGGAGAGATTGGCCTTTTTGGTCATGGGGAGGGCTCTTGGAATCACTTAATGTTCCTTGGGAGTGAGTAGTCAAGGTGAAGAGACTTGACCTGCCACACTTGAGGTCTAAAGAGTACCTTCTGTGCATTCAAAATGGAATCTAACTGAGGGAACTAGAGGAGAAACTGTATCTTTATTTTTGGAGGATTGTCAGACTTTTCTTGGCTTAGCCACACACGGTGAGCCTTATACCTTTTAGATACTCCATCAGATTTCATGATGATTACAGCCAATTTCTGAATATAAAACTCTAAAGAGGGAAACAATGAAGCTAGAAGGGAAGGTTCCAACCCAAGACTGAGGACATATGATGAAATTGTATTGGCTTCTATTCAACTGTTTCTTTCTCAGTGCTTTTGAGCTTTGTGGAAAACTGTGGGCATGATTTAGCCAGCTCCAGGGACTAAATGTAAAAATGTTTTATAAGCATCAGAAACACCATCCCTCAAAGATGTTCTCTGTCTTTTGTTTTGTTTGTTTTTTGTTTTGTTTTGTTTTTGTTTTTGTTTTTGCAGTTCAGGTAAGGCGTCTCCCTTCTTTTCCCGCCTCTCCTCTCTCTAGTCCCATGGTGGCAAATGAAGACATCGACTGTCCTTTCAAGAAGATAAATAGCACAGAGGCCTGGCCCTGGCATTCTGGAAGCCTTGTGGAGATTGCTTCACATCTTCCTGTGGGAGGTTCATTGGCTGGGGGAACGGGGATGAGAGGCAGCAAGGATGAGGACATTTCAAGTTCTTGAGGCTGTGTAAATAAACACATGATAAGCTCATACTTCATGAGCCAAGAGTAGTATCTGAAGTCATTGCTATGCATCTTTTTGAGGCTCTGTATCTACAGGCCTGGGAGGACTCTGATCATCCACAATCTTGCGTCCACATTAAACTGTGACCCAGAGGTTTTGGTGTTACCCAAAGGCGCACAGGGAAGAAGCTCAGAGGGGAACTCCAAGATCTGAGTTTAGGGACTGTCTCACTACTGACTAGCTGGGGGGGTGGGTCATTTAATGGTGCCTGGTACACAGTGGGAGCTTCATGAATATGGATCAATGAATGAACAAGTAAACCATCTGTCCGAGCCTCAGTTTCCTCTTCTGGGAAATGGGAGGATAATGCCTCCCCAATAGACGGCTGTCGCATCGGTAGCATGGTTTCTTAGACTGTGCTTCTCAGACCTTCTTGGATTTCAGCTCGGTCACCTGGGAGCTGAGCTGCTGAAAAGCGGACCCCGACTGCATGCTAACGCTGCCTGGGAGACCCGACTTTGACAGCCACAGTCCAGTCTCTAACGTGCTCTGGAAGAACTTGAACTTACTAACCTTCTCACTTCAGCCAGTGCGGGCAGGAGAGACCCCGCGGATAGACTAACCATAGTCCCAGTGTGCCTGTGATTGCGGGACTCGGACTCTCCGGTTCTAGAACAAGTTGGTCACCCTCTCAGGAAGCAAAAGGGATACTTTGGTCTGAGCTGCTGTGGGACCTGGAAAAGCCAACTGAGGCGAAGGAAAGGCTCCTTTTCTCACCTTAGATCACTTGGCCGCAGGGCACCCCCTGATATTGCAGAGGCTCAAAGAAGTTGAGTGACTGGGGGGGGCAGCTCCCACCTTCTGACTCCCGGCCTGGCCTCCTCCACCAGCCTCTGCTGCCTTCTCCAAACACATTCCTCCGTCTTTGGTAAACGCACCATGTTTATTTATAAATTGGCTTGTTTGGAACCTGAAATTTGGCATTGCTTATTTTGAGTGTGAGGGGTTTCCATTTTCCCTCTCTGTTTTGGTTTGCTAAACCATGTTTTGTGAGCAAACCCGCAAAGTAATAAAAACACAATGAGGCAGCTAAAGTGGTTCGAATGCAAAGCATCCAGAACTGGCAGGAGTAGTTTCCACAGACTTACTTCTTGTCCTCAGACAGTAGATCAGAAACCCAGGAGGTTTACTTCAGGAGATCTACCCACCCCAGAGGAATAAAGAGCCAGGGTCTCTTTCCTGGTCTTTTCCGCAGGTAGGAGAACGCTGCGTGGGGTGGGCAGATTGTGGAGGTTGGAGGGGAAGGTCCTTAACGACTTGTCATCATTGGACTAAGGTTTGGGTGGCCATCTGCAATGCCACTTGGAATTCTTTGCTCTTTATTTTGCACACAGCAGAAGTTCTAAAAGAATGCTTCTGTTTATTATTAACACCAAGAATCCATGCAGAGAATTCACACTAAAATACGTGAATACATTGCATTTAGTATAGCTAAGGTGTGTGCCCTCAGTCCCTAGATTCTTCTAATTGTGCTGTAAGTTTGGGTAAGTTTTTGTTGAGGGATGCGGTGGGGTAGGGGGAGAGAGAGAGACAGACAGAGAGAGAGAGAGAGAGAGAGAGAGAGAGAGAGAGAGAGAGAGAGAGAGAGAGAGAGAGAGGGAGAAGGGAGAAGAGAGGAAAGGAGAAGAGAGGAGAGAGGAAATGAGATACTGACTGCAAGTCTTAGCCTTGCCCACAGCAGATACGTGATTGGTTTAAGAGGTGAGCTCTGTATTTCACACAGTGTGGATGGCCGGCAGCTTTTGCCATTGTCTTAATTTAAAAAACTGAACTATAGGTTGAGCACAGCTACAGATTCACTCAATGTTCTATCAATAAAATGCACATGGATGTGCATGTGTTTGCATATGTATAGTATGTGTGTAATGCCTACACACATACACACAGAGATGGATACATTACACGGAGGAGCCCTGGTGGAATGCAGGAATTTAAAACAATTGTAGCCATAGGCCCATCGAGAACCTCTAATAGGGACAAAGGGACATTTTCAACCTCAGGTCCAGACCTGAAAGAGTGGCCTCTGGAGTCAGGATCCAGATGGGGAGAGAAGGTGACATCTGATAATGGCAGCTGGAGAGATGGTCAATCAGTCAAACTTGGAAACCTGTCTGCTCTTCCTGAGTGGGCTCCTGTGTGCTGCGGTTGATGGCTGGACTCATACGATTCATGTTCTGGAAGCAGAAACCCTGGGCTCCTTACTGGACAAATCTAGGAGTGGCCAATGAAGGGATAGTGAGGCGTCCCTTCGAGGGGTCTCTTGGTGACACAGCTTTAGTTCTTTATTCTGTCAACATACCTGGCTTCCAGCAGCTCCACTGCCTGCACCACTGCTACCCAGGGGCCGGCCAGACTTGCTCTGCCCAGCTGCCCGAGACATGGCAACATTCATGTTTCACCTGCAGAGGCCTCGCTGTCCCGCTGCCCCTTACTTCACCCTCATCTTCTGTCCCTTTGGGAATCCAGATGGTTTCTAGAACTCCCATTGGGAGGAAGTGTGCTGGAACTTGGGGGGCAGGGATGGAATGGGAAGCATTAAACTTCGCCCCAAGGGGAACTGCCCCACCGGCACTCGAGACACATGAAGGCCGTAGATGCTTTGCTGGCCGGGCAAGAGCAAAACCCCCTCTGCTGCTTGCCAGGGGCTTTGGAGCCCAGATGATTCCAGTGCCTGGTTGCACTTCTCCCACAGAGAGAGCTCTGTGACAGAACTTTCAGTGCTTCAGAGGCTTGAAATGAGCCCTCTCCTCTTGGCTGTATTGTCTTTTTTTCTTTTTCAGAGCCCGACCCTCTCTCCCCATAGCTCTTCCTTGTCTGATTTAAGAAGCAAATATACATGCGACTGGGGTCCAGTATGTTTCCTGCTCTGTCATTAACGTCCTCCCCAAGGATAAGCCATTGATCAAGTGTTTGAATGTGTCTGGTTATTGGTGGTCCCCTATCCCACCTCAGAAGGCCTTGTACACAAACCAGCTTCTTCTTTTTGCAGCAAACTGGTGACATACAAAAGAGGGCATGACTAGGTGATGGCCAATTGAACATTTATTTGCTGCTGCTATTGTTTATGTTGAATGAAGGTGAGTTACAGGTTTTAATTTAAATGAGCTTCAGAGGCAGCCCCAACTCAGCTCTGAGACATAATTCCCTTAAAAACAGGCTATGCTTGGGAGCCTCAATTCTCTGTCCCCAAATTTTGGCAAAGCTGGGGAAGTGGAAGCAACTTTCCAAGTTAAGGTCTTACCTAGAAAGTCCCTCCTTTCTGCACCAGCTTCATCTGTCCTAATTGTCCTGGTGGCTTCTCTGTTCAACAGAACCCACCTCAAGTCCCCTGCTGGGTATGTTTCTAGAGGCCCCCTTGTCATCCTGTTTATCTTTAATGGCTATAAAAGCCTAGTTCAGATGGGGGAAAATACAAATCAGCAGAGGCAAGCTCTGCCTTTTGAGATGCTTACTGGATGGGACAGAACAGGCCAGTGAAGAAAATGGACCCCAAATGTGCCATTGGACTAAAGAGGCCACATGGTGGGTGTGCGCGTGTGCAGCTCGCCAGGCCGAGGCTTCAGTTGAGTTGAGACCCAAGAGCGGGCCACAGGTCCCTCTTTGACGCAGAAGTACAAGTTGAGGGATGGGAAGCTAAAAAGGCAGTTTCCTTTGCTCTCTTCTCTTTGATGACACTATGCCCTCAGCAGCTTGTGGACGGGTGAGAGCAGCATCCCTGTGTTTTAACAGATGGACAGAAGGCCTCTCCAGACTTCCAGAGCCATGGAAGCCGGGGCCAGAGGTGCTTGATCCATAGCATGAGAGCCAGCTCTGCGTCTATGGACCTGGGATGTGTTGGCCCCTCTCTAGAGTTCGGTCACACGCAGGGGCAGAGGGGAGCGGGACGTCGGCCATCTCTAGGTGGCAGGGGTCTCTGGGTAGCTATAGGGTGGACCACTGAGAGACTCCGAAGGGGCGACCCCTGGCATCGAAACAGGATAAACTCGGTAACTGATCCCCAAACTCAGGGTGGTGGCCTTTGTGTTCCTTGCTTCAGTGTCTCGGGTGTGATGGCCAAGCTGGAGCTCCGGCACCACAGACCACTGTCTCTTTTCCCAGCCAGAGTCTGTTCGAAGGAGGTTGCTTTGCTTTGCCTCGTCTCTCTTGGGGTCCCGACTCTTCCTTCCTGCCCTTCCAAGCTCAGCACTGCTCGGCTTCCACAAAGCCCTCCTTCTCGTGGCCGCAGGGCTCGACCCCTGTGTAGGCGGAGTGGCGGTGGTTGTGGAACTTCATGGCTGGCCTGTGGTGGGGTCTCCGCTACCGGGGAGCGGGTGCGGGGGGGGGGGCACAGACGCAAAGTCAGAGGGCGTTACCCACTGGGACCCCAGCCCCAAGGGACGATGCTGAGGACCAAGGCTCTTTTATAAGGACACCGAGGGCCTGCTGTGAGCCAGGTGAAGTTCAGGACCCTCTCCCAGGAGGCTCCCTGCAGTGACCCTTCCACCACTGATGGGAAGCCTTCTGGGAGCTGGGGCATTTGGAAGGTCATCCTACCCTTCACTGTGTGGATGGTGGGCTCAAGGTGAAAAGCTCAACGCCATGTGAGTGGAGCTCTGAGACCGTGGAAAGTGAGGGAGCAGGCAAGAGACAGAATGAGCTGGGGGTCCTGCATCTGAGTTGGCCAGGGAGCTCATGAAAATGCATTATTTTGGAGTCTGTCTCAGACTTGCCCTAGAAGCATCCCTGTGACCTTGACCTGGGCTGCCAGGTGTTACCAGGTAGGCTAGGACTTAAGAATGACTCATTAGGGCATGTCTTTGTGGCTGAGGCGACTGAGACGCTGGCATACGGACCACGTAAAGCCCAAGGAACCAGGTTTGGGAGCCAGGGCCAGGGTGAAACACCAAAATAAACAACGAAAGGCAAAAAGATGTTTCTTCCTCCTCTCCCTTCTTCTTTCCTCTCTTTAAATGATAAAAATAATGACTGGTTAGGACTCACAAGAAAGGAAGAGAAAGGAAGCACCTAGGCCTCTAGGGAAGGGGTTCAGTGGACTCCTAACCCGTGTGGAGGAGACTGTGGTCACAGAAGTGCCGCTGCTGTCACACAGGGAGAGCCAGTGAGAAGCTGAGCATGAGGGAGGCCAGGGCAGGGGCTGCAGGGCTGTGGCCCAGAGAGGAGGGGCTGGGCCCTGCGTCCCAGGCTGCACCTGGGCTGGCTCTTCAGAATTCCGAGACATTCAATACCATAGTCCCCTCAAATAAAGCTCCCAGAGAGAGCAATTCATTATTATTATGGTTTGTCAACTCTAATCTAAAAATCCCACACAGCAGCCAGGGAGGTAGAGACTGCAGTTCTGCTTTGGCTTTGAATAAGCACTGAGCCTGGACCCTGGGCACGAGAGGCCATAAAGCACCAGAGGTTGGTGGCACAGCCACCAACTGGGCACTGTGTGGCTCCTGTGGCTTCCTTTCTTCCCTCTGGGGGACTCTCCTCATTTCACAAACGAGGGAGCAAAAAAGCAGGCCGTGTGTCTGCAGGGGTAGGAGGGTTGGAAGTGCTCTGAGGCACAGAGCCCTGGGACTCAGGGAGGATAAGCCCCAGCCAGTGCGCTCTGCCCCTACGGAGTCGCTGCAGGTTCCTCAGGTGGGAAGCGGAGCCAGACCTATGATGGGTGAGGGATGACAGGCAAGTACCGAGTAACCCCTGAAATGCTGATACAGAAGCAGATGGCGGAGCTGTGACCAAATTCTACACTGACCTCGATGAAGAAAAGTGCAGCATTAGAGGTGGGGTGGCTGTTGATGTAAATCCCAGCCAGGATGATGGCCGCCACGAGAAGGACCGCCAGCACTATGCCCACGATGGTGCCCAGGTGCACAGGGGCACCCTGAGTCTTGGGGGACAGGTTGTTTTGAAGGCCTGTGGAGAGACCGTTAAGGCAGGGAGCGGCTGCAGGGCACAGGAAGGTGGGCTCTGGAGTCCTGGGCTCAGACAGCGTCCCAGAGAGGACTGAGCACAGAACCTCTGGGTCAGTTTATCAAACACGAAGAAATGGGGGATCATTACAAGTAAGGTGTTAACGTTCTTGGCATAGTTCAGGTAATTTCCCCAAATTACTTAAAAGTTGCCCGAATGTCTAATAAAGACCATAAAAGTCCTCTCTTCTACCCATGCCACGTACATGCTTTTAAGGGATTCACAAAGGGCCTGGGACAGGGGAAATTCGGGGATCTGCAGTCTGGCTCTCTGGGTTCAAATCCAGGCTCTGTCACTTACCAGCTGTGTGACCTGGGGCAAAGTATTTAAACTCTGTGTGTCAGTGATCATTTCTGTAGAACAAGGGGTAATAATAATAGCTGCCTGAGGAGGTATCGTGAGGATTAAAACATGCCACAGGCCATGGCAAACTTAGTCCGAGTTAACTGTTATGAGTCAACTGACCACACTGTTACGTGTCCACCCTCAGACCGTGACCCCCTGGAGGGCACAAACAGGCGCTTACTCATCTCTGTCCTCAGCTGTTAGAAAAAATGGCAGCCCCATTGTAGGCGTTCAATAAAATAAATGAATTTGGTCCTCTGGAGGCTAATAAACCAGCAGGCACTCCCTGAGAACATCCCAAGCATCTGAAATACAGCCCAAGGAGGAGACTGAGTATTTCCATCCAGTATTTTCCATAGCTGGTCGGGCTGGAAGTTCATCCAGCCTCCCTCCACCCCTTCTTGTATGGCTGAGGTCATGGAAGGAGAGGTGAGGTGATTTGCCCAAGGACACGGTGCCACCACAAAGAAGCCTAGTGGACTGATACTACCTGAGTGGTCATCTTCTCCCCATCCTAAAGGGATGCGGGGAGAAGGCAGTAGAGAAGACAAATGAGCGTGTAAGCAACAGAACGTGGAGTCTTTTTTACTTAGTGAGTGGGTGGGATGGGAACCAACAGGGACTGAGTTTGCATCCAAAGTCCTCCCATCTCCTTTTCTTTGTAAACAGGACACCCAGGAGAGAAACTGTCCTGAGTCATCCCAGTGCCCCTATCTGCCAACAGGTGGAAGAGTGGAGGCCACATGCCCCACGCTAGCTTTCTCCCGCCTGACAATCAGATCGTGGCCTGCAGTGTCCTGATGATCTGATGGCCAGGGCTTGATGAGCACAGAGTGAGGGGACAGTGGCCCAACTGTCCCCTGGGCCCCCAGTCCACACATCCTTGCAGGAATAAATGCGCATTCATACCAGCAGGTGTGCAGCAAACTGTGCTGCATTTAATAGCGTCTCCTCTCCTGCTGGAACCCCAGATAACAACTTCCTAGACCTACGGTTTGGAAAGTGTGTTCATCTTTCCTTGGAGTGATTACAGCTAGTACCTTAGCTTTGGGCAAAGGAGAGGGGAGGTGGGGCCACCTCAGGTCATCAGAGAGCAGATTGCCTTCCCAGATAATCCTGAAGACAGGGGATCCCATTTTCTGGTGCCCTGTAAACATTGTGGTAGACAGCTTTTGTGTATTCTCTGCCAACTTGAAATGGAAATCAAAGAAAACTGGGTGTGAGAAGTGCTCTCTCCCCTCCCCACTGGCCATCGGCCCTTGGAGACAAGAGGCCTAGGCCCTGGACCCCAAGCTGCCATGCCTGCCCTAGCACAGCCCTCCTACCTCTCACAGAGAGGCCTGGAAAAGAAGGAGAGAAGATTCCTGGCTGAGAAGAGGAATGTCTGGATGCAGACATGTTCCTTCCCTCCAGGGAAAGCGCCGTGCCCAGGGGCGTCTGCCTGGGAAGCTCACGCTGCCGTGGCCCCTGGGCTGTTGCGCTCAGAATAAAAGCAAAGTGGCCAAGTGTCCCACCCAGAGGTACTCACCATCTCCTCCTGCGTAGGGATTCAACTTGGTGTCGTCTGCAAAGAGAAGGAAGAGAAGGTGCAGACTTTGTGAAATCACAAAGAGACTTGAGGGAGGTTTGGCCCAACCTGTTATTTCAGAGGCAAGGAAACTAGAGCACAGAGAGGGGAGGTATTTCCCAAAGTTACACAGCAGGGTCATGGCAGAATGCCTCGGACAAAAAACACCTGTCCTCGTCTGTGTTCATTCCTTCAGCGCACATTAACTGAGTATTATTTACCATGAGCTGGGCCCTGAGTAGGTGCTGGGATAGACTGCCCCAGGGAGTTGACAGGTGGTGGGATGGAGGGACAATTAAAATCCCGCATATTGAGTCTCTAAGGAGAGGCCTCACCCAGACAAAAGTCAGATGAGAAATGGCGATGGGCAAAGGGATTCCAGACAGAGAAAAGAGCACTGACAAAGGCTCCGAGATAGCAAGAACTTGGCCATTTGAGGAATGAAAAAGCAGTTAAGTGTAGCTGGAGGGCGGAGAGGATGTGAGTAGATCTGGTGAGAAAGGAGCTGGGGGTGGAGGAAAACTCTCTGGGTTTTCCGAGGAGCAACCAGAAGCCAAGGAAAGCTCTGAGAAGGAGTATGTCATCAGATCAGATCAGATTTCCTGGGCATGTCCAACTCAGAGGACAGCTTTCCAAGCCAACTCTGTGTGCTTCAAGCTGTAAACCCTGCAGCTGGCTAAATCAGTTCCAGTGGCTGGTCCTCCCTGTGGCCTCCTCCTGCAGATTTCCTTCCTGCAGGCTTCCCTTCATAAGGGAAAGGAGATCCACGTCAGGAGCAAGCAAGCTCTAGATGACTGAAGGTTATTGCTTTCAGCACCAAACTTAAACAAACAAATATTCCACACTGTCTCACTTGCAATGTTCATTTTTCCCCCTCTTCCCCGGCCAGCATCCATACCATTTTAAAGACTTACTTTTTTTTAATATATGCTTTTATAGATTTGACTTTGGAACCAAATAAATCATCATTTATTTATTCTATTATTAAAAAATTAAAGCGTCTCTAAACATTGAAAGTGAAACAAAGAAAGTTGTAGACCTATCATAGAAAGGTAAGTTTTCTTTAGGAATTTCAGTAAACAAGGTATTTAAATACAACTCTGAAAGTACCCTGCTGGAGTAGCAGTTAAGCCAATCACCTCTGAAGGAGCATAGGCCATATACCCTTGGGTTCAAGTCCTGGGTCCAGGGGGACACAACCAGTGTGAACAACTAAATGGAAATAAAATTAAGATGCTGCGTCCTCCTCTCTCTTCCTGCCTGCTGATCTTCATTCCTACTTTCACCTTTCCTTTAAAAAAAAGCAACAACTCTGAATCTATCTTGTTTTTGAGTGGTGAAAATAACGAATTGGTTAATCCAAAGTAACCCTAAACATCATGGGGCAAATTAACTTGATTTGAATCAACGTGTTTCAAATCTAGATTGTTGAGAATCCACCGAAGGTGCAGGGAGTGGGGCGCCCCTGTGATGCAGGTGGCTGAGACGCTGGTGTGTGGACCATTGAAAACCCAAGGACCGAGATTTATGACCTGGGGCTGCAGTGAAAATCTAAATAAATAAAAGATGCTTCTTCCTTCTCTGCCTTCCTTCCATCCTTAAAATATTTCCTCTTCTTCTCCCTTCTTCTCTTAAAAAAAAAAAAAAGAAAGAAAATCCACTACAGCCCAAGTTCACATCTGTTGCCAGCAGAAAGAAGCCAGGCTGGCCCACCCACTGGAGGTGACCACTCTGAGCCCAGGGTGCTTTTCTCCCACTCACCAGGAGTGGTTCCCAGCTGCCATCTCGTGGGGGTCCACGGAGTGCAGTTAATTGGCTCCCTAATTCACGACTGTGCGAGAGGCCCAGGAAAATGGGAAGAATGCGTGTGATGTCTGTTGAACGAGCACTCATGTCCCTGTACTTAGTCTTCACTTCCTGCTGCCATCAACGTGTCCTAGTCAGCTGCTCATCACACAAAACGCTGTAGGCACGTGGTTACTGGGGCGAGTGTCCGTCTGTCCTTGTCGTGAAATGCCTGGACCTTGTACAACTAGGTCACTCTGCTTCACTCCGGAGGGTGGCATTCAACTGCAGGGGAGCATCTATCAAAACGCAGCCCCTATGCCACTGCTCCCGGACCCTCTCTGCTCCTCGGCCAGGCTGGTGTCAGAGGGCCCACCCCCGGGAGTCTGCTCCTTCTCTGCTCCCCATGCTGCCTGCCCAGGCGGGCCCCTCTGGCTAGAGTGCTGTATCTCCCAATTCTCAAGGTCTCCCTGTCCCCAGAGACAGACTGGATCCCTGCCTCCCAGGTGTCCCTGAGCAGCTGTATCAGCACAGGCAGGACAGTGACTGAGTCCCGCCCTGCAGGATGCCCTGAGAGTGGGGTGTGGGGGACAGGTCATCATTCATTGTTTTCTTCTGGATGTAACTTGCTAGTCTTTGCCACCTCCTCCAGGTCTGGAAGGGCAGAGAGCCATACTGTCCTCACTGACGCTGTTTTCTTTGGGGAACATGGCACACAAAGTGAGATGCCTGCTTGCTGGCAGGAGACACACAGATAATAAAGCTGGCCAACAGGGCGCCCTCCCTTGGTTCAGGGACAGCCAGAGAAATCGACTCTCAGGGGCCGCATCATTACAGGTCAGGACTTGAACCCAGTCCCCAGAGCCACCCTTCTGACGCCAGATACCTGCCCCTCACCAGACAGCAAACCCCTAAGGGCTGGGCTCAGAAAGTGCCCTCGGTAAGCACATGGGAGTTCAGGGGTGAGTGGTTAGGGGTTTTATCTGTTAAGTGGAGCTTCCTTTAACAGAAAGGTCACCCCTGGACTCAATTATGAACTCCCCGAGGGCAAGGCCTCCCCAGGCTCCTTTTCCATTTGATCCGGTGGCCCACTGCGCGGGAGCCAGCAACCTGCCATTCCAGGCAAACTCAGTCACGCAGCCGCCTGAATCTCCCTCACTGGTTCACATTCTGCTCTTCTTCCCTGCCAGTGAAAGCCACACAGTCCCTCTTCCGTTCTTCCAGCGCTAAGAAAAGCAGTGGGGTCGAAGGGTAAGACAGCTACTTTTTTCTTTGGAGCTGGGTGAGACCTGACTCCACTTCTTTTCGGCTGTATGACCCTGGGCAAGGCATCAACCTCTCTGAGCCTTGGCGTACCCTCTGTAAAATAGGGAGGAACAGCACCAACATAGAGGATTATTTAGGAAAACTAAGGGAGGATTTGTGTACCGCATTAGTACCCTACTGGCACAAGCATTAACTCTTCCTGTCCTTTGTCGACTCCCCTTCCTCTGGCCAGACCCCTGGGTTGCTGCTCTTCTCATTTTCCAGGCTGCACCTGGAAGGGCAGGGTATGCCCCAAGGGAAAAACAGTCTACTGCTCACCCCTCAGGCAACCCGAAGGAGTACTTAGCCCCTGTGAGCCCATTTCCATTATCTATAAAATGGGGCTGTGGCTGAATACTGTTTCAGAATGCCAGCTTCTTTCTTCTCTCCTTTCCCTGTCCCTTTCACTCAGGTATCTAGCTCAGAAGAGGCCAAATGAGTTCGTGACTCTTTTAGTCTTAGCCTAAGGGCAAAGGCTAAAACCTAGATGAGATGTATTGAAAAAGAATGAGAGCAAGGAGCTTCTCAGAGACAATGGAAGATTTTAGGCTTTCCCCCTGCGGGGCTGGACCATGGCAGTTTCCATCAGACCCCAGGCCTGCAGATGCAGCCAGGCCTGCAGAAGCAAGGACAGGTCAGCAACAACCCAAGATGGACAGAGCTGAGGTCAGCCTCGGGCAGCTGAGGAGGCGTTCCCCACCACTCCAGCAGGGCCAAGGATGAGAGCAAGAAGTGGTTATCAAAAATGTAGGTTATCTAAAACTTAGTCTTTCTGATATGGGGAAAATAGGATGATATATGAAATGTAAAGACTTAGCAAGCTGATGACTAACTAAAGGAACACTGACAGCAACCAGAACCTTCTGCTTACTAGCCCCTTGTAATTGATGTCATCTCTAACCTTCGTTCACTCAAGGAACAGACAGAAACAATGAGCTGATGACACCAGGAAGATATGAAAGAAATTAAGTAATAGTCATAAAACTGCACTGAAGTGCTGTTGAGATAACACTTAACCTGTGGTCACTGCCTGGATGAAAACTGGACTCAAGAATACAGAGGATAAGGCTGTGCTACCCTGTAAAATTAACTGACTCCTTCCCCTAAGGAGGTCTGCAATCTTTAAGACATGAGTTCCTGTGGTCTCCTTTTGCCTGGTAAAGCAATACACTTTCTTTTCTTTATCTACCCAACTCTGTCTCCTCATTCCTGATTTGGCCCCGAGGTGCACAGATGTTTTCAGTAACATTTCTCTCACATCTGAGTCTGTGGGCTGACTTTATACCTGCTGCAGGGAGAAGACCTCTCAGGTTCTGTGAGGCTTGCCAGCAAGATGAACTAAGATAACTACCAGGCAATGGGCTGGAACATTCCTTGTCTAAACCTGACTCTGCTTCTCACTAGCAGGTGACCCAAGCTCTGAGAGCCAGGCCCCTCACCTGTGGAAGGATGGGCTGTCCCATCACATGAGAGAATCCCAGTCAGGGACAACGAGTGCACCCAGGTGGTAGCTTTCCCACGGCTTCTCTCCCTTCCTCCTACCCACCCGGCTCAGGTCTTACCTTCGGTGGTGAGGCTGTCGATGAAGAGGGGAGAGGAGGTGGCAGTGAGATTTCCATCAAAGAGGCTGAAGGAGCTGTCGGGGGAGGATGAGTAGTGGTCCTCATCCTGGAAGTCCGCACATGTCTTGCCCTCTGCCTGCAAGAGACACCCGCACTGCCCTGGACAGAGACCTCACCGGGGGGCATGCCACACAGGCAAGAGTCCCTGACAGGAGGATGCTGGGGGCACGTTCATCTTCCAGCAGCCAGAAAACTTAGGATTCCAGTGCATGGTCCAAAGGGGGCCATCTAACCAGGCCCCTGAATGTCTTTAAACTCCCACTTTACCCCAAAAGTGTCTTGTCTGTCAGTTACTGCAATCCCTGAGGAAGCAGCTGAGGCGCCAATCTTAAATAAACAGAGCAAATCTGAGCGTTCACCAACAGCCAGTGTCAGGAGAGGGCTGCTGGGCAAGTTTTCTTTCTTTTCAGGCCAGAAAAAGACAGCTCGTCCAGGCTTACTGATGAACAGATGGAGTGGTGTGCATGGGAGTGGGATCTGGGGCTGAGGTGTAAATGCTAAGCCTGGCCCCTTCATCCTCTCATCAGCTGTGAGAAGCAGGCCAC
>RJWH01001864.1:180519-301319 GCA_004363575.1 Solenodon paradoxus
CCCCCCCCCCCCCCCCCGCCCCGTGGCCTCGGCCATGCCCAGCTTGCTTTCTTCTAGGACCAAAAGGGTTCCTGGAGGGCTCCCACCCAGGGGCAGCTCACCAATTTAAGTGCTTCTTGGGAACCCAGAGAACCCTCAAAAACCTCCCTCAGCTTGTCTAACAGACTCTGAGCAGCCCGGGACACAAGTCCCAGGTGGAGGAGAATTTCACTAAGCCAAAGACACCGTGACAAGAGCTACAGGCAAGCGGCAGCCCTATGTCCCCCATGACCCCGCTCATTTAGCTCACCTCCCGGGCACAGCCATAAGCCAGCCACTCCTGGCGGTAGCGGTCGAAGCCACTGGAGCACCTGCAGAAGGACCAAAAGGTCAGGGGTGGGATGGAGTTAACAGAGACGCCCTCCCATTCATTTCTCTGAGTATAGCCGCGGCTCTCTGGTGACACTGAGTTGGGGGCTCACAGCCCCAGGCTGGGGTGGTTAGGCTCCTCAAGACCACGGGACCGGTGCCCTTGTTACCGGGGTCAGACATCAGACCCTCCTGTGCCCTCTAAGGAAGGTGTTTGTGCCATCCGCACTCTCCTCCTGACCCAGCTCCCCAGAGCCAAGGTCACCTTTTCTCAGATGTGTGTATGGGGTTACAGGGACTGCCTGAACCCTAATAATCATGGAGGTCTCCTTGATTCTTGGATGCCACAAAATTGCTAAGAATCCAGGAAATTCACACAAGTGTTCTCATCTGGGGCAAGTCTTGTTCACTCACAGAAGCTGCTTCATTCTTAGAGGAGCCTAAACTGGGTGAGGAGAGGCTGGGCCAAAGGTGGACGTAAGTAGATTTAGCCCACCCCACCTTGCGTGATCACTGAGGGGCAGACCGGAGGGTCCTGCCAGAGGATGGGCAAGATTAAAAACAGGTGACAAAGATCCCAGCTCAGCTGGGCTGGGAGATGCCAGGCACTTCCCTTGGGAAAGGATGGGGGCGTGAGGATGAACCAGGGAATGTTCTTGGCACCTTGCTTAGATTTCAGTTCTTCACTCTTTGGTGTCAAGAGAATCCACAAACCCTACTCAGTCTCAGGAGACATGTGCATGGGATGCATATCATCATGAGCCACCAGGGCTGAGAAGAATTGTATCCAGGGCTGGTTAACTCTCCGTATCGGCAACTACCCGCCCGCCCGCCTGCCCGCCCGCCTGCCTGGTGAGGCTAAGGGCTAAGGCTTTCCTAGGACTGTCAGCACTTACACCATGGCGTCCAGACACCCCCTTCTCTGGGCCTCAGTGCCCATGTGTGGGGGATAAAGGATAAGGGAGATACTGTGGGCTGGGTAATCAGGCTTCTTTTGGGTCAAACCGATTTCTTCCAAGGACTGAGACTTCAGTACAAGTCTAAGAGCAATGCAATCTAAGCCCCAAGGGCTGAGAAATGGCCTCCTCTTACTGCCCTCCCTAACCCCCAGGTCTTTCCCAGTCACCTCTACTCCTGCACATCTCATGAGCCCCTCACAAAGAGGATTCTTACCCTCGCTTCTGAGTCAAACCCTGGTGCTCAGGTCACCTTTAGACTCCAGAGTGGGTCACTGGGGGGTCAATGTGGATGAAAGGCACAGTGGTGGACTGTCTCAATCAGTGTGTATATGGGTGGGGTGGGGGGAGTGGGAGGCTTCAGAGGGTAGAGCGGGTGGAGGGGAAGGGGACATGGAGAAGCCACATGATGACTTAAAGCAGGGGTAGGGGGTGGAGAGACCACAGTGATGGCCCCACTGCACCAGCCCCGCCCTCTGGCTTTTTTGAGCCTTGGTATCAGCTCTCTGTTGAAACTGAGTTTACAGAGCTGGCAGGTGGGTCCTGCACTGGGGCAAGCCCAGGCTCATGGACATCTGGGGTCAGGAGACTTCCAGAAGCATGCCAACCTTGCACGCCTCTCTGTTGGAGGGTCTCCATCCTGCAGCTGCCACGACCGCAGCAAAGCAGCGTCCACACCCTGCCCTCCCTGACCTGGACAAAGCCTCTTGAAATCCCATGGTCTCTGGATTGGGGCAGATGCCAAACATGGGGGCGTGTCAACACAGGGTTTGCTTTCATCTGCCCATTTTGCAGTTCCCAGGGCTCGGCATTGGTTGCTGAGTCATGCAGTGGCTGTCAGCCCTAGGATTCCAGAGCGCCTCAAGGTCATCCGGATAATCTCCACATGTGGAGACAGTGGCTCTCAAACTAAAAAGTGTGTAAGATGAACCACGTCACCAAACTGTTCCAGGAAGAACCAGATGGGGGTCCACCCTATGTCCTCTCGCTGAGGCTCTCTGCCTTTCACGGGGAGGGTCCTGAACACTCTGCAAAAGTGCTGTTCTGTATGTGAATTCGTTCTTCCTCCCAGTCCTGAACCACATACCCCAACCCATTTTACAGGGAGAACAACTGAGGCTCTAGGAGAGCGAATAAGGGCTCAGCTGGTGGATGAACACCTTGGGGGACCTGATGAGGGCCCTTCCCTCCTCCTGGCCCAGAGCCCTGTCCTGTGAGCTAGACGGGCCTCCAGGAAAGGTGATACTGGAAAGCAGCAGCGGAAACACTGACCGATGTGTAGAACTCAGACTGTAATTCACAATTTTCAAGATTGCCTTAAAACCTCTTAGAATTCACAGGGCTTCTCACTCTTGTGAGAGCCAGAGTCCCCAAAGATGTTCTTTCTTTTTTTTTTTTTTTCCCCTTCCTGCCATTTATTTATCTTGGCCAGGAGAACAGAGCTCTAATTCTGAGTTTAATCTCCAAGGGAATGATTTCAGAACAAGGAGTAGAAGATGAGTTGGATTAAGAACTTTATCCCTAAATCTGAATCTCTTCCAGAATTTTCTTTGCTTCCCAAACCAAGCAAATACGGCTCTCTAGCTTGCCCGCACTTCCCACACCTGTTTCAGGAAGCCTTGCCGCAGTCTGAGAAGGTCTTGAGGTGGCACGTGCGGGGCATGGGTGCTCCTCTGGGCTCTGAGCGGCAGATCTCAGGGCACCGCACACTTGTTTGTGGATGAGACACAGTATTAAAATGTAGGCTGTGTGGCTTCCTGCCCAGAGAGCTGATACAGGGGGTCTGCGGGGGCTGGGGTGTCCCAGAAATCTGTACATTTACATGAAACCAAGCTGGTTCTGGGGTCTCCAAGCTGTGGACTCCTCTTGAGAAGCTCTGCTGAGGATGAATCAGCCCTTCCCAAGTGTGAGGAAGGGGCTGTTGTCATTAGAAGCCCCAGAAACGTCTTTCAGAGGCTTAGCGTCACCATAGGACCCTGCCACTCAGTCACCTTGGTCATCACAGGCCTCAGAGAGAGGCCTCAGGGAGAAAGTCACATCCGTGACATTATCCTAAGGGTCGGTGTGGATTGTTGGCAATGAGGCCTGAGGGGGTGGGGAGAGGGCCATCACCCTCTGCGCCTCCTCCACAGTCTGTGTGGGAACCAGAGGGTCAGCGGCTCACAAACCTCTGCAGGACGTGGCACCAGCTACAATTGAAGGTCAGCTCCGACAACACGCAGGCTTCGCAGCTCTGGTGCTGCAGGCAGGCTGCAAAAGAGAAGGTGGGGCCTCAGCACCACCGGCCTCCCCACATGCAACTCCCCGAATGCCAGGCCCTGACAGAACTGTGGTGCTCTGGCCAGGAGCCCTGTCACCTGAGTCAGCTCAGACCCGTCTCCTGTTCTTCCCTCGGTCACCAGGAGTCAGGTCCTGGTCTGAGGGCTTTGGCAGTGAGACCTAGTCCCTCCCTTCTTGGATCTAACAGTCATGTGAGGAGACAGACACTAAACCGACAATCAAACCAACGTAGCGACATAATTATTGCTGTGATGGGATTTATAAAGGAAAATTCCAGGCTATGATAAAGGTGTCCAAGGGACCTCACCTAGTCTGGGAGTTTATATTTCTAGGCTCCTGCCTACAAAGACAGAGTTGAAAAGGATTTTTGTTTAAATCAAGATATATTTATACAAAGTATAAGTTTAGGATGCATACACACCGGGTGTGCCGTGGTGGCCGAGTGGATAAGGCCACCAGATGTAGCCCACACGCATCCCAAGGATCTAAGTTCGAGAGCCAAGTCCAGGGAACAAACAAGATGAACAACTAAATAGAATTTCTCTTCCTGCCTGCCTCCTCACCTTCATTCCTGCCTTCCAAAAAGAATGGTGGGGTGTGGGGGAGAAGTCACCGTTAAGTGTTATCAGAGATGTAACTTGCTAGTCTTTACCGCCTCCTCCAGGACTGGAAGGGCAGAGCGCCATACCGTCCTCACCGACACTAACTGTTTTCTTTGGGGGACCATCACATGGCACACGAAGTAAGATGCCTTCCTGGCTGGTAGGAGACACACAGATAAGAGAAATGGGCTGCTTTTTGATAGATGCTCCCCTGCAGTTGAATGCCACCCTCTGGAGTGAAGCAGAGTGACCTAGTTGTACAAGGTCCAGGCATTTCACGACAAGGACAGACGGACACTCGCCCCAGTAACCACATGCCTACAGCGATTCGTGTGATGAGCAGCTGACTAGGACACGTTGATGGCAGCAGGAAGTGAAGACTAAGTACAGGGACATGAGTGCTCGTTCAACAGACATCACACGCATTCTTCCCATTTTCCTGGGCCTCTCGCACAGTCGTGAATTAGGGAGCCAATTAACTGCACTCCGTGGACCCCCACGAGATGGCAGCTGGGAACCACTCCTGGTGAGTGGGAGAAAAGCACCCTGGGCTCAGAGTGGTCGCCTCCAGTCACTCTGCAGGTGGCACCATGTCCTTTTCTCTGCCAGGCCTTTGCAACCCTGGAGGGTGGATGGATATCAGCAGGAAATAAGCAAGACTGGCCCGGCACGCGGATGAGAACTTTCTAGATGCTTTGCTCCCTGGTATATCTAGAGGACCCGGAACAGTGCTCAGCGTGTCCTAGGCAGTTAAATGTTTATAGAATCAATAGATGCTCTTGTCATCCCCACTTTACAGAGGAGGAAACTGAGGCTTGGGGAGAGTCCAGAAGCTAAGAGTGGCAGGGCTAGGTTGGGATCCAGGAATGTGGAGCTCTTAGCTTCAAAGTCCCATGTGGCTTCTGCTGCCCCAGCTCCCTCTCTCACCCCAGGCCATGGGTCTCTTCTAAAAGAGAGATCAGCCTCCAGTGGGAACAAGTTGGTCCCTCTTCTAGAAGAGCCCCATCCTTGCAGGGAAGAGAACTCAGCACATCCTTGCCTCTGGAAGAATCCCAGCTACCTGTTTCCCCTCCCAGGTAGCCTGGGGCTGGAGACACAGTTTCCCCAGGACAAGGCTAAGTGGCCTCCTGGGGATGGAATCACACAGCCTTGGAAGCACTGCCCTTCCCCCAACAGCTGCACCCACACAGGCACCTTCAGGGGAGCCGTGGTCAGGCCACTCCCAGTGACTCTGGAGGTCTCTTAAAAGTCCATGAGAAAAAAATGCCCCAAACAAAAAACCAAAAACCTCTGAGAGCCTTGTGATGTATTCATAAAACCCACTGATCTCATTCCTCATCTGCATTTCAGAGGCCCTGCATGCTATGAACTACTCACAAAATCACTGGAGGGGCGGGAAGTGACCTAGATGCACAGTGTCCCAGAAATGCATTCCCAGGACACTTCACTCCTTCCGCCCAGGCATCCACTCTGCCCTCGGATGTCCTTGCTCCTACATGTGAACTTGAGGCTTGCTCTGCCAGTCCTTGAGGAACTCCCAGAACTCCTGCTTAGATGGAGGGTGACTGTGGGGGTGGGGCTATGACCTGCAAGGGATACTAGCTCTGTGACCCCGCATTGTGTGAGGCCTTCCTCTCTTCTAAGGGGAGACACCTGCTAAAACCCCAGCTGAGATGTGGCCTAGCATGCGAGAACCATCTTCCTTCTCTTCCTCTTCTACCTCCTGTTCCCAGAAGCTGCAGGTTAGAGGGAGGCGGGGAGAGGCAGGAAGCAGAGAGTGTTGGGAGGCATCCATGGCTTCATAGGGAAGCGGGGAGGTACTGTGAATGAGGATTGGAAATCAAGTCTCTTTAAAACCCAAGAAGGGGAGTGCTTCTTCCTCTCCCTCACTCTCCCAGCCGCCCTAATAAAATCCCCAAAAGCATCTGGCTCTGGGGTCCAGAGCTGCAAGCTGTGTGTCTTCGCTAAAGCTAAGTGGGGATCAGGGGTCAGGGGCTGGGCCCACGGCTCTTAGAGAGCTGCTGGTTAAGTCCGTCTCTGCAGTCTGCCTGGGAAGTCCAGCATCGCTCTCTAAGGAAAATCCAGCAACAAACTTACAGCCAATATAGTTCCTCTGTCTTCTTTCTTGGGAGCTCAGTCTATGAGTTCACAGAGATACCTGTTTCATGGGTTTCTGTTGTGTGTTCAAACACAGGCTGTCATGCTCAAGCACAAACGTGTACAGTTCTGGCATGTGACAGCATTAGAACTGTCATTTATGTACACAGCTCTACCTACTGCGGTTCTACTTGACGGTGCTGGGAAGCAGGTGGTTATTGGGCCCATGTTACGCGTGAGAAACGCAGGCCCAGAGAAGTTAGGTGATGGTGCCCACCCAGGGGTCAGCGCTGGGCCCGGGAATGGGCTCAGTCTCTTTGACTCCAAGTCCCTTTCCAGGAGAGCGGACGCCCCCTCCACCAGTGAGAACTCACTGGGTGACGGGGTGAACTCCACAGCAGACATACTGGTGACCTTGCTGGGGTCCAGCTCCACACGGTGGTATTCAAAGATGGTCCTCCGCCGAGACTCTGAAACAGAGGCAGAGCTTGTCACCAGGGCCACCTCATGGCCAGAGGGCTTCGGCGTCTGTACCTGGAGCCTGACAAGTGGGCAAGAGACTGTGGTGAGTGAAACAGGGAGTCAGTAGGCACCCACTGAGGGTGAGGGGTAAGTCCATCAACTGGGAACAATGGTACTGAAGCTGCAGGGAGACAAGGACAGGAGCTGACCTTGAGAAAGAGCTTTGTGTTCTGAGCAGGTTAAATTACTCAATGCAGAGGCCTGGCTGCTCCTGGGGTGAGGACACAGGGGAGCCCATGCTTCCACAGGTCTCTGTGTCTGCACAGCTGCTGTCCCTTGACCCATAATGCTCTTCCACACCTTCTCTCCCTTCCAGTTCTGTCTCCAGGGCCATTTCCCCCAACAGTCCCTCCTGATCAGCTTCTTCCTCTTCCCACCTCAGGCCAGGTACCCTCCTCCCATTGTACTGGACACAATCTGTGACTATTAGGTCTATTTGGAGGATGGAAGCCATTAGACTCTTAGCTAGTCCTATGTCTGACCCACAGCGAGAGCTCCACAAATGCCTGCAGATGAACAGGCTGAACTGGGTTAACCTCTCTCCTCCTGGATGGAGGTTCAGGGTCTGGAGCCAGGTTTATGTCTTGTCTGGTCCCTGCAGAAACTTACAAAAGGACCCGAGTCAGGAGACCCAATTTCTAATTCAAGTCCTGTTTCCCACTCTCTCAACAAATGAAGGACATTGGTTTCTTGTCTGTGAAGGAGAAAGACAGAAACATCCTTTGTGAGGAAAAATCTGGTATTGGGCATGGAAAGACTTTCCCTTGAATGGCAATCTTAGATGCGCTGATGCTTCCCACCACATCACTATTCCCACCCAAGAACCATGATGTGGGGTTCCTTCAGTTTAGAAAGGCAGCCTGGCAGTCACTGACTTCTGTGAATGAGTTTCCCATAGGGGAAAGGGCCCTTAAGTGTTTGGTCTGCCCAGCATTCCTTTCTTCTGGAAACAACATACCCTTTGGGGGAAATGCTCATCCTCACATATGGTCTGCACAGGGGCTGCCATGTTCTTCCATTGCCCCATCTCCCCAGCCACACAATGATTGGCTCTGGGTTGGGCATCTGATGCAGCTGGGCCAATCAGAGACCTTCCCTGGTGAGTTTTGATTGTAAGCAAGCAGCCCCTCAGCTCTCTAGCAACAAACGCAGCAGATGCACAGTTGGAGTTGGTCCCGGTCTCACGGGGAAGGCCATGAGATAAGCAGAAAGCACTGTGGCACCCCAGGTCTGAGGGCCTGCCCTAGTCCCTACCTTTTGAGTTGCTAGCTCGTTCTTTGGTTCTTTGGGCTACATCTATATCCCCAAAGTACCCCCTTTCTGTTTCTGCTAGTTCGAGTTGGGTTTTGTCACTTAGAATAGCAGAGCAGGTGAAGACATGTTTGTCACTCAGCTGAAGGTGGTTTGGAGGAAAGTTTCCCAAGGTGGCAGCAGAACTCAGTAGGGACATTCACAAAGAGGAAGGGCCCTGTGCAGCTACTGGGTGCCCCCATTACTCTGCTCCCCCACTGTTTTTTGCCACTCACAGCCTGGGTCTCAAACTCAAGTCCAAGATTTTCTTTCATAGTCTGAGCCACAGAGAAAACCTGCTCCCCATATTGAATGAAGAATCTAGGGGAGCATTCACTACTTAAAAGAGTATTTCAGGTACATTTCTATCACGTATCTATCCCCAGTCTTGGAATTGTGCCCTCCTGCTTAACCCAGGATTGAACCCCAGTTGGTTTAATGCCAAAGCATGCTCTCTTCCCATCACCCCACACTCAGCTGCAGAGAAATGGGGGTTTGGGGCCTGCTCTGGGTCAAGCAGGAAGGAAAAGAAAGGTGGGGAGACCACCAAGCACATGGAGGAAGGAAGCCTGCCTGAGGAGGGTGACCACATAGGCTGGGAGGCTTGGGGTCGCTGCCTCCAGGACAGGCTATCTATCATTTTCACCTGGGTGACAAGGGACTTCAGCTCAGTGAGCCTCATCCAGAAATGGAACTCCTTTGACTGCACTCATGGGACTGTTCTGAGAATGAAAGAAACAACGTCTGTGTAGAGAGCACGTGGCCAGAGAAACCCAGTGAAGGCGTCTTGTTCCTTACCCTCAATTCCTTCCACCCTTAGTTTTCTGGTGGCTGATTCTCTAGGGCATTTTTCAGCCTCTCTTAACCCCCCAAACTCCACCCTAGTCCAAGTTTATGAACTTGAATATAAAGAGGAAGAATGACACATTTCATTGCCCCCATTTCAGACGACATATTGACCAGTGACTCTCTAGTAGGTCTCTCAGCGCTTCAGCTGCTCCTGAGGGGAGCTGATGGAGTGGAGACCCTAGGGGAAGCAGCCAGAACCTGGACAGCTCTGTCTCCCCACCCTCACCCTTCCAGCCTGAGTGCCAACCCCCAGCGCTCAGATGAGCGGTGGGCCAGATTCCTGGGGAAATCTCCCATGACACCTCTGAGGAACATTCAGACCCCTCTAAACCCCCACTATAGACTCCAGTGGTGAGAGACTGTGGGAGGACTTTGACCTTGGCCTTCCTCTCCTGCCAGAGAGGATGACTATCCCAGTCCTGCGGTGCCCTCCCTCCTGAACTGGAGCTAGGTGGCTTACAATGAGACCCAGGCCTCTTTCTGCTTGGTTCTCTCCTTCCACAGGAGGCAGATCAGGGGACTAGCTGGAGTAAGTGGGTGGGACAGGGGGCCCAGGTAATCCTGAAGGATGCTGCCCAGGTAAGCACTGCCCAGGTAAGCACTGCCCAGGTTAGCACTGCCCAGGTTAGCACTGCCTAGGTAAGCACTGCCCAAGTGAGGGTCTATAATGAGGATGAGATGGGCCTCAGCTTCAGAGACTCAGACATATCAGGGTGACACGCAATGGCAAGATTCACAAGTGGGAAACTGAGGCCTGGATACTGATTCACGGGTGAGACTTTGCGCAGCACTTTACAGCTTACCAAGGTGATCAACCACCTTCAATGGCAAACATCTATTTCCATGAGAACACTCACACAAAAGCACAGCACTGCCACGCATTGCATTCACTCACCCAACACAGCACATGGCACCTCCTGGGTGCCAGGGCGCTGCTAAGTCCTGAGCTCTTGGTGACACACAGGCCACGCTGGCCCTGCCCGTAGGGATCAAGTCATGGACGGTAACTGGATCCAATGCTTGTATTCACTCTTACAACCCCGAGATACAGACAGAATTCACCCTTCTTCCCATTTCACAAAGGAGGAAACGAGATCAAAGAGGAGACACTATTTTTCCAAAGCCACTTAGCATTCTTTTTTCTCGATGCCAGTACAGCTCCAGGGAGATACCGAAAGTGTGCATGGAGGTGTGTTTCCCAGCTGGCTCCCGAGCGGGGAGGCCTGTTTTGTGGCACTTACCCATCTCCGTGGCGTCGATAGCCCCCGGGCTGACTTCCAGCTGCCAGTCCGGAGTCACCAACACAGGTTGGTCAGCTCGGACTGGCCAGCTGGCTCTGCCTCTGGGGCACCACTGCCGAGGGGTCTCTGTGCTTCGAAGGAGCTGAAGGGAGACATTTACAACTTTTTCTTTAAAAAGATAACCAGGCCGATGTCCCCTGAATGAAGCAATTCTGTGTTTTACTTTTTGTTTCCTCAACAGTCCTGACCCTGAGACAGAAGAGGCCCTGGGGTCAAGCTTCCTAAATATTAGATGTAACCGTCAGATGTCTGCAGGGATATTATGGTCCTAAGAAAGAGAGAAACCGCCAGCAAACGCTAAAGAAGCAGGGTTCACAGAGCCCTGCACATGTGTGTGCACATTCACACAGACACACACATATACACACCGCCATACAGACAGACACATCCACAGACCTACACGTGGACACACACACATACCACAGACATTTGCACACACACAGAGACATCCACGGACACACAAGGACACACACATGACACACACAGACACATAGACACACACACTTTTTTTTAAAGGAAAGGTGCAGGCAGGAATGAAGGCGAGTAGACAGGCAGGCAGGAGGAAAATGGAGGAAGAAGTATTTTATGTATTTTCATTTAGTTGTTCATCTTGGTTGTTCCCAATTCCCACCCCCAACCCTACCCCAGGAAGTGAACCTGGGTCCTCTGGATGTATATGGACTGTGCTCAGCCAGAGGTGGTGGACCCAACTGCTACTCCACCAGGGCACATCCTGTTTTGTTTTGTTTTTTAATAAGAGAAGAGGAAGGAAGAGGAGGAAGAAGCATTTTTAATGCAGGAAGGAAAGAAGAGAAGGGGGAAGCACTTTTGTTTATTTATTTGTGGTTGTCTCCCTTCTTGCCCTGCCCAGGGTCTGAAACCCAGGTCCTTAGACTTTACATGGTCCACACCCCAGCTTCTGCCTTAGCCCTTGAGCCACCAGAGTGACCCACCCCACACTCTTACTGACACGAGAAAGGCCCCTTGGAAGCAGGAGTGGGGTCTAACAGAGCCTGGGGTGAGGAAGGCAGCTTTTCACAATTCATCTGCCCAGAAGAGGCAGCAAACTTTGCTTCACACGAAGGCCGTGTGCAGCAGTGGCCACCCTGCGGGTCACCAACTGCTCTGCGCAGGTGGCCTGGCTGTGAATGAGCGTGGGGGATAAGATGGGGACTGACTAGGTGGCAGATAGGGAAGTTCCAGGCTGACTTTCACAGCTTCATTCCACCCCCCAACCCTAGGGTCATCTTTCCTTCTGAAAAATCACCCTTTTTTAAGCACCAAAATGTAACAGATCTAAAACTGACACAAAACTCCAGGTCTTCTATTTCTTGCCTCCCAAGACCAAGAGGTCTAGAGTCTCTGTAAACCTTTCCTCCTTCTTTCCGTGTCATTCTTCAAGGCTCAACTCAAGTGACACACCCTCCTTGAAGACACTCCACCCTCAGACCAGTTCTTGCAACCTCCTCTGAGCTCCTGCTAGATACCACTTGGTCAATGTTTACTCTCCTGGGCACCCACTCCCCGAGTCTCAAGCTCCCCAAGGGCAGAGCTTTCCAGCTATCTGTCTCTGTCCCCGGTCCAGCATCAGGTCCTGCACATAACAGGACCTCACACAATGACTGTGAATGAATGAATGGGTTACAGTTAAGTCACGAAAACCTCAGTGACTTATTATAACTTCAGCCCTCAGCCCAAAGGAAGAATGCTCTTCCTGCCCAGGCCACCACAGATTACGGCCTGTCTCAAAAGGGCAGCCCCCAACAGGCCACAGAAAGGCAGACATACCCCTTCCTAAATTAGAATTCAGAGTAGGAGAGCTGGATTCTGGATTTCTTCACCTGCAAGGCTGCAGGGGAGAAAGGTCAGAAGGAGGATGAAAAGGCAGAAACAGATCTGGTTGGGGCACAAATGGAGACAAGGACTTGTCAAAGCGGCCAATTTCAGAGACAGAGACATAGAAGTAGTGACGTGGGAGGCAGGGAGGGCTCGGTCTCCTGTCATCTGGGCTGGAGAGGGGAATCGGGGATGTGTTTTAGGTAAGGGGGCCAGCCAGAGAGGGCTGCATGTCCTTCCAAATCCAACACACCCCGACCAGCAGGGCAGGGGCGATGCGGGGAGGAAGGGGGATGAGGGCAGGTGCGGAACTAGAGCTCTGATTTAAAACATTTGCTCACTTCAGCTTGCTAACGTGTACTTATTTGAGAGTATGGCTTTGGTAATATTTTAATTTTTCTGTACACAGAATTCTTCAGATCCCATCTTAATAGCCCCTCTGAGTTGTTTGCTTGCAGATTATCTCAGCAACATCTGGGGCTCGCCCAAAGCTGATGGCGCCCATCTGCACGGCCCACACATTGGAAGACAGAGGCCACCGTGAAGCCACATGGCCAGCAGTTTGAGATGTTCTGTTCTATCTCTGCTTCCACTCATCAAAGATTTAGAAACACAAAAGCCCAGACACAGAAAGTCTGGCCGCCTGATCAAGACATGTTAATGACTCAAAAGGGAGGTTTTTGTGTCCTGTTTGTTTCAGTACAAGACATCAGTGGGGGAGAGAGATGGATTCCTGACAAGAAATCAGAAGACTGGTAGGACCAGCCATCACTTCCCTCCAGCATGGTGGTTACGGTATAAAAAGGTCTAAGATGGTGGTTTGGGGAAAAGTTTGCATTCACTCCTTCATGAATTCCTTTGCTTATGTGTTCATTCCATACCCTAGTGAGGGACCCCACAGAGAAACACCATGAACGTCCTGCACCCCAAAGAGCTTTCAGCCCAGGATGGTAGGCAGGAAGCAAAGCAGAAAAGGGGCAAAGGACTCTGGTTATTGAGACAAAGACAAGATTCAAGGGACAAGCAGAGGGAGGAACAGGAGCGTATAAAGTGGAGTGACCTGGTGCCTTAACGGTTAAGTCCGCCAGAATAGTCCATATACATTCTAAGGACCTGGGTTCGAGACCCCAGTTGGAGGGAACAACCAGGATGAACAACTAAATAAGATAAAGTGCTTCTTCCTCCTCACTCTTCCTGCCTGCCTCTGATCTTCATTCCTGCCCGCACCTTTCCTTAGAGAGAAAGAGAGAGAGAAATAAAGAAAAGTGCAAAAAGGCAGGAGGGATCCTCAGTAGATAAAATGCTCCTTTTTTCTGAGGTAAGAAGACACAAAGGCTTTAATCTGGTGGGGCGCCCTCCTCCCAGCCCTCCCATCCTGCAGCCAGTTCCATAGCCTCCCCCACTCCACCCCCGGGCCCCACAGCCTCACCCCAGCAGCCCAAACAGAGGGACGCACAGGCCTCTAACACATTGCTGGACACAACTCTGCCTTTGAAAGGAAGGGAAAGTTCTCATAAAGGAGAAAGTCTGGAGTGTTGGGGCCGTCGAGGCCATTCCAGGGCCAGCCAAGGGGCAGGCGACAATGTGACGCCCTTTATAATGAAATCTTCATGAATTGTTTCAGAATTAAGTCATTCAGAATCTCTGCCCATTTTGACATTGGCTTTTATGTCGCCCATGGAACGAAGGGCTTCTTTAAGGAATAGAGGCAAGGAGAGTAACTTCTGGGCACCCCTCCGGCCCAGAGGAGGGTAAGGCTGCTCTGTGTACAGCCTTGTGTGCTGCTGCAGAAAAATGCTGAACTGAGATATACAAACATTCTCTGCCTCGGAACACGCTCTGCAGACCCTCTGCTCCATTGCTCCTCTGCAGCAATTTGCACAAGGAAGTAAGAGCAAGACAAATTCTGGCTGTTTTCAGTTTCTCCTTCCCTTAGTCTTGGAGCAAGACTGCAGAATTGCCTCCGTCAGGCAGGGGTGGGAGAAAGCGTTCCTCACAGCATCACACCTGTCTTAGGTCCAGGTGGGCTGGAACAATGAGAATATGTAATCACAGGGTGTGGAGACCAGCGGGCTCGCCCCGAACTTCTGTCTCCATGAAGCTGCCGTGGTTTGGGATGTGCTTTAACATTCAGTTCAGTCTAATCCAAATGAATTCCCTACTTGCTGGACTGAATATCAGACCCAGAGGAATCCGAGTCTCTTAGCCACATAAAAGCTATCATTCTCCAAAGCAGAGGTCGTGGCCCATTTTAAAATGCAAAGAGGGCCATGGATACTGCCCCAGAAAAAATGGGGGCGCGTGGGTATGCTCCGCCCCCTCCGTGATATTCCTTTGAGAGTCTATGTCTGGATGCCCAAGATAAAAACTTTGACAAGAGACGCAGTGATTGACGCACTCATCTTCATGCTCATGGGGTGCCCAGTCCCTGATCCTACGTAGGGTCACCACAGAGCCGGAACAGATGCTCTGCGACCCCCGTCCCCTTCGGGGGCACACACTCATGCACTGTCACTCACTTCCGGAGTGCCTGCCCTGTTGTAGGCACTGCACTAAGTGCTGGGGCCACAGTGAGTTCGCGAGGAGCTCACAGCTCGCTGGGGAGAAGGCAGACCAGCAGGGCCATTTGAGGAGTTCCATGTTAAAGGCTAACAGCGCTGGGGGTGAGAGGAAGAAATCATTCATTCTGCTGCAGGGATGCGGTAACACCTGACCAATGGAAGATAAAGATTGCCAGGTGGTGAAAGGGGTGGGAGGGACGAGGAAATGTGTCACAGAGATGCAGACAGCCTGCGGCATGTCTGGGGAACCCCGGCACACAGACCAGTGCTGCCTGGCCCAGGTGACTAAGGGGTCTGGAGAGGGGCCCAGAAAGGCGGGCTGTGCCCAAGTGTACGGGGCCTTGACTGGCACACCAAGGATGTTGGCTTGATGCCGCAGGCAACTGTCACCTGAGAAGGACATGCTCAGACAAGAAGGCAGTGACAAGAAGGAATGGGGGGACAGAGGGAAGGCAGATGGGAGGCTTGGAGTCCTTGGTTGCTCAGTGTCTGGGTGTCAGATACCAGCTTCCCAGGCAAACAGCACCCAGAGCCACCGAATCCACAGCTCCCACATCAGAGCCCTGTGTCCCCTCCTGGCCGCCCAGAGCAGGTGCAACGGCCCCTGTGTTATTTCAGGGTGGTTTGCTTCACCCCACTTCCCACTCCTCCCAGGCTGGCTCCTAAACTGCCTTTCTTTGCAGAATCACAGAGACACCTCAGATACAGACGCCCACTCCCGGGGGATCTGACTTCCTCTCATTTACCCTCATTCCACACACTTCCAACACATTTCCCAAGGCTCTGCCAGAGGGAGCACCGACAAGCCAGCGCAGGCCCCAGCCCGATGGTTCCATAGAGAACTGCGGGGGAGGGAGTACAGACTCGGAGATCGGTCCTGCAAAACAGCCAGGGGTGTGCGCGCAGGTCTGGGGAACGGAGGAGAAAAGGAGTCACCCGCTGGGTAGAATGGAGGTGGGTGGGTCAGATTCAGAAAGTCCCAGTGGTGGACCCCAGGGTCAACAACTGTACACAATCTGGATTTCAGTTCTCCCTTTCACAGCTGTGTGACCACATGTAAGTCCCTCCTCTGAGTTTCTGTGTAAACTTTCGTGCTGGGGACGGGGTTAAATCAGGGAGGGGTAGCCTCTAGAGAGCCCAGTGATCCCTGCCTGCTGGTATGCACACCCGGTGTAACCTGTCCTGGGCGTGGGCTGCCCGGAGTGTCCTACTTCCAATATGGCAAGAGTGAAGGTGAGCTCCTCCCTTGCTGAGCTCTGCTGCCGTCGTCCTCGTGTGCTCTGCTGGAAGCCAGCTGCTAGGCCGTGAGGTGAGCTGTCCAAGGGGAGGCTCACAGGGTAGGGACCGAGAGGGGCCTCCTTGAGGAACTGAGTCCTAACGATACCACATAAGTGCCCTTGAACGCCACCTCCCTGCCCCAGCGAACACGGAGATGACTAACCCAGCAAACACAGCGGCGAGAGCAGCTGGAGAAAGACCCTGAACCAGAGGAACTGGCTAAGTCAGGTTTTGCTTTCTAATCCACAAAAACTCAGAGATAATACACTTGCTGTTTTAAGTTGCTACATTTGGGGGTAATTTGTTACGCAGCAGTAGCTAATTCATACAATCAGCCATAGTGAGACTAGTAACCAGCCCAATACAGGTGTAAACCAACCAGTTGCATGCTGATGAGTGACGATCTTGGAGGCCCTTTCTGAGCCACTTGCTAGAGCACTGAGGGCGGGAGAACCAGGGGAGAGGCAAGTGGAGTAGTGGCGATACCCTGGGAGCTGAAACCAGTAGCTATTTACCAAAAGAATGGAAGTACCTCAATCTTTCAACAACTGACACGACCACGGTGGGGTATTCCAGCTGACTCTCAGCCCTGGATCCACTCTCTAGGGTTGGAACTGGGCCTTTAAGGATGGCATGGTACCCACAGGCCTCCTGTGGGAAAAGGAAGTCCCAAGTCTGAACTTAATGAAGAGTTTTCTGCTGCTGCCCTGTGAGTTTACAGATTGCTCCATGCACACACACAAAGACGGGGAAACAATCTGTTACTTAAGACACAGTTTTCAGATAGCAGCTACATGACTGAGGCACTAAAATATAAGGAACAGACAGAAAAGTTCAAGGCATGTTTGAGAAAAGGAAGAAGGAGGGAGGTTAACCTGCATGGAGTGCCTACTATATACCAGGTACCACGGAAGGGCTCACACTGAGTCCAGGGCCTCTGGGAATGGGGTGTTCGCAGCACGGGGACACGGTGTAGCGGGCAAGGAATGCACAGTGCTAGAGAGAGTACTGATGGAGTAGAGAGGCAGAGGACACTGGGCTCTGAAAAGGGAGAAGGGAGGAGAGGAGGGGTGAGGTGTGGCCTGGTCGGGTGTGGCCACCAGCCGCTGGCCCATGGGCAGTGCATGGGCTGAAAGGACCCATAACCAGACCATCTGCAAATGATGCCTCATTTGCAGCTCAGCTGGGTACACGTACCCTCAAACCCACCAGAGCCATTTCCTCCCAGAACTATAGGCCGGGAACCACCCTAGTTACTCTGAGGACTGAATTAGTCCCAAGCAGAAGCAGCAAAGACCCTTTCTAGGCATGTCCTGGAGGTCTAAAGGATAAAGTCACCAAACACAGTCCAAATACATCCCAAGGACTAAGGTTCGAGACCCAGAGCTGCGGGGGTGGGTGGGGGGAGTGGGTAAGGGGGGATGTGGCAATCAAGATGAACAACTAAATAAAATAAACGTATCTTCCTCTTTCTTCCTGCCTACTCGCCTTCATTCCTGCTTGCACCTTTCCTTTAAAGAAAAAAAAAAAAACCTTTCCAGAAGTATATGTAAGTCAGATCCCCCAAATATTCTGGAGGGCTAGAGTGGCATGTAGATGCCCATATAAGCACACACAGTGACTGTCTTACCAAGAGATGCTGTACTGTGGGTAAAGGCTATGCCTGCATCTGTGCGGCCAGGAGTACTGGGCAAATGCAGATTTGGGGGACAAGGGAAGCGTGGAAAGGGAGCTGGTAGAGGAGGAAAGGACTGGCAAACTCCTGAAGGAGGAAAAGAATGCCCAGTTTTATTTTTCAGGCCTGTAGGGAGTGATTCATTCATCAGGACCTGGGCACTTGATTTCTCAGGTCATCCTCAGCACAACGTTCCAAGGGGCTCTAGGCTCCCAGAGGAAGATGAGGGCTCCTCGGTCAGCCCCTGCCTTGGGACACACAGCAGATGAAAGAGTGAGAGGCAGGCAGGCAGGCTCACCCACACAGAGTGAAAGGCACCGGCATCTCCGGAGCTCAGCCAGCCATGTCTATCAAAACTGGGATGCACCCTACCTTTGACCCAGGGATGCCACCACTGAGAATCTACCTTATGGAGATACTCACACAGGCACATAAAAGCCATACTTGCAGGAACACTCACTGCAGCATTATTTGTTGTAGCAAAAGATTAGAAAGAATCACAAAACCTACACCCAAGGGCTGGACTAAATAAAGGTATACCCACTAAAAGAGTGAGCTGCGGGCTACTCGGGGATGAAGGTCAGATATACTGGGTTCCAGGGCAGAACAGAGGGTAGCGGATGGGAGGTATTCATGACTGTGCTCCCAGAAGACTTGAAAACCTTCATTTGGTATCTTTGAGACTTTTTCTTTTTTTTTTTTTTAAAGAAAGGTACAGGCAGGAATGAAGGCGAGCAGACAGGCAGGCAGGAAGAGAGGAGGAGGAGGTAGCACTTTATTTTATTTCCATTTACTTGTTCACACTAGTTGTCTCCCCCCGGACCCGGGACTGGAACCCAGAGGTATGAGATCTAACTGCTACCCCAGCAGGGCCTCTTTGAGACTAACTGGAAGGGGTGCTGAGTGGTCCTAGTTCCCTGTCCCCTCTCCAGCCAAGCAGTGCCTCCCATTGGAGATTTTATTAGAAAAAATGATTCCTCTGCTCTAATGGAGGAAGTTGAAACTCACCCTGCCTCTTTCTTCCCCCAGGTCCCATTCGTCTCTCTACCAGCCACACTGCCCACCACAGGCAGGCCCCACCCAGCTGAGTCCAACCTGGCTGAGGTCTCTGCTGCACCCCCGAGGACTCACCTGGCACATCTGGGGATGGATTAAGAATCATGAAGGCATCTGACAGGCCTGTTTTCACAGGGTGCTGGGAAGAGCTGATTTCCAGGATAGACATAGGGATCTGCAGCAGGGGAGAAGAGGCTTCATCTACACCCCCAGCACTCTTGAGCCAGCCTGGAGTTCCCACTGAGCTCCAGTCCCATTGCCTGCTCGGGGTCACCTTGAGGAAGACTCAAACACATAGCTCTC
Source organism: Solenodon paradoxus (assembly GCA_004363575.1). Taxonomy (NCBI): domain Eukaryota; kingdom Metazoa; phylum Chordata; class Mammalia; order Eulipotyphla; family Solenodontidae; genus Solenodon; species Solenodon paradoxus. The sequence goes on from RJWH01001864.1 coordinate 199,474, forward strand.
TATCCAAATCCCAGTCCTCCATGCCATCCTCAAGCACATTTCTTACTCTTCATCTGAATGGCACCTCCATGTCGGAGGAATCACCCTTGACCCCTCCCTTTCCTTTTTCTCATACATCTCCAAATCCTACTCATTAGCCAACTAGCTGGATCTCAGATCTCCCCAGTTCTTCCATCTCCCACCACCCTGATCCAAGCTGGAGCTCCTCTCTCCTGCGTCATCCCCCAGGACCTGCTCTGAGCTTCCAACAATCTGGTCTACACTCTGAAGCTAGAGTGATCTTTTTCAGAGGCAAACATGGTTGGTTCCCTGCCCAGTCTTGCCCCTCACTCTCTCCCCTCCAGCCATGCTGCCTTCTTTCAGCACTTTGTACTGGCCATGTTATCCTGCCACAGGACTTTTGCACCTGCTTTTCACTTTCCCAGAACATTCTAAAATTTCAATTCTTCCTCAGGGAAAGCTCCCCCAACCCCTGCTCTGGTAAAGCACCCCAAGAAAGTCTTTCCTGGCACCAGAGACCTGTCCTTAGGGACACTTGTCACAATGGCAATTCTAGACCTGTCCTAGCAATTACTGTCTGTCTTCCCAACTAAACTCGGAGCTCCACAAGTGTAGGGCCCACAGCCATCTCGGTACCTACTACGTGCCAGCATCGCTTTCTTGACAGATATTTGCTAAGTGAAAGACTCCAAGGCCCAGTGATCCCTGTAGATGGGTTCACTCACCTCCTTGTAGCCAAATACAATACGACCATCATGATGCAGAGCTGCCTGGAAGGTGAAGCTGCCCTTGTCCTCCCGGCCTTGCAGGTAGACATGGTCCCACTGAACAACGCAGAGTGTCCCTGGGGAGAAAAGCAAAGGCCCAGATGGGTATGGAGGCAGAGCAGGGAGCAGGGCCCTGCAGAATCAGTGACCAACATGGATTGGCCAAGGTTGGGTCCCTTAGGGATGTGGCTGGAGGCAGGAATTAAACAGCCTACAAACATCAGTCTGGAGAGGAGGCAGAAGCCCTCTTCATTCCCCCTAATTGAGACAGTGGACTAGATCATCTGCTACCCCATACACAATTCCACCCTCCTCCCTGCTCCTGCTTCTTACCTATCCTGACCTCTTGAGATGAAAAAGAGGAGAAACTCAGTTCTGGGGTTGGAGGTGGAGGCAAGTGCTTAAGAGACAACCAGTGAGGGCAAGAAACAATCAAGGTGCTAATATTAATTTCACCTCTCCTATTAAGCCACATATTTTCCTCTCATTATCTCATCAGATGCTACTGGGGAGCAAGCATTTTGTCCCCATCTTACTGGCAAGATGACTAAACACAGAAAGATGGGGTGGCTTCCTTGCTGTGTAACTGTGGACAAGTCCCTTGCCCCTCTGGCCCTTGGGTTCCTCTAAAGAAACTGGATCAAGGGGCAGTGGAGCTGGGTGAATTAAACTCTGCAATCTGTCCTCACCATTGTCAAAGTAGATAACTGTGGAGTTGCTGGAGTAGCCAGGGTTGAAGTTGGCCATCAGAGGAGCCACGTACTGTGTAGCTGTGAGCATCTGATGGACCAGGTCCCCCATAAAGATGAAGCCTGGGGAGGGGCAGGCAGACGAATTAGCAGAGTTGGCCAGAGCACATGCTTCCTTGGGTTTCTTTCCCCACACACAGAAAGGGCAGAACAGGCAGACCTCTGTCTCCCCATCCTGGGGGGCTCGGGGTCTGGCGTGTGTGGAGCAGATGACAGAAGTTTCTCCCTGCCCATAGAGGTGGGCATAATCTCCCCGCTTCCCTGTGCTCCTCATGGAGACAGGGAGCTGGTCCCTGGACCCAGACTCTTAATGCAGTCTCATTCAGACTCAGAAACACAGGTACCAACTAGCCTGAGCCAGCCAGGCGGGCCTGCGTGCATGTACACATGCACATGAGCAAGGCAATCAATGCAAGGAAGGTAGCCTGACACACTCACTGACTCCTAAGCATGGGCTCCCAGGAAAGCCAAATGTGGGTCCCTCCCCAGTCCATTCTCCACAACCCTGTCTCCAGTGATGCTCCCCAGAGGTACCCCAAGTTCTGGCTGAGATCTCCAAACCCTCCTGGCCCCCTGTCATGGCCTTACCTCCAGTTGCTATGGTGATCTGCCGCAGAGGATGCCCGTAGAAAGGGAAATCAAAGGACAAGACCACTCTCTGTGGGGGACGGGAGAGAGTCAGCATGGACCCCCGTTGCAGGCCAAGGGGCTGGGCACCCGCACTGCCCCTTGCTTCTCTGGACAGGGTAGGGGGCAGGAATGTTCAGGGCAGGCTTCCAAGAGCACAGGTGGGCACCCAACTCTGAAAAGCCCCCCAGGGATCCTCTGGCAAGCACCTCCCAGCTCACAGAGCTCAAGCCACAGCCATGGTCACCGCCAGGCAAGGTGGGCCGGCCCCCAGCCTCCCAGCCCCAGACAGCCCTGCTGGGGCCTGGGGCACTCACCGAAGCCTGCCGGTGGGTGCTGGAGAGGATTCTGTGGACCTTCACTTGGCTCCGGTTGGCCTCTGCCAAGTCCACCCACAGCTCGTGGCTGCGGGGCTCTCTGGGGCCGTACAGACGGGACACGTAGTAGTTGTGGTTCTTCTCCTGCCGCCGCCCAAGACAGAGGCCACAGGAGGTGTGAGGAGCTGCAGGCAGGCCTCCTCTACCCACCCCACCAGACTTCCTGACACCGGAGGCATGACCTACGGCCCGCAGGGCTGGGCTGGCCGGGGTTTCCCTTGACCACAGACAACTCGAGACCTGTCTCCTAGCTGTGCCCCCAACAGCTCCGGCCTCAGCCAGACCCATACCTGCTACCCCCTGCTCTGCCCTGCTGTTCCCAGACAAGCCCGGCTCTTCCTGCAGCCCCATCTGCCACGGCTGAGCTCTGCTTGGGGCATGAGGAGAAACCTGCAGGGTGGTCGTAAACAGAGCTCTGTCTTCAGGGGACCCCCGGGATTGAGGGGAGACACTGCCCCTGCCCTGGAGAGCGCACTTGTTTAAGAGCCAGAATTAAAAACTGGATCCTACGGCGTTCCTGTAGGTCCGCCACCCCTGGCTGGGCATAATCCACATACATCCCCAGGACCAGCGGGTGGGGAGGGATGGGGTGATTGGCGGGTGGGAACAACCAAGACGAACAACTAAATAAGGTGAAGAAAAAATGCCTGCCTGCTCACCCTCCTTCCTGCCAGCACCTTTCCTTTAAAAACAAAAACAAAAAATGAATCTTAGAAGTCACCAGTCTAAAGGAGGAAGCAGACCCTTGATCTTGGGGGATGGTGAGACTGAAGGAGGAGGTGGGCCTTATGCAAACAGAACATACACACAGAGACCCTCAAGCGAAGAAAACACAGGGTCCACACTTCAGTCACTAGAGGGCTAAGGACATATTTTTAACCTCTGCTCAGTGCTGGGAGGGGATCCAACCAAGAACAAGCCAAAACACGGTGGGCTGGGGGGTAATTCTAGAAAGACTCCCTTCAGAAGTGCAGTTAGGGCCAGGAATCAAGAGGCTGGGGAAATGGTTGGCAGAGGGAGAACGAGCCTGGAGAAGGCAATGTCACAGCGTTTCCACCCAGTCGGGAGGAAAGGATACAGAACCGTGGTGGGCAATTTCACCTGACCGCTGACCGCTGCCGCAGAGGAAGCTGCAGACCCGGGAGGAGCCCTGGGCGCCATCAGCCATTACAGAGGCTTCCCGATGACGGCAGTGTCTGTGGACACCACAGAGCGGGCCATGTTCTCCCTGCCAACCTGCCAGCTGCCCAGTTGGCCCTTCACCGGGCCCAGCAGGAACAGGCAGGAGGGATGTCTACTCTTCCCAGCGGCCGGCCAAGAGGCAGATTCAATTCTTCTGACAAGTGACATGCTTTGGGGACCTGGAGTCCAGGCAGGGCTGGAGAAGGTGAGCAGGAGAAACATGGTGCGGTGATTCCCGCTGCTACCGCCTCCTTCCCCGCAGCCTGCATCAGCCTCAGCACAGCATCCAGACAAATGTGAGCCATGCGCCAGGCCCCTCACTGTTCACCAGCCATCTGAGGCTCCCACCCTCCAGACAAAACCCAAACCTGGCATTCAAGCTCCCATCAGGAGCCAGCCGGCTTCTCTCTGGCTTCTCTGGCACCCCGTCTCCTTCCCCTGTGAATGGCCGTGCGCCCTCCCACGGACCAGGTTCCCTCAACAGCCGCAGGGCACTGTCGTCTCTCACACCTTTGCACAGACGGGTGCTGGAGCCATCTTCCTTGACTTCTCTCCTGGCGGAGTCCTACTCCTTCAGTGCTCAGCTGAAACATTACCTTCCTATTGACCTTCTCCCACACTGTCCCTCCCATGAGGATCCCCATCTCCTGAAAATGGCCCCACCATCCGTGGGGTCCTTGGGTGATTCGCATTCTCTTTGTGAGTCCTGTGGGTCCGTGCTTGCTGGATTTCTGATGTTAGAAGGTCCACACTGAGGCGGGAGAACCATGCAAGGGGGCCGCCTGCCCCTGCTGCCATCACACCCACTCTGGGTCCCTGAAGGTGACCAGGGGAGGAAGCACCGCCCCCAGCACCAAGGCAGCTGGGCACATGCCCACAGCTCACAGCTGCCCTCGGGGAAGAGCTCCTTCACTTCCACCTCTTATCCTCGTGCCCCAGGAGATCTGATGCCACATCTTGTCCCCCTAGGTTTCCTTCGCTCGGACTTCCACCCGTCCCTGCTGGTATCCCCGCCTTAACCAAAAATAAGAAAAATCAACCCCCAAAATCACCTGCCAAGAAACAAAGCTCTCTGCACACTAATTCTCACCAAGAGATGTGCACAAAGAAACCCAGCGGAGTCTGGTGGCCCTGCAGCCCGCTCCCTGGGATTCTAGGGTAAGCGGTCTGTCTCCGCCGCAGTGCAGAATACTTGGAGGCCCTGAGCAAAGCTGCACATCTTCAGTGGGCGCCACCCCAGCTCTGAAGCTGGTGAGGGACAGCTGCAGACACCTGCTGTCACCATGTGGACAGCGTGCCTCCCCTGACTGGTCCAAACGAAAAAGTAGTTTATTAAGGGGCATCAGCCAGCCTGTAATTTTGCCTGAAGAAAGGAAACCAAGTTTAGAGGCTTCAGCTGTCATCTCCATGTCTGCTCCCCCACCACCGCCCATATAGACTATGAGTCCCCAGCGTGCAGGGACAGCAAGGTCCCCTAGGCACCTGTGGCTCCAGGTCCTCATAGCCTCAGTGAGCAAGACATGCTTGCCAATTGAGAAAGTGGGGGAGACCCTTCATTTTGCCTTGTTATAAAAGGAGGGACCTGTGCTTTGTACTGAATAGAATTATTGGAAATAAACCTGCCTCCCTAAATCCCGTGCTGCCTTTTTATAACCAGGGGTGAAGGGAAAATGAGGGACCCCACAGAGCAAAGCAGTGTTTAGATAGCACTTGGGTCCCTTCGCCTGCTGTTGCAGGCTTAACCGTGTCCCGCCGAAGCTGCGGTCTAGTCCTAACTCCCGGGATCTACGTACGGATGTGACCTTATTTGGAAACACAGTCCTTACTTAATGTCATTGACAGGTTCTGAAAACTGTAACTTTAAACAAAACAACATAAAAGGAAACCAATTTTACCATAGGTTAATTGAGAGGAACAAGAGTTAATTTTCTTTTAAGTATATAATAAATAAGCATATATGATGACAAAAAAGCATCACCTAACTTCTAAGTAAAGACTCAAAACAGTCTAATATTCGATAGTCATTTGTATTCATTCGTTCATTCATTTTCCAGCCTCCTTATCCCTGTTTGGGTCTCAAGTGGCTGGAGCCTATTCTCAGAGTACAAGGGGAGGAGTCCACCCTAAGGTAGGGTGCCCATCCATTGCAGGGCACACACACACACAATCACACACGTGCATATACACACACATGAACACATACATGCATACACATGCCATGCATGCACACACTTACATACATATACTCACTCACTCGCTCGCACAAGGCCATGGAGACACACCAACGAACCTCACTGCACACCTTTGGGATGTGCAAGAAAACTGGTCACCTGGAGAAACCCCATGCACACATGGGGGGAAAGTGCAAACCCCATAGTCAGAGGCCCCACAGAGAATCAATGTTTTCTTCTCTCAACAGCATTGTAACAAAATGACATGAATGAAACTACATATTCAAGAAGCTGCTGTTGAGTCTTTGCAAATGTAATCAAGCTAAGGTGAGATCATGTTGAGTAGGTGAGCTCTCAGTCTAATGATGTCTTTCCTTGTTAAAGAAAGGGGAGAAGGTGCGCCCTGGTGGAGCAGCATTTGGGTCCATCGCCTCCGAAGGAGTGCAGGCCACACTGAAATCTGGGTTAGAATCTCAGGTCCAGGGGGAAAACAATCAGTGTGAATAGCTAAATGAAAAATAAAATAAAATGTTTCTCCCTCCTCTCTCTTCCTGCTTGCCTGCCTACTTGCCTTCATTCCTGCATCATCTTTCAGAGAGAGAAAGAGAGAGAGAGAGAGAGAGAGAGAGAGAGAGAGAGAGAGAGAGAGAGAGAGAGAGAGAGGACAGAAGGTCACGTGACAACAGCCCAAGCTGGGAGTGATGCAATTTACAAGCCAGGGACACCAGGGATTCTCAGCAGCCATCAAGGCAGGAGGAACCAAGATGGACTCTTCCCAGGAGCTGTCAGCAGGAGCACGCCTGTGACCTCTAGCCTCCCAAACTGTGAGAGAACATGCTTCTGTTGCTGTAAGCCATCACTGCATCGTGATGAGGATGGAAGCCCTAGGAAATGTATCCACATGCCCACAGAGATGTGCCACGTGGCTCCAGTAATGTCATCTGAATTGTTTTCCACCTGCATGTCACTGCCATGTTTACGGCTTTCTGAGCCTCGCCAGTGAGCTCAGAATGAAGCCCACACTCCTTCCTATGACCTATAAGGCCCTGGGGGACAGATGCTAGATAACGACCATCCAATAACCAGTCACCCTCTTCTTTATTAATACTACATTGATTTCATGGCAAGCAGCAATGTAGCCAGCTGAAAAACCCCATTTCCTGAATGTCTTTAATGGCTACCATATGACACAGGCTGGCTAATGAGATCAACTGAAGGTTCTAGTGGAGTCTTTTACAAGAGGTCAATGTGACTGCTTGCCCCACTTGCCTTTGTCTATCTCCTTATTCCTGCCTGGAATGTAGATGTGATGACTAGAGCTTCAGCAGCCATTTTATGAGGATAAGGACAAAAGTTCTACCCGAAGAATGGTGTAGTGGAGAGCTGGACAGAATCTGGGTCTCTGATGACATGCTAAAGGGGAGCTTATTAAGTTCTTGGATTCAGTCCTCTGTGTGAAAACACAAGTTCTTCCTGCTACCTGGTAGTCTGGCCCCTACCTACCTACCACTGCCTCCCGTTGCTTACTGAACTCCAAACCCAGCCAGGCTTCTCTCAAGTCCTTGTCCACCTCAGGGTCAAGGCTCCTCCAGTGCCTCCAAATCTCTTTCCCACTCTCTTCAGAAGTCAACTTCTCAACCTACAGGCCTCCGCTCAGCAATCACTTCCTCAGGAGAACCTCCCTAATGCCCCCCTACCCTCCCATCACACCCTGGGCATCTCCCTCTCAATGTGTTACACATTTGTGATTATTTTCTTAGCGTTTCGACTAGTCAGCTACCCTTCCTGTAAGACCCTGAGATCACTACAGGTAAGGTCAGCATTTATCTACCACATTTAGGCACAGCATATGTCCTCACTTGGAATGTTGGTAGATGAAGGAATGCCCACAGCACAGCTGGTCTCTGTTAGTCCTTTGTGTTATTGCTGTCAGCACACGTTTTGGTGCAGAATGAGATTGTGTTACCAAACAAAGCAGGACAGTGGCAAACGGTGACCAGGTGCTCTCAGGTAAGCTGGGAGCTAAGTGAATGCTACTCCCATCTGGGAACCCAAACGGACCTGTGTTTACAACAGCTGCTTGGAGGCCTGGAGAAGGGTCAGGTTTCCATCACCTGCTTCCTGGGACTCACTCGGGGAGAGCTTTCATCAAATCTCCTAGCGCTAGACACAAGGGCCCTGGACAGAAACCATGCCTTACAGCTATGAAGCCCAGATGCTAACATGTCTCCTGCTCCCTCACCTACAAGCCCACAGGTGGGTGGTTGGCGTGAAACTCATTGGCCCATTGCTCCCAGTCCTCTGCTTCCCACGAAGGACAAAGGGTCCACTGAGCAGCTGAGCCAGGTGCCATTTGGAAATCCTTGAAAAGAACTGTCTCTCTCTTTGAGTTCCTAAGAAATGTACCTTTCGTTTTTTTAAAAGGAAAGGTGCTGGCAGGAATGAAGGTGAAGAGGCAGGCAGGAAGAGAGAGGAAGAAAGCTTTTTTAATTTATTTTATTTTGTTGTTCATCTTGGTTGTTCCCGCCAGTCCTGGGATGCAAAACTGGGTCCTTAGAATGTATGTGGACTGCACCAGCCAAAGACAGTGGACCTAACCATTATTCCACCAGGGAACACCAGAAGTGTACCTCTTAACTGACACAAAGTTTCCTCTATGCTGACTCGAGGGGAGTCAGAAATTAAAGGAGCTGCTTCCTCTAACTCCTGGGCAGAGACTCTGTCCAGTGAGTCCTCAGATTGCAGGACAGCAAGGCGTGACAGATCCCATGCTCAGGCCAGGCGGGCAAGGCCATGCCTCTGCACCAGGCCTTAAGAAAATGCCAGGTGCAGCCAACCTGTCAGGGAAAGGCTGCCACTGTGGGCAGCACCATGCTGAAGCTGCCCCTATTCCCCAAAGACTGCTTCTCCCTGTGACTTGGATTATCCAAGGACCTTAAAGCCGGGAGTTGTGTCTCCTTGGACCCGGGGCAAGGAGGCTCCATGATGATAGGGGAAGCCAGACTGCAACCTAGAGAGGAGGATAATGTGGAACTGGGGTCACTCCAGAGCAGAACCAAGAACCAAGTCAGAGGGGTGGGGTGGGGCTGTGCTTGGGAGAAGTGGGCAGGGGAAAGGGAGCAGGCATTTGGAGGTGGTGCAGGGCATTTCAAAGTCCTGGGAGGGGAGACTAGACTCAGTCCCACTTCATAAGTGGGGAAACTGAGGCCCCCTAACTATCTGAAACCAGGTCAGTCCCACCTCAAGATAGTGACGTTTCCTCTGCCCACTGTTCTCAGGCCTTTAATAACTGTCCCATTGCAAGGGGACTTGCACAGGTTACCATCATTGGTTAAAGCTCTCACATCAGAAGGAACAGGCTGAGTCAGAGCTCAGGGACCAGGGAGCGTGTCCCATTCATCACATAGCATGGGGCTCAGCACCTGGCATATGGAGGATGCTGGGGACATGCAAGCTGCTCGAGCTTAGTCACAGGATCACAGGATCCTGCAGTGATGGCTCCAGAGGCCGTGCTGAGGACAATCTCCACGAGGAGAGCATCTTCCTGCGTGGCAGGTGACACAAAAGCCACTTATGAAAGAACTGGCTGCTTCCTCTAGGAATCCAAGTCCAGGGAAAGGACCCCTGTGGCTGGGACGTCCTGGACACAAGGCATCTGCATATTCTCCAGCTCTTCTCTGAGGCAGTGGAGCTAATGAGGGAGGTGCTTTCGGGGCAAGAAACCCTGGCTCTTCCAGGCTTCCGCAGAGTGGAAGCATAGAGCACGGGGCTGAGAGGCCAGGAGGCCAGCAGGACAGCACGCGTGGAACACAGTGGTGACTCTGATGTCACCGGGACATTGTCCGAAGTGTGACTGCCGCTCCATAGAAAGGAGAGGAGGCCCTCACCTGCACCTGGCTTTAATACCGTATGCTGGAAATGTGAAAAAAGACAAGACATGAGGTGGGTCTGGAAATACAGAGAAAGCAACCCTTTCCTGGCGGCTCTCTGGGTCTCCAAGGTGAGGTTGTCCTTCAGCTCCAGTCCTTGGATGCCATCACAGGTCTCCGCACCCTCACTCAAAGCCTTTCTTCTGAAACAGCTTGAATCAAAAGGACCCCAACTAGAATAGTCTTCAAATGAGTGTGGTCAGGGGGACAACTTCCAGAGAGGCCCCAGACAGTCCCTCACCAGCACAGACAGCAAATATCTGAATGGGCAGAGATGAGAAACCCAATTTTTGCGATATCCTGGCAACCGGTTGGCCGCCATGTTTTTCCTTCTGAAAAGTCAATCACCACTGGCTTCTTGACTGATTGGGAAGAGTCACGTGGCTTGAACTTCACTTCCCAACTGCTGCTGCAGGCTTTTATTGTGCTGCCTGCTGCAGCAGCAGTGCTGACAGAGAAAGTCCACCCAGGGCGGAGACTAACAAATATCCCCCAATAACCATTCCCCCTTCCTTCCTTTAGTATCAGAACCTTCCATCTTTTGTTAGCTAATAGACTGAGACTACATTTCCCAGACCTCCCCACAACTAGGTATGATTTCATGACTACATCTGGCCAACTCAAGATGAGTACAGTGATTGCCCTAATGGGGTGCTCTCGCCTCACCCAGTAACCATTGCTGGGGTGCAGATGTGACGGTGAGAGTGGAAATGGCCATCTCGGAGCTCAATATGGAAGGCACGGGTTGCTGAGAGCAAAGCAACAAGACAGAGACAACCTACATCCCGACACCATGCAGGCAATATGTCAGCCCCTGCTTACTTCTGCTTAGGAGAGAAGAATAGATGCTTGTACCTAAGTACCTCACCAACTGGGCATTTGTCATAACAGCTGAATCTATACCTTAATTAAGAAGGCCCTAAGCAGCCTCTTCCAACCAGTCAATCTTATGGCTTCTTTACAGTAATTCATACAGATGTCTTGTTTTTTCTCTTTTTCTTTTTTAGAAACTTTCATTTTTCCCCAAAGGAAAGGTACAGGCATTAGTAGGCAGGCAGTCAGGAAGAGGAAAAAGAATGACTATTTATTTTTCATTTACATGTTCACACTGGTTGTTCCCCCTGGGCCTGGGACTGGAACCCAGGAGTATGTGGACTGCACTCCTTTGGAGGCAATTGACCTAACTGCTGCTCCACCAGGATGCCACAGATGTATTTTTTTGTCTTTTTTTTTTTTTTTTAAAGGAAAAGCGCAGGCAGGAATGAAGGTGAGCAGAGGCAGGCAGACAAGCAGGGAGAGGAGAAAGAAGCACTTTATTTTATTTAGTTGTTCATCTTGGTTGCTTCCCTTGGCCCCAAATCTTAAACCCGAATCTTGAAATGTGTGTGGACCATGATTGGTGAACGAAGCCACTCGGCCACCAGGGCATGCCAGATGTCGCTTTAAAAGAATTTAGAGGTGTGCCCTGATGGAGTAGCAGTTGGGCACAGTCCACACACATCCCAAGGTCTGGGGTTCACATCCCGGGGCTGGTGGGGGCAGCCAAGATGAACAACTAAATAAAATAAATAACATATGTCTTCCTCCTCTCTCTTGCTGCCTGCCTGTTCCTGCTGGCCTTCATTCCTGCCTGCACCTTTCCTTTAAAAAAAAAAAAGGGGGATTTAGAAAGCATGCCTGGGAGTAAACTTGCCCCCAAGAAATTCACCCTATTCACAGCCCCATACTGCCCTGTGGAGTGGGCGATGGTGACCTGCTATTACAAAGGGTCAGAGACTGTAGTGCAAACCAACCTTGGACAAGTCCACCAAAGGTAACCATGTGTCTAAAATGCTTCAAGAAGCCCCACTCAACAATCCAAATTCATTTTAGGAAGGCAGGAGGATATAAACTGCAAACATTTTTGACCATGAAATCCTTTCTTCCAATTAATCTTCCCTGGAAGCTCAATACATAAATCACATCAAAATAAGGTCATTCTAGGGGGAGGAAGGAGAGAGGGCAGAGCGCTCAGCCTGCCTGCTACTCCCTGCTAGTCCCCAGCCCCTTCCCCACACCTCCATTTGCCCTCCATCCCACAGGGGCCCTGGGAAACCCTAGGGTTCGGGAAGTGCAATCTGAAAGCCACGGCTCCATATCAAGTGCAGGGGCTGTGCAGCCAGGCGCAAGTTCAAAAACTGCCTCCTCTACATAACAGTCGGTGCCAAACATTCCTCTCCTCCCTGAGCTTCAGTGCCCCCATCAGTAACCTTGCTTGCAGAGTTCTTGAAAAGATTAAAACAAACACATCCATGTAAAGCTCTTAGCTCAGCGCCGGCCCCACAGTAGGTGTTTGCTAAGCGGGAGTGATTATGATGATTTTGTTGAACCTTTCCAGGAAAGGGCTCAAGGGTGGAGTCTGTCGCCTGCAAACCAGCCTCAGCTCTATCTGAAGCATCTGCTGTTCCTGAGTCTCCACAGCCTCAATTATTCATGCCTGGAGGCCCACAAGGCACTTCATTTCTGACAGCAGGGCAGCATTTACCTTGGCTGGACTCAAGACGCTTCTGGACAGGAACTCCGACTAAGCTGTCACCATTGGCCCTGGCTGGCAGGTGGAAACGCTGGGGCAAGCAACCAGGGCGTCCTGTGGGGCCTGCAGAGAGCCTGGGTCTCCAGGCTTGTCAGGACAGCGGTCCAGGCAGCCGGTCCACACAGGTGTTGATGGGAATACTGGGGGAGGGACATCCCACTCCCCACACCCACCACTCCAGCAGGCCTTACAAGACCAACAGGAGTGTTTCTAGATCCCACCTAATCCAAGTGTGCCCCACTCTCAGCAGCACTGACATCACCGGGGAGTGCTTTAGAAATGCCGAATCCCAGGCCCCCTCCCTTCAAACCTGCTGAATCAAAATCAATGTTTATCCAGAGGAATTCTTTGGCACAGTAAATTTGGGGGGTTTTGATTTTTTGTTTTCTGCTTCTAGGTCCGGGACTTGAACCCAGGTGCACGGCTTTTATAATTTATGTCTTAGCAGCTTGAGCACCCGGGTGGAGGGTGGGGGGTCAGGGGCACGTGCACAGGAAATTTTGAAAAGTGCTGTTCTGGAAGCACCTTCTGTCTGGACCAATGTAACTCGTTTTTGTGAGGAGCTGGTTGGATGCTCAGACGGCAGAGGCAGAAAGACCTGGGATTTTGTCCTGACTGCCACTTGCCGGCTGTGCAGCCTTGGGCCAGCGCTTCACCCCTCTGTTCTAAGGACAGCTCAGAGGGAGACCGAGTACTCAAAACTCTGGCCTCCTGGGGCAGTTGGGTGGATTAAATGTAAGGCCACAGAATAAAGCCAGCACTCAGGACGATCTCCTGCCACATGACCTTCATAGCACAGTACCTTCCCCCATCCTCTGAAGTACCGAGCCTCATGGAACACTTGTCTTCACAGAAGTCAAGTGCAGAAAGTGGGTCCCCTGATCTCACCCAGAAAGGGAGGGACCCAGGCTAGACAAAGGGGCCCTGTGTCGTGCTGAGGGTGGGATAGATGTGTCAGGGTGGGTGAGGCTGACCTCAGAAGCCCTGGAAATGGAGATTTGGAAGAGAAATGGAAAGTGGGTGTAGACTGGCCCTCTGAACAAAGCATTTCTTAATGCCCCCAACCCTTCATGGAAACGCAACTATCATCTTTTCCTGGCACTGCTCCAATATGTGGGCTTCTAGAGGAATATCCATTAACCAAAGGTTCTGATAGCATAAATATATATCATACAACCACAGAAAATTAGGAAACTAGAAAAAGGAAAATACAAAAAACAAAAAAAACAAGCCTCCCCCATCCCTCATCTGGTCCACGCTGGCATATTTCCTTCGAGTCTTTTCATGCGTTTATAATTTCACATGGTTCTGATACTGCCTTTCATCTAGTTTTATGGATGGCTTCTGTCATGTGTCATGATCTCTGAAGCAGTTTTTATGTCGAGCAGGGCCTTTAAGCCATCATTTGTCATGGCTTCACAGCTGCCTACGCAGAAGAAAACCACACTTCTCTTAACTCTTTCCCTATTGTGGGGCATTTAGGTAGCTTCCCATTTTTATGGTCATACAAATGCTACTGTGATGAATGTATGATATATTTTCTGTACCCTGGCTTATTCCCCTGCTTCAATACTTTTGGTCTAAGTAGCTGCTTCTCAGTATTTTTTAAGGAAAGGCGCAGGTAGGAACGAAGGTGAGGAGGCAGGCAGGCAGGAAGAGAGAGGAGGAAGCAGCATTTATTATTTTATTTAGTTGTTCATCTTGGTTGTTCCCCCAGCACTGAGTCTCAAACCCAGGTCTTTGGGATGTGTGTGAACTGTGTCCAGTAGCCTTATCTACTAGGCCACCAGGGCATGCTGTCTCTTAAATTTTAATGTGCATATGAATCCCCTGGGAATCAGATTCCGATCTGCAGGTGTGATGGGCTTGAGAGTCTGCATTTCCCACCAGCTCTTAGGAACCCCTTCTCCCATACCTGGAGGAATAGTGGGGATGCTTGTGGTCAGTGAACTTTCAAGGCCAGGAAGCCCTTCTTTGTTACTGTGATCCTATTTTTGTACTTTCAGGTAAAATCAGGGTGAAAAGATCACTGCCTTTTTTTCCTAGACCTTTCTGGGTAACTTGCTCAACCAATGAACTCAACTGACTTTTATAGCAACCCTGAGTTGTTCTCTTCTCATCTGACAGATGAGGAAACCGAGGTGCAGAGCCATGAGGATACATGTCTACACGCTGCCTACCAAACCTGGGTCCAGAGCAGGGTGACCCTCTCAGGGAGTCCCAGTTTGCCTGGGATGGAGGGATTTCCCAGGGGGGTGCGCACCACGAAACCAAGACCATTCTGGAGAAACCCAGACAGTGGACCCGCTAAGCGACATCCTGGTTCCGTCAGCTAATGCTTCTCATTCCCGACTTGAGGCAGTGCCTTAGACACACCCTGGGGAACATGGCACTGTGCCCAATGGCATCTCCACTTGACAATGAAGAAAGCAGTTCAGGAGTTAAGAAACTTGCCCAAGATAAAAGACAAACACTCCAATTAAAAAGATGGGCAAAAGGCCAAAAAACAGGGAAAGGACTTAAAAAGTCATTTCTCCAACGAAGATATACAAATGGCCAACAATCACATGAAAAGACGTTCAGCAACTTCGTCATTAGGACAACAGAGAAAAACCACAACAAGCCACTAGGATGGTGATAATTTGCAGGGGGCTGGGGAACAAAAGCGTTGGCAAGGATGGGGAGATATTGGAACCCTCATGCATGGCTGGTGGGGATACAAATGGTTCAGTTACTATGGAAAAGTTTGGCAGTCCTTCCAAGAGTTAAAACATGATCACCAAATAACCCAGCAATTCCACTTCTAAGGACACACCCCAAACAACTGAAAACAGGTACTCAAACAAAACAAGCTCACACGACTCTGCTGACTACAGTCAAAAGAAGGAAACAGTCCGAACAAGGAACAACAAAAGAATGAATACGCAAAATATGGTCTATCTGTGCAATGGAACACTATTCGGCCATAAAGTAAATGAGCCTTGAAAACATTAAAGTAGATGAAAGAAACCAGATACGTGTCATGTATTATCTGATTTTATGTATATATAAAATATCCAGAATAGGAGAAGCCGTAGAAATAGAACACGGATTGGTGGTTGCCAGGGTCTGGTGGGACTGGGGGATGGGACAACTGTTTAAAGAGTACAGTGTTTCCTTTTAAGGTCATGAAATGTTCTGGAACTAAACAGAGAAGATGGTCATGCCCTAGTGGTTTAGTGGTTAAATCCATGACTTCCTGCTGGTACAGACCACATACGTGCCAAGGACCCAGTTGATGACCTGGGGCCAGTGGAACAAGCAATGTGAACAACTAAATAAAATAAATGAAAGTGTCATCCTCCTCTCTCTCTTCCTGCCTATCTGCCTACTCACCTTCATTCCTGCCTGCACCTCTCCTTTGAAAACTAGAGATGGTTACATAACCATTAAAAATGTATTAAATATAGATGAATTGTGTTGGTGCCCTCTGGTGGTCTAGCAGAGAAGTCCGCCACCTCCAGCTGTCATAAGCCACAGGTATTCCCAGAACTGGGGGTGGTTAAAATAAAGAACTAAGTAAAACAAACTAGAACATTTCTTCCTCCTCGCTCTTCCTGCCTGCCTGCCCACTCTCCTTCATTCCTGCCTGCAACATTCCTTTTAAAAAAATATATAGTGCAAATAAAAATATAAATAAATCACTTTAATATGGTTAATTTTATGTTATGTGAATCTGACCTCAACAAAAAAAAGGGAGGGGGGGGAGAGAGCAAAGCAAACAACCAAATAACCAAGCATCCTGTGCAAAGAAAAGGGTTCACCCTAGAGGCAGGCCCTTGTAGAGCGGAGCAGTCCCAGGAGGACCTGGCACCTTCCTGAGCCCTGAAAGAGGAGGGGAGACAACTGAGACTCCATTCATCCCTTGCATTTTGCTTCTGAATCTTAAGCTGTGAGATCAGTCTTTATCACCGCATCTGTGAAGGGAAGCTAGCGGGGACTTACAGGTTGCAATGTCAGGTTCATTAGCTGAGGATTGAATGTCTAAAGTCATGCAGCTTGAATATCAGGCTAGGACTGCCTGACTCTCCCTCATGCTGGAAACTGAACATTGAACTGTCTCCCACTACCCTGGACAGCCCTTCTCACACTCACTCCTCCCTTCATCCACCTTACATTCTGCACCCAGTCCTCCCAAACAGGCCTCTTTACCCACCCCTTCCCCTGCGCATACTGGCAGTGTGGCGTCCTTCCTCTCATCGTGTGTCTGTCTCCCCAAGGTCCCTCACTCTGGGTTGGGGGAAGCCCTCTGGAGGTGTCCTTTGAGAATGGCCTCCTTTGGCAGGTATGGGACTCATATCTTTTACTGCACAACTCTCTGGGATGAGGGGATGCCTGCCCCAGTCGGGGTCCCTTGGCTTCCTGGGCCCTGCCATGGTGGTGGACCATCTGGGAAGTTTTGCTCAGTTAGGCTGGAGAGACATTCAGGGCAATGGGCCAGGGGATGTCTGGGATGGACAGAAGAAGGGAGTCTTTTCTACTATGGAGAAAACCTAGTCAACTACTGAGGGAGCCTCCAAACCTCCCACTCTGCCTCTAGGCCTGAGGCACAGAAGCAAGGAAACCTCAGATTAATATTTAGAAATCCCTAGTCTGGAAGAGAGGCTTCGTCTTCTTCTAGCCTTTCAGGGAATCCATCACAGGACATCACAAAGTTTCTAATCTCTGGACTTTCCTTCTAATCCTGGGACTTCCCTCCCAAAATTCCCAGTGTCCTCAGGGCTTCCGGATGAGTCTTGATGGAAAGTTGAAATCTAGACAAGAGTCCTAATTCCATCAGGATGTGGTGGCAGAGTGGGTGTGAGAATAAAATTCAAGAAGATGACTCTGAGCAGGGTCTCGGGGCTGCCAGCCACCCTGGGGGGTACAAACTGGATGCTTCAAGGTCTCCGTAGCAAGAGGGTCTGAGTTGGAAGGAGCACTGTGGTGAGGACACCGGGGGTCTGGGCAGAAGTCTCTGGGAGGAAGGAGCTGGGTTACAGAAGGTCAGGGCTGAGGACTGGGCAGAGGGGCTGGGCCAAAGGGAAGCCCTTGGCCAGACAGTGACTGAGAAACAATGAAGGTAGATGAGGGGGCACTGGAGTGGATGTGGGGAGAGGCAAAGGAAATGGCAGCCCACCTCCAAGCCCCTGACCCCTTGATATGGCTCCAGAACAGAGACCCAGAGCCCGGTTCCTGTTGGCATCAGCCAGGCCGTGATAGGGATCAACAGTGGACATGTTTTTTCTGTGGAGACACAAGAAGACTTTCTGAAAAGGCCAGATCAGGCTTTCCAAAATGTCCGTCCCACCACTCTCACCTCCCAGTCAGCCCTGGTCAGCAAGCCCTTGTCTAGGTCAGGTTTCCTTCAGCCCGAGAGTCCCCAGCTCTCAGGTCAGACAACCAGGGGTCTCTAGGCCTCTCCACTGGGCTCCTGCAGGGGCTGAAGCTGCCTGCTGTCCAGGTGAGAGGATGGACAGACAACCCAGCGGGGTGAGTTGAAGGGGCGGTGACCATCTACGCCCCCAGCTGAACCCAGCTCAGTGCAAAGTCTAAGGGGCTCAAGGCAGAGTAGGGAATGGAGCGCAGGCTCCCCTGAGGATTCGGGCACGAGACACAATCTGGTGTGAAAGCCCAGACATCCCCTCAGGTGTGTGGGGACCTGACAGTCAGTGGAGTTGGGGGCTTCAGGGACCACTGCATCCAATGACCCACTCTGGCACAGTGTCTTCTCCATGACAACTCTGTCTTTGAAGGTCTGGGGGGTGGGGAAATCCCTACTTTCTTTGTTCCTCCAAAGGGTCTCAGGGTGCTTCCAATGCAGGGGCGGGCAGGCAGTGCAAACAGACGAACAGATCATTCCATGCAGGAAGTGACAAGTGCTATGGAGAAAAACAGTCCATCCCCTCTGCCCCAGTCTCAGCCCTGCAGCTATTAGAAGACAGACATTTCTAGAGTCTTCTCTACACCAGGTTAACACACCCAAACCCCTTCAATCATTCTGAATTTCTCTGGTTTCCAGATAACCACCTAAAAGGGCTGAGGTCAGACCAAGAAACACCCCCACAGGATCCCCGGTGGCCCAGAGCTGGCTCCTGAGTTTCTGTGGGTTTCCATGGGCTTCCATGAACACAGCCAGCTTTCCCACCTCTGTCCTTGGCAGCTGCTTGACCTCCTGACTTATCCGCAGTCCACAGGCATCAAGGAGGCCATCTTTTCCTCAGGAATTAATGCTAAGCCACATCACTGTCACCTTATTTTAGATAAGGATTTGCCAGGATTTAGATTTAGATTTATCCCAGTAGTTTCATCTGGCATGAGACATCTGTCATTCAGTCTTCGGGTGCCTGATTTGACATCTGAACTCTCTTCCACCAAAGCAGAACCCTGATCTGGAAGTCTGACCCTCCTATCTTCTAGGCAGAGCTGGGGACAGTCAGAGGGGCCTCTTGCCAGGGTGGCCTTCACTGGGGACTCTTGATGTGCGGAAGCTGAGGGGGCCCATGAAGTCCCTAGGATGGTGAAAGTCTGGTGGTCAAGTACAGCCACAGGGTGCCCGAGAAAGTCTCATGTTCTGCAAGTCCACCTGGAAACTGATTTTAAAATTGGTTCGAACTGGGGTGTGCCCTGGTGGAGCAGCAGTAAGGTCAGTCACCTCCAAAGAAGCACAGGTCACATAGCCCTGGGTTCGAGTCCCAGGTCTCGGGGGGAAACAACCAGAGTAAACATCTAAATAAAAATAAGGTATTCTTCCTCCTCTCTCTTCCTGCCTGCCTGCCTGCCTACTGGCTTTATTCCTGCCTGCACCTTTCCTTTAAAAAAAAATGCTTTGAACTGTTACAGATTAGAAGTCTCCACACCTAGAGGGCCATGGGTATCACGTAGAGAAGTTTTGAAAGAAAGAAATTTCCCAGTTCTTTCTCCAGTGTTTCTGAACCATCGGTCCAGGGTGGAGCCCGAGAATTGGTGTTGTTTTTTAAGCTCTGGGGTTATTGAATCCATATTGGCTCTTAATGATCCCCCTGCCCTTTCTGAACGCCCACAGACAATTACTTCCATAAGTCAGTGTCTCAGTGGCGCTCATCTGCAAGGTCCTCTCCCACAGACTGGGACAGGGCCCTCTGATCATGGTGTAGGACACAGAGCAAGTATTGGTTCTTTAGCAGATGGCCCAGCAGAGCTGGGAGGTAGAGGATGGGTGAACCTCCAGGGTCCCCTAGCTCAGGGCACATCTCCTGCCCAGTTCTTCCTCTCCATCACCCACCATGGCTCCTTGGTTCTGCAGGATGGAGAAGACAGGGCAGAGCAGGGGAGTCGATGGGGCGGCATTCTCTGAAGTTCTGCCTCAGAGCCAGATTAGGGTGAAGTGAGCACTAGACCTCAGATGCCACATTTAAAGTGGCACCAACAAACTCGGTCATCAAGATAAAGAATAGTTTAATGCAATATGTTTTAAAATCAAAACAAATGTGAAAAAAAACCCACAAGGAACCAAAAATTGAAATTTTCAATAAAGACAGGATGAGCAAAGATGTCAAGCAATGTTGGAGACTGAGATAAGAAGAAAAAATCGAGTAGTGGAAAGAAAAAATGGAGCAGTGGTTGGGTAATTGCCTCCAAAGGAGCAGGCCACATACCCCTGAGTTCGAGTCCTGGGACTGGGGAAAAACAACCAGTGTGAACAAATAAATGAAAATAGACTGCTTCTTCCTCCTCTTTCTCCCTGTCTTCTTGCCTGCCTGCCTTGGTTTCTGCCTGCACCTTTCCTTAAAAAAAAAAAAATTTTTTTTTAAATGATAGTAGAAAATATTAACAACATTAAAAAAATAAAGGTTGAGGTACACCCTGGTGGAGTAGTGGTTTGTCAGCCACCTCCGCCAAGAGGACAGTCCACACACATCCCAGGGACCCAGGTTCACAGCCAGGGGCTGGGTGAACAACCAAGATAAACAAGTAAATAAAAATAAATAAATTGTTTCTTCCTCCTCTCTCTTCCTGCCTGCCTGCTTCTGCTCCTCTTCATTCCTGCCTGCACCTTCCCTTTAAAAAAAATAATAAATTAAATAAATAAATAAGGTTGAGAAATTCTCCCAGGAAGCAGAAGAGCAATGACAAGCAAACCAACAAATAAGCAACAAAAATGCAAAAGGGCTGGACAACAGAAGAGAGAAGAAAGCTCAAACCCCAGCATGAACAACTAAACAAGGGGACTTGTACAAGAAGAGACCCAAAAGAAAACAAGAAGACTTCCCAGAAAAAAGTCTCTTGGTTGAGATAGCCTATCAAATGTACATCATGATTAAAAAAAAAAAACCAAAGGCCAGAGCAGGGCACCTCTCTGCATTCTCAGAATGCTGTGGTGATAGGGAACACCCCAAAAGCTTTCGGAAATGGGGGAAAGCAGGTATCTACAAAGATGGGGCATAAGAATGATATCCCAGCTCTCAGCGGTGACAATGGAAAATAGAAGATCATGATGAAATAGATGCCTGTCAACTTCCCAAGGGAAATCATGTTTAATTCCAAATTCTATATTCAGCCAAACCACCAGTCAAGTGAGGGCAGAATAAAGGCATTTTCAGACATGCACGTTCTCCAAAGAAGTTCCCTCCTGTGTGACTTTTAGGAGACTGAACAAACAAGGGGGAGAAAACTAGGAGCAAGAGAAAAGGGCTCCACCAAGGAGAGGAAGGGATTCATGAAGGGAGATCCTGGAGGGGGGTGGCCTATCCAGGCAGGAGCCACACTGACACTGTGACCACACCAACAGTGACACCTGAGGACAAAGATGTCTGAGTATCTAGCCATGGTAAGTACAGATGGTCCTCAACTTAGATGGGGTCTCATCCAGACAAACGCAGGGTACATTGAAAATACCCCAAGTCAAAAATGCATTTAATACGGGGACCTACTGGACCTCTGACCATTGTTGCCCTCGTGACCTCATGACAGAGGATACAGCATCCTGAGAGTATCACATCCTGTGCATGAGTCTGGGGAAAAGTCAAAATTCAAAGCATACTTCCTACTACATCGGTCTCACTTTTCCACCAAGGTAAAGTCAAAAAATTCTAAGTTCAATGACCTCACTCATAAGTGGAGTGCGAACAGACAAAACAAAGGAACCGATGAAACAAAACCAACCCTTGGACACTTGCCACAGAACTGAGGTGACCAACAGGGAACAGGACGGGAGGGTGGGGAGGTGGGGAGGAAATGCTGGGGGAGCCCCCTGGACAGTGGGGAAGAACATGTGGTGATGTGGTGAAGGGCAGGGTGTGCTGACATATATCTGAGGAAGGGGGAACCTTTAATGTAAGTTTATTTAATGTGCAAAAATAAAAATAATTAATTAAAAAATATTTTTTAAAAAAAAATCCTAAGTCAAACTATCATCAGTCACTCAAACAAAGCAAGTGGGAAGTTAATGGGGGTGGGAGCCGGGGTCTAAGAAAAACAAAAATGAGACATGAAAGCAGGCAGCAATATTACTCTGCCTGGGTTGGTAGTGAACGGCATTTTCATGATTCAAATGGTGTAAAGCAGAGCACGTGGACTCAATGATCGTCGAGTAGAGAGGAGCCCGTCCTCAGCTGCGCAACAGAGAGATTGCGTCTGAACCCAGGGAGCTGGAGCCAGGGGTAAAGGAAGTCACTTAGACATGTGGAAGGAAGCCTCACGAGAACCGCCCTGGCGGCACCTTCTGAGAAACCTGGGGGGCTGTGTTTGCTTTCCAAATTTAGCACTTTGACCTTCCCGACCATCTGTGAACACTTTACTTTTTCATTGACGGAATGCTGCGTCATCACAGTATGTGGGTTAAGGCATGCCCCCTAATGCGTGTGCTTCTTTGATTAAAAAAACAGTGACTGAAACATAAAATCAAGAACTTTAAACTGAGAGGCATATTCTTTTGCTGCTTCTTCCCGTCTCACATTTTTCTGCGTCCTGGGAGTCCACCCTCTTCACTCCCAGCCACAGGCCCCTACACACTGCCACACACACACTCACTCATCACACACCTCACGGACAGTCCACGGTGACAGACACACAGGCAATAATAATAGAACCCAGGACACTCGTGCACACACTGACCCACAGACACAGAGGCCCTGTGCCCGCCACCAGCCCACCTGAGGGCAGGGCCAGGCACTGCAGGAGGGCGCTTTCTCAGTGTCACCCCCTAGACCTCCCTGCATCCCCACCCCAGACCTCCCCCAGGCAGAGGAGGGTCTTCTGTCACTCTGACTGCTTTCTCAGCTGGCTTCAGTGTGTCCTGCCCTCAGCTGAGTTATTGTAGGGGCACAGAGTCTGGAGATGGATAAAAATGGTGGGGGGTCCCGGGGACAGAGCTGGCATCTGGGATGTGACTTCAGCTTTTAGTGGAGGCCCTGGCAAGTGGAAGAGTTGAGTCTCAGGAATGACTGTGGACACGTTGTGCATCCCTGGGCAAGTCACTTTACCTCTCTGGGTTTACGAGGAAGTAAGCAACCTGTGAAGCTCTGAAATGCTAAGGTTTTATGGTCCAGGACCAGCCCTCTTTTCATCTCCCCCGGGACCCCTCTCTCCATGCTGATCTCCAGGGCCAGCCCCAAAGGATATGTGATTTGCTGGTCTGAGAAATATACATGAAACCCCCAAAGGAGTCCCCCACTCCTCCCTTCCCTCCTCCTCCGCTCTCCTCCAGTACTCACCACCACCCTGGTCCCGTTATCTGGCAGTGTGTCAATAGCCAGGGTGCCCCCACCCAGGTCCTGGCTCAGTTGGGTCCTGTCAGCCTCCGACTCCTCCCTAGGGCTCTCCCGAGCTTTCCGATTCCGACTCTGCATGGTCCCCTTGGCAGCCCATCGGGGGCCTCGGGCTGCATCCTGACCTGGAATAAGAAGACAGAAAGCTGGGTCCTGGCAGTCCAGGGGAAAGGAGATGTGCCGACCCCATCCCAGCACTGATTTTAGGGACACAGACCCCCCCAGAGGGGGAGACACCCAACCTGCAAGGAGAGTCTCATGCCCAGCTCCGCGCCAAGCACTTTGCACACCTGAGCTATCAGCCCTGGCCCCAGCCCTCCACAATCGAGCCGATGCTCGATGCTCTCTCCAATCTGCAGACAGGAACCCGCAGCTCCCGAAGGTTAAAGAAGGTCATCTGGTGGCAGGTTACACATGGAGAAAAGTTTCAAACCCAGGTTAATCTGTCTCCAAGGGGGTGATTATTTTCAACCTCAGCTGTAGGCCAGACTCCTCCATGAAGCTTTAAAAATTCCAGATGTTTGAATTCCACCCAAATTGATACAGAAATTAATATAATTGAACTATGGTGTGGCCCCGGATCTAGGCCTCCTCCTCCTCCTTCCCCCCTCCCCTCGCCCCTCCCCCCTCCTCCTCCTTTTTTCTGTAATGCCTCCCCCTACCCCCCAACCCTGTGTCTCAAACCCAGGTCCATGGACCTTTCTTGGTCTGCACCTTAGCTGCCTACAAAAATGGTATACAGTCTCACCTTCTGGGGATCTGGGACTAACAGAATAGAGTCCTTTTCATCCAAGGCCTCTCAACCTTGGTACTATTGGTATTTTGATCTGGATAATTCTTGGGCGGGGAGCTGCCCTCAGCTCTGTAGGATGTTTCAGCAGCATCCCTGGCCTCTACCCACCGATGACAGGGCACCTCCCTCCAAGACTGTCGCCACTGAAGACGTCTCCATCACAGGGACATTTATTTCTATCACTGCCTTCACACACCTTGGGCACACGCTTCCCCCATGAACCAAGGAGTTTACACACCATCAAGGATGGCAAATAGGTTTCATCTCAAAAGTCATCTCCAATGGATTCGGGATAACCAGGAGCACTGTCATTGAGAACCGTTCTGAAAATCCATTTGTGCTGAGAGAAAAGATTGTTGAGGTCAATTAGCAATGTCTGCCACGGGCTGTCATACCGACATATGGGACAAGGCCACCAGCTAGTTGGAGCTGCTGTTTCCTAGATCTTCATCAATTTCAGACACACTGTGTCAGACCCCTTCTTGACCCCTGCCTGTTCCCCCTTGGCCCCCAGAGTTCCTGGGGAGCCCTCTGGTCTACAGCCCCCACAGGTGTAGCAACTCTGGGCCTGTCTCCCTGGTAGACTTCCGTTCCCCCGGGAAGCTCCCCACCTTCTGCAAATACGTATCAGCAGAGTCTAGCAAACAGTAGGTGCTCAATCACTGCATCACTGATGACACTACTGGAGGTAACTTTCGGAGCTAGCAAGCATAGAGGTTGAGACGAGGCTTGGCCAGGACCAGGCCTGGGGCTAGGGCCAGGATTCTGCTGTGGGGCCCTGGTTTGTCATTAGACATTTTATCCAATTAAGTCATTCTTGGCTGCTGGCTCCTGCTGGACCCTTGCCGGCCTCTTCTCACTTCTCTGCCCCTAATTGAAACCAGATGCTCTGGAGGTGGAGAGAGGAGTGAACCCCAGACCCCTTCCCTAAGATGCCCACTGGCTGCCCACAGATGGACTTGAGCCCAGTGCAGGGCAGGCAGCCTGCCCGCAACCCCACCCCCACGCCAGACTGTCCTGCCCCTCTTGGGTGGGGCCCAGAGCTGTGTGTGCAAGGCTGGTCTGCCAGCTCCCTGGGCCCTCCTAGCCCTCAGGCCTGGGCAGGCGCCAGAGCAGGATAGGAGTGTGTGCAGAGAAGTGGGGGAGCTCAGGCATCCCAGGAAGGGATGCTGGAGACCTGTGTGTGTCGCATTGTCCATAACTGACACAGGAGGGTGCCCGAGGCCCGGAAGAGGACACGGAAGGAGGGGCCCAGCCCCGGGTGGGTCAGGGAGGAGACACCTGCCACCCAGAAGCCATGTGATCTGAGACCCATCATTTCCCTCTCTGAACCTCAGTTTCCTCATCAACAAAATGGGGATGACAGTCAAGCACATGACTGCCATGAGCACCAAGGGAGAAACACAAATGAGAAAGCTTTATAAACACCACATCAGAGGCAGAGTCCTTGCAGGAGAGCAGGGCGGCTGTCGGGAAACCCTGGCCCAGCCCCGACTCTATCCACCCCTGCAGCACACCACAGCTGTCTCCCTGCACCGTTCCTCCTCTCAGCTGTCTGGGACAGGACATCACACCCTCAACTCGTGGAAGGAGCCAACACAGCTGGTTAATCACATGTGTGTGGAGGGGCCCATGTGCCTGTGCGCGTGTGCACACACACACACACACACGCACGCACATGCACGCAGGATTGCCTGAAGGCTCTGGCCCTCCTGCCTGCATGCTCACACGTGTGTTACACACCTAGCAGCTCGGAGCCACTCCTGCTCTGTCTTCTCCGTCTGTCTGTGTGCACCTGCTGGGAGGCAGCACGCGCCACCCAGAGCATCATCCGCTCCTCACCTCGGCCCAAGGAGCACACCGCCCAGCGGAAAGTCACCACGGCAACAGTGATGGCAAAATAATAACTTCAGGAGAACGCGTGATATGTGCTGGCAAGGGCTTTAAATACATAAACGTCCCCACAATCACCCCATGAGCTGGATACTAGCTTTAGGTCCACTTCGTGAACTGGGAAACTGAGGCACAAAGACGTGAAGGAATCTCGCAAGCTCACATAGCCAGTCCATGGCAGAATCTGCCCTCAGGCAGCCTGCTTCCAGCCTGTGCCCAGAACACACAACGTGCCCACGAAGTGACAGGCAGCATGGACTGAAAGTGAAGGAGCAGGGCCGTGCCAGGCAGGACTGTCATAAGGCTGGGCCCCTGAAGGGCCATGGTGCCGCTGGGCCTGAACTGAGGCCGTGTCCCTGGGTATGGAAGGGCACCCAGCAACAGTGCCCCAGCCTGCTACTCCTGCCACTAAGTGTAAGAGCAAGCGACCAAGGGCTGACTTCAGGAGGCCAGGTTATGCCACCCAGCACCTAGGCCAAGCCACCCTCCTCCCTCCCATCACCCGCTCTGCCATGCTAGCCCCACAGCTGCTACTCAGTGACAGCCGCCACCACGTCTTTCCTGGTAGTCATTTCCGCCTCCACTCTTAATGCCCCTGAGCTGACTCCCACATGCCAGTCTAGAGGATAAACGTGATGCCTCCCTCCCAAACCTCCCCCCATCCAGCTCCTCCACCCAGCATTCAAGGGCCTGCTCCTGCTCCAGCTCCTGCCTCTGTACTCTCTCTGCCCATGGGGCTGCCAGAACCACTCTGCCTACAAATAAACCTTTCTCCTGATGAGTTCTCACTCATCTTTCAAGTCTCACAAGATGTCCCTTCCTCCCAGAGCCTCCCCCAAATGCTACCCACATCACCGCAGCCTGATCCCAACCTGTGGCTGCTGCCTGGACAGAGGCGCATGCGGATGCCATGGGAATGGAGGATGCAGGAAGGCAGGGAGCAGGGAGGGGAAGTGAGCAGGGAGGAGAGAGGGAAACATCTTTAAGTGTCCTAAGTACCTGAGATCCACAAAACCGAGATCTTTCCCATGGGGGTGCAGCCCACAGCATAAAAGAGCACAGGTTTGCAGTCAGATGAGCTGAGGACGGAACCCTGAATCTACTACTTACTTATGGTGAAAATGGACACATTGCATCATCTAAGTTTCGGCTTCCTTGTCGATAAAATGGGGATGATAAAACCTGCCTCCAGTAGGTTGTTCTGAGTCTTTAATAAAATAATGTCCACAAAACACCCAGCAAGGTCCTCCTACCCTCTCCACCTCCTAACAGGTAAGGAGGCACTGAGTCCCCACACCTGGGGAGGGCAAGGGAGGCGCCGAAGAGGCAGGACAGGAGCGACCTCAAAGTAGCTCAGAAGAGGAGATTCTTCCCTTAGGGTTTGGAGACAGGAGAGGAGGGTCTGGCTCTCTGAGTTTCTCTCAGCCCGTCCATGAGGTGGAGGGTGGAGAGCTCCACGCTCTCTCTTGAGCCCCCCGACCCGACCCAACCTGAGGACTCAGCCTTGGGGCTGGATGGTGATGTCCCTTCATGTCCAGCTCCCTTGCTTTTCCCTGGTCACAAGGGCCCTACGGCCCCTCAGAGCTAGACTGTCCCTCCAGAAGACACCCCCCTCCCCATAGGCCTTCCATCAAATTCAGCCTGGCCTTGTGGAAAAAGCACTGAGAGTAACAGCTGCCCCTTCTGGCTTCCTGAAGCTTCCTAAAGTTGAACCAATCTCTTCTGCTGCCAAGAAAGTTCTTTTCTGCTGACTGAACCTCTGTCAGTGTTAAGACAGGGTGTCCACTGCTTAGAGATGTGACTCAAGTCTCTGCCTGCCCCTCTTCCTGATTTCTCCAGCTTCCCCGGCCCCACTCTGAAGACGCAACCCTCAGCCAGGCCTGGGTCTGGCCCCAGCTCCCAGCCCTCTTCACAGTCCTCTGAACGCCAGTCACATCCTGAGTTCAGAAGGTCCGACCAGGTTGCAGCTCAGAAATAGACCTTTTCAACCCCTTCCTTCTTACATGAATTTTCAAAAAAAAATGATCAGTTACCCCTACACATCATAAAGATATGAAGATGAAGATGGTCATATAAACATGACAAGATCTCTCACGAGCTCATCACCAAGAGTCATTTTGCCCAAAGAATCACTTTATAAGTGAGGAAATAGCACAGAGAAGGAAAGCAACTTCCTCAAGGTCACACAGCCAAGAAAGCCAAGTCTTGGGGGGTCTCCCTGAAAACTGGCGGGTCTGCACCAGCAGCCTCTTGCCACATCGGCTTCTACTGCTCTCAGGCTACATCTCCATCAGCACCCTTCCCGACCCTGCTCAACAGGCATCCAGGCCTGGCTTGGCTCACCGCTGCAATCACGAAAGTCAGCATTACGGCCTTGGCCACTGTGGCTGATGCCAGCACACCCCTGAGACCTGCAAGGCAGCTACAGCATGCCCCTGCCAACACGCCCCCTGCACCCTCTCATCAAGCGCCATCGGGTCAGAGAAGCGAGAAGCTCTGTCTTCCAATTCTGTCAAGGAGTTGGAATGAAAATTACCCACTTCCCCAACCCCAGAAAAAGTCTGGGGGCATGAGGAGAGAAAAGGAGAGTCAAATGACAGTTGGAAATGATTCTCCTTTTCTAACACGCGGGACTCAAAGAGGAGCTCGGAAAGGACTTCCAGGTGCAGAGGTAGTTGTGGAGAACTGGCGTTAGGGGAGCAGAAGTGTGCGGGATAGGCACACCCCATTAGAACGGGGAGCAGTTAAAGGCCAGAGGCCACCAGGACAGGGCAGAGCAGGAGCAAGACCCTGGAGGCTGCGGACAGGGAGCAGCCTTTGCTAATTCTGCCCCCAGGTAGGAGCAGGGAGAGGCAGGCATGGGGCCGCTACAGCTCTTGCCAGGGGAGAGATGCTGGGTCCCCACCATCCCCTGGCTGCTCCCACCTAGTCCTCAAATGCGACTCTGACCTAACCTGGCACAGCTTGCGGTGGGGGCAAGGAAGAGAAAAGGGGACCAAAGCTGGGGAAGAAGCTCCTCAATTGCTCGGAATTCAGACTCTCGGAGTGTGACTAGGCTCCCTAGGGCTCTTCCACTGTCCCCTCTGGGGCCAGAGCCCATTGCCTCAGAGGCCCCCACTACTAGGTCCTTCCAGTGTCCTTCCAGGAGGGAAGGAGAGTCGGGGCGCCCGCGTCTCGAGACTCCCTTCCTCACTCTGTGTTTAGGAAAGTGAGGTCCCTGTCCACCTGTCACAGCCCACGGGCTCCCGGCCTCCCACCAAGACCTACCTCCCCACACTCCCCTCGGACAGAGCCAGCCGGTGGGCATCTGCCGACGCCCTGGCCTGCCTGCCGGCCCGCAGCGGCCCCAGCCCCCTCCCGCCAACTCGGGCCAGTCCTACCTGCTCCGGGTTCGGGGCTCAGCGCGCGGGCAGCCTCCCCGAGCACCAGCACGAGGAGCCAGAGCTCGGTCCGCATGGTGGGTGCCAGGACCCGCCCCCGGCCGGCGGCTTTCGGGGCCCGGGGCCGGCAGGCGGCGGGGTGGGCAGCGAGGAGGCGGCGGAGCACGGACCCGCGCGGCAGGCGGAGCGGCGGGAGCGGCGGGAGCGGCGGGAGCGGCGGGAGCGGCGGGAGCGGCGGGAGCGGCGAGCGCGCGGGCGGGGAGTGGAGCGGCGGCCTCCCCGAGCGGGGACGCGGGCTGGGCGCGGCGGGGCGGGGCGCGGCGCTCTCCCCGAGTCTGCCCCGCGCCGCCCGGCCCCCGGAGCGCGCCCGAGAGCGCCGCGGCTGCCGCCAAGCCTCGGGGAGCGGGTACGCCAGAGACCATCCGCTGCGCCCCCGTCCCGCGCCCGCGCCCCGCCGCCCCTCCTCCACTCCCCTGGGAAAAGCACGGAGCAGACCGAAAGGACCCGACCCCAGGGAGGGACAGGCGCCCCCTTCTTGAGTCGAGAGCTCCTGTCACGTCCCTGACTTTCTGGGCCGTTTGCTCCTCAGAGTTCTGTGGGTTCTGATACTTCATCCGCACACCCCCAGGAAAGATTCCTCCCCACTTCTCTCCCCAACAGAGGTCGGAGTTCCACCCCCTCCCTTGATTTCGCTCCACTTTATTCCTCCACCCCGCCCCCACAACTAAGACACTGTGTTGTCCCCCCAACCCAGCAGACATGGGGTGGAGGGTTCACCACTACTTTGAAATAGCCTGAACCTGACGCCCCCCACCCCCATGTACCCGAGGCCACCCTTCTCTCTGGGGACCCGGGCCGGCTCAATGGCCCACCAAGTGTGTCTTCAAAGCCAGTCCCCAGGCCAAGTAGAAGTCTGACCCCACTTCCCACCCCCTTATAATAGGCTCTAGGGATAGATCGCCTTATTTTTTTAGTTCCAGGATAGAATAAAAATATCCTCAATTTAGGAGATTTAATAGACGGCGAGGAATCAGGTCAGAGCAGAGGTGGCTCTTTCCTCCCCTGACCTACTTCGTGCAATGGCAAGGAGCTGGAGCCCTGGAGGGTGGGGGTGAGGGGTGAGGGGCACCCGGGCGAGGAAGGGTCTGGACGGCGAGCGCCTTTGGAGTAACTCCCCAGGAGGAAGGCTATGCGTGGGGACAGGAGAAGGAACAGTGTGAGCTGAATAAGGTGGGTTTCTTGGCGCTAAGACCCAAGCGGGGACCTGAGAAGGAAACAAACTAAAGACTCTAATCTCTCAGAATCCCAGTTCCTCCTTCCTCGAGACCCAGGATCCCAACCATAAATTCCTTATTCCCTTACTATGGAACGGAGCAAAGCCTATCTGTAAGTTCTTGTTGTCTAATTCAAACCCCAGTTTTGCAGACTCTTAAATCAGCAAATTAGGGGCCGCTTCTAGTTGTGGCTTCCTGCTTCCCTCTAGTGGCCACATGACGAGCCGCAAGACGCGTGTTTTGCAGTTTCCTTCAGTTTTCCGGGCTTTGCCCTGCGCTCTCCGCTCTCTCCAGCTCTGACCAAGCGTCAGACTTGACATAGCCCCTCTCCACTACCTTCAAGAAATCGAGGGATCCCAGGACGGAATTCCAGTTCCAGCTCCCGTCTCTTTACGTTCCCCTCTTTGGGGTGCCCCGCCGTCTCATATAGAGTTGAGGCTGAAACGGCAACTTGGAAATATTAGAAGCAAATGATTTGTATTATTTTTAGAACGTAAGACTCTGGAATTTTAGTCTACAGCAGAATCAATTGGAGGGCTTATTAACACAAATTTCTAATCAGTAGTTCTGGGATGAGACTGGGAAACTGCATTTCTAACATGTTCCCAGGTGATGGTGCTGTTCTCTTGTGCCCAGCACTAGAATCGGTTCCTTGGATCCTCACGGTTCCTGGTCCTCTCAAGACAGGCGGCGAAGAGGAGGTCAACATAAAATTGTGCTAGGGAAAACAACTCACTTTAAAGACTTACTAGTCGTGGACCACGAAATTGGGAAATCCATAAAATACTCGTACAGCAGGGGGCACCCGGATTTGAACCGGGGACCTCTTGATCTGCAGTCAAATGCTCTACCACTGAGCTATACCCCCTCTGCTGGCCACAGCCCGCGGATGGCTTGCTAGTACTATTGCTGCGCAGGCGTCGTGATAAATTCACCGAGGAAAGAAGTCCAAAAGACTGTCAGTGGATGTAGGGCTTGTTCCCTGAAACTCTGAGCTAAAAAATTCTACTTGATGATATAGGAGAAATACAATTTGAGGATGTAACAGGGGAAATCCCTCGCGATCGTTCCCTTGGAGGACGTTCTTCCAGGCCAGGGTCCCGCAGCTGAAACCCGGTTACTTCTCGGCGCCTTGAACCCTCTTGGATACGCTCACGCGGATTTCTCTGGACCTTCCTTCCCGGGTCCAAGCCCGGTCGCTGGAAAATCAGCCTTCCTTCCTGAGAACAGCCGTCGGGGGTCAGTGGGCAGGTGGACCTGGGGGTACGCCCGCCTCTGCCGGTTGGTTACAGAGCGGGCGGTCTGCACTGTGCAGCGGCCCTCCTTCACACTGCTTTCCACCTTTAATACGTGCGGGCTAGACGCATGGACCGGCTGGGCTTGCGCCTCCATCCTCAGCCACCTGCAAAAGAAGTTGCCAGCGCCGGAGTTTCCTTGCCCTCCAGTCTTCACCGGTGGGCGGCAGCAGGAAAAACAAAATAGGAAAATAAAAAAGCATCACCACCCAGAGGGGGCACCCGGATTTGAACCGGGGACCTCTTGATCTGCAGTCAAATGCTCTACCACTGAGCTATACCCCCACCATGCAGTGCGGCGCTCGTTTGAATAAATTTCTGTGGAATAAGGGCGTGGCGCTCTCATTGGGTTTTTCATCTGTGAGCCATAAGGAAAAGAACACCGACCTAAATGAGAATGGTTAGAATTCCTGAACTCTTCCTCAATAACCACGCCTCGGGAAAACCACAAGGTTAAAGAATCCTGGACCTTCTGTATCTGTGTCTAGACTCTCGCGGAGATACCCACTGCTTGATTTAGGAAGGAGAATGACCCCAGGATCACCCCAGGTCTTCTGGGGTAGCAACAACACTGCTCCCCTATACAGATGGGCAGGTAGGTCTTCCATCCGATCTCTATCTCTACCTCGATGACCCCTGGGCTTTTCCAATCCCTAGGCCTTCTTCCTTTTCTCCAGAGTCAGCATGAAGTCACTGGCTGCCTTGGGCCTGGTGGCAGTAAAGACCAGGGTCAAGAAGCCAGTCCCCTAGCCAGATGGGTCCTAGAGGCAGTCCCACCTGCCTCTGTCCTGAGGCAGATTTCCCCGTCTGAGAGCTTTCTACACAGGCAGAAAACGCAGGCAGAAGAAGAGGTGAGCAGTTTTTGGTACTATTTATTATCCTTTACAAAAATCCGAATACAGTGTGGGAAAAAAAAATTCATACAAAAAGACAAAGAGTGGCTGAATTTAAAAGAACCTGGGACATTTGGGAGGTATGGGATTCACAGTGGAAGGACATTGGAAGGGCAGAGGATGTGGTGGCTTAAAACTCAAATCCATCTCTGAGGGAATGGGGAGGTGAGGGGGCCAAAGGAAACCCTGAGATACGAAGGCCTGACCCTGTCTCCTGTCCTCTTCGCCTTTCTGGGACTTCCTTTGCTCAAAGGATACTGGATAAAGATAACAGGACCCAGAAGCTGGGGTGGAGGTGAGGGAGGTGGAAGTGGGGTTCCAGGAGATATAGAGCAATCCCAGAGGCCTCTTACTCTGTTCCCCCAATTTTCCAACAGAAGTTGAAGACTGAGGGGCGGGGTCTCCACTTCCCAACACATCTAACAGCTCCCTGGTATCTCCAAGGATACCTGCTCCCATGAAGCTGGGGACACCTGTCTGCTGCAGTTCCAGGTGTGCAGGCTAGCTCCTCAGAGGGGCCCAGGTAGATGCAGTAACCCCACTGGCCATACCTGTCCCTGCTCCCACCAGAGAATCTTAGAAAAGTAACAACCAACCACCTGGTTTTTTTCCACCCATGCAGTCCACACAAAACCTTTGAAGAAGTTTCTGGTTGGCCTCAGTCTGGAGTATCAAGCAGAGGCCTGAGATGGCAGCCACCGGAGCCCTGTAGGCAGGGTGCCCCTGGGTCCTGCCTGGAGCAGACTGAGAGGCACCAGTTAACTCCAGTTTCAATCAATAAATTTAAAGTGTTTACTATGCCTTGGGTACTGTGCTAATGGTGGGTCACTGGTGAAAAAACACTTCCTCTGGGCCATTACTAATAATTACTTAACCACGTTAAAAGAGAGGAAGGGGAGGCCTCTGGATGTCTGGGAGTCAGGAAGACTTCTTTGAGGAAGTGGAGTGGTGACCCCTTGTCTCTGGACAGGACTTCAGGCATCCCCGCCCCACTACCTCTCCTTCAGTAGAGACTGTGCCAGGGTGACCAGGAAGAGGCTCCATAAATAAATTCCCCCCATTAGGCTGGGTGCAACTCCAGAGTAAGGCTGGGTCTGATCACGTCTGATTGACATGACATGTGGGGGCTAATTAGGGAAAGCCGGGTTGAATTGAATTGACTGGGGGTGAGAGCAGGGGAGGGTCCTACTAGCCCAGCAGGTGGCAAGGCCACTGCCAGAAATGAGTGGTTGCTTGGGCTGATCTGAGTAAAATCGCCCCTTCTTCAGCTAGGCATCCCGGTCCCCAGCTGGGATTCCCTTGGAGAGTGAAGAGAAAGGGAAATCTCCAGGCCTTATGCTAGGCCCTTGCTAAGTGACTGACTAGCCCGTCACCCCCTCCGGGTGCTCAGTGATCCCTCCCTGGATTTTTATCTAAACTTACAACTTTCCCCCACACGCTATTGCTTTTTCTTCCTACTTGCTTTTCCCCTTAGTACCTGTGACTTTTTAAATTACCCTACGTTTTGTGTGTAGTTTGTCTGTTTCTCACAAATACTCATGCGCACACTGGAAAGCAAGCTCCATGAGGGCAGGGATTTTTGTGGATTTTGCTCACTGCTGTTTCTCCAGGGTCTGACACATAAGCAGGCACTCTGTAGATGTTGGGTGCATAACATCTTTTACTCTCAACACAAACTGCTGGGGGACTAGGTTTGATCATCTGCTTCTTTTCAGCTAAGGAAACTCAGATGATTGCTATCTGGAAGGCTTGCCCCTTGTCCTTTGCAAAAGGCTGTCACCTTCTCTTCATGAAGGTCTCATCCAAGTCATCTCCTAGGAGAGGCTGTCTCGGACCCCCAGCACTAAATTGGATCATCCTCACCCACTCTGTCACTGCTATTTCCATTTTGCTTTCTTCTTCGCATTTGTCAGTACCTTCGATGTCTGTGTTTAGATGGGGTGTCACCTCTCTCCTCATTAGAGCAAGAACTCTGCTCACGGCTTACCCACCGCATCTCAAACTAGAGTAGGTGCTCAACCGACTTAATCCAAGAGCCAACCGTGAGCCAGATTCTGACAGGAGGGAGACAGGAGGTAGTCAGCTGTTCATTAGTTGGCCCCGACCCTGGAGGTCCAGGGGGCCCGCCACCAACCCTTCCCTGGTAAGGGCACAGCAGCCCTGTATGTGCCACAATGGTCTTTGATGGCACAAAGGATAAGGAATTGCGAGATTTCCACGGTGGTCATGGAACCCTTCATATCCTGTTTGTTGGCCAAGATCAGGACAGAAGCGTCTTGCAGAGCCTGCGGGCAGAGGAGCCCAGTCAGTAAGTCAGCCAGGGCGAAGCCCCGCTTCCCGCAGCCCTGGGCTCCACTGCTGTCTGAGCAAAAGAGGCTCACACCCAGGTAGGACAGGGATGCATACCCTATCCCAAGAGTAGCAGCCACATCCTAAATCAACGACTACGAAGTAGGCATTTCATGATCCTCCCTATATTATCCTTATGGAACCTGAGGTTAGAGAAGTGAAGTGACTCAACCCGGGTCCCACAGTGAGTGAGGGGTGGGGTCAGGTCCCAAGCCAGCGACTCTGGCTTCTGTGATCTGTTGTGCTGAGGGCATTATTGTCCTTCATCTGGAATAAACTAGCCCTGTCCAAGCTGCTAGGAGAGAGGCTCTCAAAGACTGGGGCATCAGGAATGGAGTTCAGAGCGGCTACCTGAGTTGGCTGAGGTCATACAGCTAAGACACTGCGCCCTCTCCCAACCCCAGAGGGCTTACCACATGGGTCAGCACCTTCTACAGCTCCTCTCAAGCGGTCAGCAGCCGATCCCAGTCCATGCTGTCGATCACAAGGACGATGAACTGGCCAGCAGAGAGGAACTGTTGAATAGTGGCCTTTCTCTTCTCTGAACAGCTCTCCTGACCCCTCTGCATCCTGGCTGACCTCTGCCCTGTCTTCATGGAAGCCTCACCAAAAAAACAACTGTCCTGACCCAAGATCTGCTGCCTTAGTCTCATTTTAATTCCCTTTTCTATCCAGACACAGAGAGTTCACAGCACATCCTCTGAGTGCTGCCAGAGGCTGTGCTAAGCGCTGACAGTCAGGAGTCTATTTAGGCCTCAACAAAACCCTACGGAATTGGAAAAATAATTATTCCCATTTTACAGCTGAGAAGACTGAGATTCATATCTTACCCTGAGCAACAGGGCTGGTGGGTAACTGTGCTGGAATTCAGCCTCAGCTGTATCACCCCAGGAGGTAACCCCTTGAACTCAATGGCAACCAGAGTGAGAAAATAAGGCCCCAGAGACAAAGGGCCCACCCATCCAAACAGCATCAAACAGCAAGTATTTGAAACAGTTAAAAGGCACTGGGGCTGCATTAAGTAATTGACACATATGTATTAGTTGATGTTCATTTTGTTTTTTAAAGGAAAGGTACGGGCAGGAATGAAGGCGAGTAGGCAGAAAGAGAGAGAAAGAAGCAGCATCTAATTTACTTGTTCATGTTGGTTGTTTCCCTGAACCGCAGGTCTTGAACCAGGGACCTTGGGATGTTCGTGGACTACATCCAGCAGACTAAACCACTAGGCCATCAGGGTGCTCCTAGTTATTGTTCTATTATTTCATTTTCACCAAAACTCGAGGAGGTAATTATTATGTTTTTCCATCCTACAAGTGAGGGAACCAAGGCTCAGAGATGTTAAGTGATTCACTAATGTCACACAGATGCCCTGGAGTCCCTTCCTGCCTTGTGTTCTCCACACTTCCGTGTTGGAGCAGTATGCGTGCCAAGTGGGGCGCAGAGTTGCCTGACCCTCTAAATCCCAGTGAGGAAGTGAGTCTTTCACAGAACAATCTCCTCCACGTTACGACCAACGATGGGACTGGTCTGGACCCCCTCTCTCACCAGGCTAGGGAGGTAGGATCGGGTACCAGGAGCTCAGCCCAGTCCAGTCTCAGCTCTGACCCCCACCCATCTGCTCCCAAAGCAGGTCAAATCTGACTCAGAGCAAGCCAGTCTTCGTGGACCCAGATCTGCTGAGCACGAGGAGCACAGACAGGGACAAAATCCTGCCAGGCTTGAACCCAGAGATGAGAGACTTACTAGAGCAGTGTCTCCTAACTTTAATATGCAGCTGAATCATCTAGGAGTCCCACCAGAGAGGCACTTACAGCTGGTAGAGAATGGTGGTCTTTCCTGCCTTGTCCAATCCCACAATGATAACCTTGGGCTCTGTAGGCATTGGGGGAAGGACAGGTTCAGGGCTGAACTGATGACCAAGGGAGTAAGTGTCCCTCCGGACCTCCCAGGAAGAAGATAATCATCTCAGCAAGCTGAGGGACCTCTGCCCACAGCACCATTTCTGGTCCCCGGACCCCTCTCCATTAAAGACCAGTTTCCTTCCCACTCCAGAACGTGGAGATCAGAGCAGAGCCCCACTTCCCTGGATCTGTTTCCAGAAAGGTGATTGTTGGAAAGGTGCGGCTGCTCTGGGCTTGCCAGCAGCGAGGTGGGAGGAGGGGTGGAGGAGGCTGCCAGGCGGGCCCCCTGAGCTGAGGGTCCCACAGCACATCGCCCCAGACTACCCAGCTGGGAAGCCCAGGAGAGGGCAGGATCAAAACGCTGCCTTGGCAGCTCCCTTACCCTGTTTCCCAAAGAGACCATCAACTTGACCATCACTTGTCCCATGGCACCACCAGGGCCAGGCAGGGTAGGATTCTGAGAAGTTAGGGGCCAGGGCCCAGCCCGGGTGCTCAGAGCCCCGGACCCAGCCCCGCAGAAGCCCCGCCTGTCACCAGCCCAGCGGGGCCTGGGAATCTCCTGGGACACTGGTCCCTCACGAGTGCTAAGGACATCATGGCGACAATGACAGGCCTATCCAGAGCCCTGGAGGTGCAAGGAAAATGGAGTCCAGATGCCACATCCTCCTCATCACTCTGAAGAAGACCCCAGAGTTCTAGGAGTGGACTGCTCCCCACTCCAATGCCCTGCAAATCTAGGGTATTCAGCACAATGGCTCACAGTGGACCCCAGCCCTCCAAGTGCCCTGTCTGGAGCACTAGACTGAAGCAAAACCCTCCACCATGGCTTTCTGCAACTACCAACTATGTGGGACAGATAGGGTTTCCTGACCCTTTCTGACCTGGGAGACTATTCCAACCCTCCACAGATCTCTAGCATGTCCTGTGGGCCCACTCAAAGTGAGTTCCCTTGGAGAAGGGCCAGGTCCCCTTCCTTCTGCAGTTCCCTTGGTGACAGGCAATTTCTAGGGATAGAATAGTCAGTTTCTAGGATTCATTGACAAACCCACCACTCAAGCCCAGCTCCCTGGTTCCCCAGGGTAGGCATCTGAAGACAGGGATGGTGCAAGAAGAGATCTCAGCCAGAGACCCTAGAGAGGGTTCTCAGATACCAACCCAGCAAGGGAGAACCTGGGCCAAGAGAGAGGGGGGTAGGGGGCAAGAAGTAGGAGCCCCTTGTTGTCGTTTGTGAATTTCTTTCTTTGCTTTAAGTGAGGAAGACCAGAAAACAAAGAGAGAAGTGGGCAAGGCAAATGGACCTCAGGCTGAGGGGCTGGTTTGCAGAAACCATCACACAGGAGAAGCTGCTTCTTCACCTCATTGGCACTGCCCTCCTACAGCCCATTAGTGCTCCCCTCTACTAGGGGAACAATCCTTTAACTGGCCTTCCGGCCTCTGTCTCCCCCTTA
The DNA here is from genome assembly GCA_004363575.1 of Solenodon paradoxus. Taxonomy (NCBI): domain Eukaryota; kingdom Metazoa; phylum Chordata; class Mammalia; order Eulipotyphla; family Solenodontidae; genus Solenodon; species Solenodon paradoxus. The sequence goes on from RJWH01001864.1 coordinate 237,840, forward strand.
CCCAGGGCATCCTCTTCACAGCCCTATTATCCATCTGAGAGTGCAGCGTGTCTGTTACTCCACCGCTCATTAACTTTCAGTGGTTCCCTATTGCCCACTGGATTCCGCTCAGTCTCCTCGCCTGACATTCAAGAGCCACCCCCATGCGCCCAGGTTTGTCTCCCATGTTGTGTACCCACAGTCCTGGCCCACACATGCCCGGCTCTTTCCACCTGTGCTGTTGCTTCGGTGTTTCCTGAATGCCTCTCACCTCAGGAAGGATTCCTGTGACCTTTGAGCTGCCTGCCATAGAAGCCTCCTACTTCCCAAGCCCTGCCCGGTTCGCCAAGCAAGTGAGTAGGAATGTGTTGCTCCTGGATTGAAGTACAGTGAGTCAAGCTACAGCCTGAGAAATGGTGTTTGGAGTATGAAAGATGCAGCGTGAGCACAAGTTGAAGTGGACTGAGGAAGGCTGGGCAAATAGCTCACTCAGTAGAGAAGTTTCATCCCACCCAGCTTTGTGGCACAGTTAGAAGGAGCGTTGGGCACCAGAGCCCATTAGAGCTGACTCCATTGCAGCCCCAGGAGAGAAGGCGCTGGGTTGCAGTTGAGCAGGGTGGGGAGGGGTGCAGGGGAAGCTGGAGAAGCAGCAATGCTGCATTTGAGCCATCTGCTTCCTGGGGTATGGGGGAAGAACATCTCAGGGCATCGCTGCACCCCCAACCCACCCCGCTGCCAACTTGCAGAATTGAAAGTGACATTCTCTGGGCTGGATGTCTAGAGAGCATTCCTAAAAACACAGGGAGAGTGGCCTCCGCAGTGAGGCTCTGGGCTCAGGGGGCATTCATTCATTTGTTCATTCATTCATTTGACAACTGTGAATCAGGAACCAGGAAGTATGTCAAGGAGACAAAGCAGACAGCGTCTGGGTCTTATGGAGTTTACAGTCTAGTGGGGAAGACAAACAACCAACCCAAAAGGCAAACATACAAAATCCACCCTAAGAGACACTGGCTGGTTTGGAAGGGAGTCAAGGCACACTTTTCTGAGGATGTGATTACCGGTATGAGACAAGGTTTTTCTCTAGGGTACTGATGGAACACCCCCTCACACCCAGGCCGTGGTGGCCGCAGGTCAGTCTCTTTTGAAAAGTTGGAACCCTTCAGCCACACCTAGAACAGAGGCCTCTCCAACCTCAGCTCATGCCAGGACAGAACCTGCTGCAAAGACAGAAGCATCTAGTGAGGGAAGGGGCTAAGGGGTACCAGCTAGGAGGGTTCCCCAGTGCCCTGGTTCCTGGGCAGCACATCAGCACCTCTGGCCCTAGACTCGGCCAACTTTATGGTCTTGACATCCTCACAAGTTGATGCTATTGTCACCAGGATGCCGTGAGTCAGCTGAGGCCTTGAGGTTAACAAGAGACAAGATTTTTTCGCTTCATCTCCCAATATCTACAAGCCACCTTGAAATGCCCCTTTCTGCATGTTCTGAGTAAGTGCAATTTCAGGCAGAAGACATATGAGGAGACAAAAATATATTCAGACACCTGCTTCCTCTTCCTAACCACCCCCTCCCCATTGCAGAAGCTGATGCATGCTGGGTAGGGGAAAGAACAGTACATTTGGGGGTCATAGGCAACACAGAACTTGAAATCCAAAGGTCTGAGTTCAAGGCATTGCTCTGTGCAACTGTGGACAAGTTGCTTGACCTCTCTGAATTTTACCTGTAAATGGAAGTCAATTATCCCAACGCTTGACTCAACATACCAGACTTCCCCACACAGAGCCTTCTGTGGAGTTCCAGACCAAGCACCCAGCTGTCTTCTGCTCCGAAATGTCCTCCCCCAGAGAGCATAAACCCACCTGCTCCAAGGCTGGACATGGATTCTGCCTCTCCCTGGTGTTTGCTCCTGCTTCCTGAGTATCTGGGAAGAATACCACCCATGGCCACTCCAGGGGCTCCCCTCTCTCTCACTGGTCTCCAAGTGTTCTCCTAGAGCTCCCCGTTCTTTTATTATTTAGTTGTTCACACTGGCTGTTTTCCCCCTGACCCACGATTTGAACCCAGGGGTATGTGGCCAGCACTCCTTCAGAGGCAACTGACCCAACTGCTACTCCACCAGAGCACCCCGAGCTCTCCATTGTTAGATGTCTCTGGCAGTCATTGCCTCCTTCCCATCCCAATGCTGTGGCCTCATACCTCAAACCCTCATTTCTCACCTGGAGTGTTGCAGCTGTTCCAGGCCAAACCCTCCCATCCGAGCACCGAACTGTAATCAGGCCAATCATGCTCTCACACTTACAATCCTTTGATTTATACATACGAACATATATACATGCATGTATGTATGTATATGTATCCAAAATATATCACGAAGCACAAATCAGTAAGGATCCTTTCATTTCTGCCCTCCATCTTCAGGGCAAAGCCCAAGATCTTAACATGACTCCAGGCCCACTGTGACCTTCTCCTGTTCACCCCCTCCGACCACTGACTTGAGAGTACATTGCCAGTGAAATGCCAATGTCGTATGTGTCACCTGCTTCCTCTACCCTGAACACTTGCCCCACTTCTCTGCCCTGGCTGACTCCTATCCATCCTTCTAGACAATGCCCAAATCTCACCTCCCCAGGCTAGGGGAATAACCCCTCTTTCAGGTTCCCATAGCATCCAGGGGCTCCCCACTTAGGCAGCCTGGTTGCACAGTCCTGAACTGTGTGGCGTCCATTTAGAAGTGTACCTGGGACACAGCGGGTGCTCAGTAAAGCTTGCTCAGTGAGCAAAGACGAGGACGTTTCACTGAGAGGCAGTAGTGGGAAGAGCACTCAGCTGGAGGCCAAGACTGGGTTTCAGTCACCTCGGGGTACCTCGGGTCAGCAACTCCACCAATGGGCCTGCCTGGTTCCTTTGGCTGCTAAGCCCTCACGTGGAGAGCCTGACATCCGTTGCCCTCTACAAGCACACAGACACACAGACACACAGACACACACACAACCTTTTTGGGCAGGAGCATTCAGGTGAAGGACCCCGGAGCTCTAGCCCTCCAGGTCCACCTCCCCAGGAGCATGGAGAATGGTTTGTGGGTGCTTTGTGAGGCATGATACAGGGGATGGCAGTGGTATGTGGGACAGCTTCCCCACACAGGAAGGGACAGCTTCAGAAGTCCACATGCTGCAAGCTGGGGTGACAGACACTGGCAGTCATCTGCCAACTTTCTCATTTTTTCTCAGGCTGGGACCTTTCCTGCAAGAAGGACTCCCCTCTCTCCCAAAGCTGGGGCTGGGGTGGGGTGTCTGTGGGAGCATCAGTGGAAGAGGGGGAAGAAGCTCAGTCCCTCCCTCTCCTGAGGTGTCAAGGGGCAGCTGGACCACAGGAAAACCATGCATGTGCCTTTGACATTATACCAGGGGGTCTGATCTCACCCGCTGAGTGACCCCCTAAGACACCCCCTTTCCCGCCTCACTTCCCATTTTCCCTGGCTCTCCATGTGGGAAGATGGGTAAGGCGTGGGACTTGGGGCTGAATGGGAACCAAGAGGCCAGGCAGATGGTCAGGTGGAAGGTAACGCATCAGAGGGCTGCGACTCAAAGCCTCAGCCCTGTTGGCAAACACCTCTGGACACAGCCTGCTCCTGCCCCCACCCTTCAGCCCCCTGCAAGCCCACAGCTCCCACAGGCCTCTGCTGCAACCGTGCGGCGGAAACAAAGCAGGCTTGGGAGGTGGGGCAAAGGACAGGACAGCGGTTTTATGTGTGGGAAAATACTTCTCTGAGGAGTCAGACAGACAGACAGGAGGGGCACAGGACACCAGACAGGCAGGGGAAAGGTTGGGCAGTGGTGTCTTCTAACCAGTCAGTGGAAGCTGCACCCCATCCCCGGGGTGGGGCTGGGGCACCATTGGCACAGGAGGTGGCGAGACAGGCATGAGGTGCCCATCCCTGAGGTGGGCAGCCGTACAGGCCCAGTCCTCGTTGGCACAATCGGCTCTCTCTGGCCCAGCGGGGACGCTGGGGAGGGGCAGGGCTGCTGGGCTAGAGGGAGGCTCGGCAGAGGGCACTCCCAGGCAGAGGGGGTCCCAAGGCCTCTCCTGTGGGTGTGGATATGGGCGAAGGGCAGGCTAACAATAGGCAAATACAGAGCAGCAGCAGCAGCCAAGCCCCCCAGGGGAGACTCAAAGTCCCGAGGCAACCCCTTGAGAGGGTGGTCACCTCTTCGGCACCAACCCACCGGGCCTCTCCCCTGGGGCCACAGGTGAGAATGGAGGAGCAGTTTTTTGGTTTCAAAATGAGGTGGACCAGAGTGCTCCACGAGCTCCACACCCAGGTGACAGGATGCGGGCCTCAGGGCCAGAGGCGCCCCTCTTCTGATGGCAGCAGACAAGGGATGTTGTAGGCAAAGCTCATTCCTGGGGCAGAAGGCTGAGGCATGGAGTGGGGTGGATAGCAGCAGAGGGCCTCACAGCTGACCCCTCCCCAAGTCAAGCTCCCCAGGGAGCTTCCATGTTGCAGCTTTCACCTACCAGACAACGCTGCCAGGAAGCTGGGGGAGGGGTGGGTTGGGTAAGGGACCCTGGACTTGGGGTTCAGGGAAGAGGGTCCTTATGGGAAAGATTCTGACCAGAAAAAGCCCTCAACCCTTCCCGGATACTCTAGGTTGGGAAAAGAAAGGGCCACCCCATTTGGAACCCTTAATTAGAGCCCGGAGTACAAAGAGTTAAGGAAGTGCACCTTTTCTCTGGGAGACAGCCCCCTGAGGTGGGCAAGAGGGAATACAGAAAGGTGGCCATCTCCCTCTCCATCCACAGCAAGTAGGTAAAGTCTACAGTGAGGCAGAAGGGACTCCCGGGAGCTGGGATGCGACCACCAGGGAAACACTGAGCAAAGGCATCTGGAAGGGAACAACGCCCCCTGGAGGCAAGATGCTGCTCAGGTGGTGAGCCGCGGGGCCCGGCCTGGGCTCAAGAGCCCTTCCTGGCCCTGCGAGGGCCCTGGGCCTTCAGCGGATGTAGACTCCTCGCCCCCAGCCCTCCAGCTCATTCTTGTTGCGCCCCAGAACTGGGCCCCCACCCTCTGAGCAGCAGCGGGCCTTATTCTGGCCTCGGTTCCGGTTGTCGGTCATTTCCTCTTCATAGTCTTCTTCCTCATCCTCCCAGGATCCCTGATGGACTGGTGGGGTGCTGCCCCCTGTAGGGTCTCCAAGCCCCGGCCCCTCTGAGGGGTCAGTCTCCATGTCCACACACGAGTCTCCCAGCTCCGTGTAGGCAGAGTTTCGGTTGCCAGGGGTGTCGGCATCAAATGTGTCTTGGCGGGACAATGCCCGCAGGGTGCCCACCCGGCCTGGTGGGTGACTGCTGGAGTAAAGGCCTGGGGGCTGGCCCAGCTCCCCCGGGTACTCGTGCACACTGGCGTGCTCCCCGGTGGCCCGTTCCAGCGACTGGTCCCCGGAAGCAAGGTAGGGTCCCTGGTTAGCAGACAGACGGCACACACCATGCAGATCAGGCAGAGGCGAGAAAAACACAACAAAGCAAAGCAGATTAGTGATGGCATCAAGACACCCAGCCCGGCTGAAGGAGGAGGGTGCTGGCTCTAGATGGGCAGCCCAGGAAATGGCTCTAGAGCCCTGCCAGAGCACAGACCCCAGGGCCTCTCTGCTAGGACGGGGGTGGCCAACCTTCAGAAGGCACAAGGAGGGGCAAACTCCTGGCAACCCTGCTAGAGGACACATGAACAATTAGTCATCACAGCCTCAACAAAGGTCACTGAGGCCGGCCTGGGGCAATCATTAATAGCTCATTAGTACTGCCACTCATTAGTGGTTGATTAGGTTAGTCATCACCCGTTTTCCAAATATACCAAAGAAGGGACTTCAGCTGGAGCTCACTAACCTCAGCTCAAACCAGACCGGGATCACAGGCTTCCAGACCCCACCCTTCCCCCCGCAATTGCATAGTCAGGAGTCTCCCCTTGCCCTCAACAAAGGCTCAAGCAGCAGGCTCAGGAAGGTGCTGATTTCTCTATTCCCCACCGGAGAGGAGGATGCAGCCCAGTGCTCTCATCACCAAATGCACCTGAAGGGGAACTAACAGGCCCTGCCATGGTGGAGACTGTGGGTGAGATGCAGAGAGGCCTGAGTTCTAGTCCCACCCCTACCCACTTTGAACTGTGATCCTGAGGAAATGACTCCCCTCTCTGAGGCCATTTCTCCGTGTGGTGTGCTGGGGATTAGACTAGAGCAGCAGTGTCCAAACTATCCCCTGGAGATCTGCGGTGCAGTGAGAGGGCGCAGAGGGCTTTAGGAGTCCCTGTGGAGGTGAAAGGGAGGTCCAGCCACTAACACCCTCTGTGCAGAGCAAGGGCGCTTTGTCTGCTTACTGAGCTTCCTCATAAGATCCAGAGAACAAGTGTGTTCTGTGGCCGAAAACAAATTTGAAAAGCAATGGTCTAGAATGATTGCAAGGTTCCTTCCGACTCTAATCCAGAGCCGAATACATAAGGGAACGACTTCAGAGATGGGCCCTGGCTCCCCAGGAAAGAGGGGGAGTTCAGGGCAGGGTAGCCCCAGGAAGCCCTTTCCTGGAAGCTGTTTAACTGAGAGAAGGATGAAAGGTACAACATCAATTCATGGAAGATGCTCCATTCCGGGTCCCTTCTGAGGGGCCTCCTGGGGCGGGGGGGTGGGGGGGAGCAGCCATCTCTCTGGGTTCAATGGTCACTACTCTACAGGGTTCCTGGGTCTGAGGACCCCTGTTTTGTTGCATAGTAAATGTCCACAAAATGAACAGATCAGTCTTCCTGTGCTCTTTCTAGTCACTTGTCTTACAAGGTCAACAATCAGGTTTCATATGCAAACGCCCCCAAGGCAGCAGATGCAGTCCTATGGGACCAGGCCCAGGGAGGCACCACCGGTCAGCCCCAAACCCATCAAAAACCACAGACACCAGAAGCTGCCGCTCACCACATTTTTTACAAAATAAAAGATCTTCCCTTCCTTCCCCAGGTCCCCTGCGCTCCAGTTCCGGGCCCCGCGTGGAGGGGAGACGCGGGGGCACCTACATGGCGTGCTCTTGCTGCTGGGGCACTGCCCCAGCCCGCCCGGACTCCAGCCCGCCCCAGAAGCTGAGGTTTCTCCTGAGGGAGGTGAGCACCTGTACCTGGAGGTTGGAGACAGGGGCAGGACTGGAGGCCAGGGCTGCGGAAGCCACGGTGCGGTTCAGCAGCGGATTGGGCGGGGTGCTGCTGGGCGGGTGCGTGGCTTTCCAATAGGCTTCCAGGTACTCAGCCAAGTGCTCGCACGCATCCTCCAATTGGTTCTCGTCCAGGATGATGTCGAACATTTCCTGTGGAGGCGGGGTTAGGGGCGGGGCAGGGGTGAGCCAGGCGTGACCAAGGGTGAGGGTGTGGCCTGGGCTCAGTGGGTGGAGTCAAGGGTTGAACGACAAAGTTAGAAAGAGAGCTCTGGGTGACCAGCAAGAGAGAGAGGGCACACAGATACAGCACCCCCTCTCTCACTCCCTGTCAGGTGCTGTCCTGAAGACCAGTCTGCACTTATGCACCTGGCTCAGGTGTTCCTGGCCACTTTGTCTCTCATGCAGGCCAGAGGAAACCAGGAGAATCCCAATGCTTGCCACTCCCTTCCTCTGGGTCTGGGCACTCACGGGGGGACACTGTGCCAGCTTCTCCGAGGCCGCTATTTGGACGTTGAGGTGCTTGGACTGAGACTTCCCTCGAGACTTGATGAGCCTCTGAAGTACCTGGGGGGAAGAAGAGGAGCTGATGGGACCCCACTGGACCAAGTCAGAGTCAGGTCCCGGCTGGGCCAGCAGGGAGAGCCAGCGTCAGGGCTGGGGGATGTTCAATGGCTCTCAGCCCTGGCCACCTCTTCAGAAATGACCTCACCGACCCTGTGTCCATCCTCCACCAGGAGATGTGCTCAAACTCTCTCCTAGGATGTTCTCCTATCAGCAGCTGTATGAAGGTCAGTGATTCTCCTTTCCAACCCCTCTGACCTTGCTGAGGGCTTCATCCCACAGGCCAACTCCCCTCCACAGTAACAGCATCCAGATTCATGGGCCCCTGTGAGTACTGACTCTGGTCTGTGCTCCGTACGTGAGCAAGCCATTTTGTCTTGACAAAAATATCACCAGTAGCTACTATTATTGTTCTCATTTATAATAATAATGAGAATATAGTTGAACCTTGAACAACTGCATGGGCCCACTTATATAAGATTTTCTTGTTAATGGATGACGTAAACTTACAGCATGGATAAATACAGTATACTCCTATAAATGTATTTTATTTTCCTTATGACTTTCCTTTTTTCTTAAAGGAAAGGTGCAGGCAGGAACGAAGATGAGTAGGCATGCAGGCAGGAAGCGAGAGGAGGAAGAAGCACTTTATTTATATTTTATTTAATTGTCCATCTTAGTTGTTCCTTCCAGCTCCAGGATGCAAATCCAGGTCCTTAGATGTATGTGACTGAGCCAGTCAAAGGTGACTGACCAAACCGCTACTCCGCAAGGGTATGCCCCTTATGATTTTCTTAATAACACAGTTTGTCTTCTCTACCTCACTTACTGTGAGAACATATTATGTAATACATACACAAAATATGTGTTCATTGTTTGTGTTACTGGTAAAGCTTCTGGTCTATAGCAGGCTATTAAAAGTTTTGTTTCGAGGAGTCAAAAGTTATATCCAGATTTTCAAGTGCACAGGGGTCAGCACCCCTAACTGCCACCTGGATCAGGGTCTACTCTAACAGTGAAAAGAAATGCAAGCTTGACTAAGCGATCAAAGTTAAGTCACCAGTGGTATAACAAACTGACACCATACTTCCTGAGCCAATGCACTCAGGACACATGGCTCTGGTACTATTCCTACTAGAAATGCAAACCTAAATCCAGGCAAGAGGAAATATTAGACAAACCGAGGAGCAGTCTACAGCATAAGTGATCTGCACTCTAAAAACGTCAGTGTTAGGCGCACCCGGGTAAAGCAGTGGATAAGTCAGCTGCCTCCAACTGAGCGCAGTCCACATACACCCCAGGAGGACAAGCACTGCCTGTCTGCCTATACCTTTCCTTTCAAGACAAAAAGTCCATGTTGTGAGAATCCCAAGACAGGCTGAGGAACTGTTCGAAGCTTAAATAACAACTAAATGCAACACATGATCCTGGGTTGAGGGGGAGATTGTGATAAAGGCTATTACTGGGACAACTGGTGAAAACTAAAAGTGGACTGTGTTTCAATAATATTACTTGAATTTGACCATAGCACCATGATTATGTAAGTTAATGTCTTTATTCTTTTTACTCCCCAGTCCTGGGTCGTCAACCTGGCCAGGTCCTTGGCCTTTACGTGACCTACACTTTGCTACCTGAGTCACCTGGGTTTGCCTCATGTCCTTATTCTTAAGAAATACATGTTGCGGTGCGCCCTGGTGACATAGTGGCTAAAGCCACCAGACATAGTCCACATACATCCCAAGGAGCCAAGTTGGGTTCCAAACCTAGGGCAGGGGTTCGGGGGAGCAACCAAGATGAACAACTAAATAAAATAAATACATGTTTCTTCCTACTCTCTCTTTGTACCTGCCTGCCTATTTTCCTTCATTCCTGCCTGCATCTTTCCTATTAAAAAAGAAAAAAATGTAGACGTATTTAGGGTCAAAGGCATAAAGACATATAATACAACTTACTCTCAGTGGTTCAGGGAAACCACATATATATGTATGCATATATGCATGTATATATGTATATGCATATATGTATGTATATAGATGTATATTACATACAGATCAAGAAAGTAAAAGTAGAAAAATGTTTATAATTAGTGAATGAAAAAAATTGAATTATATACTTTAAATGGATGAAATGAGAGATATATCTCAATAAACCTGCTAAAGTCAGTGAATCTGGATATACCCTGGTGTAATAATGGTTAGGTCCATCACCTCTGAAGGAGCATAGGCCACATATCCCTGGGTTCAAGTCCCGGGTCTGCAGGAAAACAACCAGTGTGGACAACTAAATAAAAAAATAAGTAAAGTGCTTTTTCCTCATCTCTCTTCCTGCTACTTGCACTTTTCCTTTAAAAAAACTAGTGAATCTGGGTTTGCCCTTCTAGCACAAGGGGCTGGGCTGTGGACTATGCAAAGCCCAAGGACCCAGATTTTCAACTTAGAGTGGATACCAAAATAAATAAAAAATACTTCTTCCTTCCCTCCCTTCCCTCCCTCCTCTCTTTAAAAAGTTTCTAAATCTGCAGAAAAGGAAACTGAGGCACCAAGCAGTTAGGTGACTTCCCAAAGAAACATAGAGCTGGCTGAATGGCAGCACTGGACAGAAACCCAGGCAGGTGGGCTCCAGAGTCCCCACTCCTAACTTCTATCAGTGTTCCCGTGGTGGGAAGGGAAGTATGTTACTTTTTACTTCATAAAGTGTTTTGCATCCATTATCTCATTTGATCCCTTCAGCCACCCCAGTAAGAACTAAATCCTCTCATCCCCTTTACGCTGAGCAGAAAGTTCTAACTCAGAAAAGTTAAGTGACAGGTGCTCAGCAGAGAGGCACTGTCATAGATGGTGACAGTCCCACCCCTGGCTGTCATCCTGAATCACACAGAATACTGAGCTCCTGACAACCCTTACCTCTAATCTTAGCAACACCACCACCAGGGAGAGATTATAACCTCCATTTCTCAGGTGAAGAAATTGAGGCACCAAACCGAAATAATCCCTTCTCTCCCAAGATCCCAAGCTCAATGAATAAGGAAAGGCACGTCCTGGGAGGAGTGGTTAGATCCACTGCTTCTGGCAAAGCTTGGCCCACCTACATCCCAAGAACCAGGGTTTGCGAGGGAAGGGGAATAGGGGAAAGGGAGGGGCAGCTGAAATAAAAAAAAGAAAGAAATGCTGCTTCCTCCTCTCTCTCCCTGCCTACTCGCCTTCATTCCTGCCTGTACCTTTCCTTCAAAAAAATAAAATTACATCAATAAATTAAGTCATCCCAAGCTAAGATTTGAACCCCAAACTGTCTCCTGACTTCAAACCCTTCACCCAAACACTCCTTCATGTTCTGAGACCTCCACAGACGTCTAGGAGGGAAAGTTAGGGGAGCCACAAAAGGACAATGACGTGAATACGCCTTCCTACCGACTCCATGTCTTTCAAGGTCCACATGAGGACAGCGCAGCAAAGAGGACTGAAATGAAAAGACAGGAAAGACCACCCAACTGCCAGGTGACATGGGGACAGAGCACAGAATTCTTTCAGTTTTGTGGACCAAGGATGGGTGGTTAAATTGAGTGGAGACAGCAGAGATAATATTTATAATAATAATAATATTTATATTTATAATAATAATATTTATAATAGCTAGTACATGATGGGGGACATTATACCGGATATTTTGCTAAGTGCTAATGATTCATAATGCCCATAGGATGGAGTTTTACAGAGAACTAGGGTTCATGGAGATGATGTTGCACAATGAGTAAACAGCTGAGATTTAAACACAGACAGTCCAATGCCAGAGCACTCCTGTCCCCTCTCGGGTCAGGCGCTGGCACCTACCTTGGGAGAGGTGATCTTGATGTAAGCAATGATGGGGGCCAGTGAGGTCTTGGAGAGCTGGGCCGGGTGGTTGATGGTATCGGCGTCCAGAGCAACTAACTGAAGGGTCCGGGCCAGCTCGAAGATGCGCTCGATCTCACTCTGAACCTCAGCTGGGGGACATGGAGTCATGGGGACAGGGGACTCTCAGGGGCCCTCCCAGGAGGCAGTGGGGAGATGGAACACTTCTGGAGAAGCCCCGCTGCCCCCATGCCTGGTCCTGGAGGGTAGGGGACAGAGTGAGGGGACTCACCCAGGCTGGAGCGCGTGTTGGAGCGCTCAATGATGATGTGTTTGCTGGGGTTGTTGAGGACAGAGCGCTTCGCCAGGGAAATGTCAGCCGTCACGCGGGTGATGGAGATCCTGGACCGTGGAGCGAGATGGTGGGGTCAGAGGAGCTAGAAGGCCCTGTCCACTCTCTAGGCTAGCCTCTCCTCCCTCAGTCTGGTCCCCAATGGTCAAGCCAGTCATCCCGCCCTCCGCCCCCAGCAGTAGAGAACCGTGGTGAGAGGGGTGGGCCGGCTCCCAGGCCTCACCTGCCATCAAATCGATGCTTCAGGAAGTCAAATAAAGCTTTCTGCATCATGTCTGTCACCTGAGTTGAGTGGGCCAAGAGGAGGAGTCAGGCATTTCAAGCCACTCAGGAAGGGCGAGCTGCTGAGTATTCACCCCTCGTATCCATTTTCTTCTGAAATTCCTGAGATGAAGGGGCCCTAAGCAGGAGGGGGCTCCTTCTTGGTCTGAGGGGCTGACAATAGGGTCACAGATTCCAGAGGTCTTTCGAGATGGTATCTCTAGGAAGACTCTTGCGGGGGTGGAGTTGTTCGGGGGAAGTGGACCCTTCCGGGTGGGTCTCTCTGTGGGTCAGGCCCCTCTGTGGAGCTTCTCGGAAGGTCTGTGGCTCTCTAGGGAGCACACCTGGGAATGCGAGTAGCTCTCTGGGGCCTAGACCTTTTATAGCATTTTTCTGGAGGGCCGGCCCCTCTGGGTCCACTCCCCTCTAAGGGCTCCTACCTCATAGCCCTTGAGCGACGGTCCCACCAGGATGATGGGCCTCATGGAAGGCACCACGTCATAGGGGGGCACATGCTCTGTCTGTGGGGGAAGCAGGCAGGGGAAACCCCAGAATGGAGATGGGATTAGCCCCTCACCCCCAGTCTCCAGGCTTCCCCATGCATCCTTTCCTCCCCTAGTCCCAGAGCCCAGATGTGGGGGCACGGTGGGGGTGGGAAGTGATGGCCAGGGAGAACCAGGAAGGATAGGGGAAACGGGGTGACAGATACGGGAGTGGGTGTTAGAAGGTCCCCCTAGTTCATCCCAGGGAGTGGGGAGGGGGACACAGAAAGCTGTGATACTCACCGACTTCTGCTTCTGTTTGGCTGGGTCCAGAGATTGCCAAGAGCAGGGAGGCGGGGGAGAGAGGGAAAGGTACCCAGGCAGGGGGGGCAGAGGGCAAGGAAGGAGCCAGGACAAGAGAGGGAGGGAGAGCGGGCAGACGAGGAGAGATAACAGGGCATGCGTGTTAGTGACAGACAGAGCCAAAAGAGGGGATGGGACCCCATGCCAAGGGGAGTCGGAAGTGGCCCTGATCAGGGCTGGGGCAGGACTGACGGTCAGTTATACCCCACTCCATTTCTGGGTCTTGGGAGAGAGCTGGGAAGGGTGACAACCCTGTTTGGTGCCCATCTCCTATCCCATAATTTTAAAGTTTCCCTTAACTGCCCTACTCTGCAGCCAGTAGAGCCCCACGTGCTCACCCTGGCCCAGAAAGGGCAAAAAAACATTCCGCTGTCTCCTTCACATGTGGGGGGTCGAGGCAACATGAATTAGCCCAGGGTAGTGACAGGAAAAACCAGGTTTATGACCTTCAGACCTTCTGTGGAAGATGCTGGGGCAGTGGGGTGGCTGCTTCCAAAGGAAGGAAGCTCTGATTGCAAGAACTGTCCCCTCCCAGGGAGTGTGGTGCACTTACATGTGGAGACAGATGTGCCTGTCCTCAGCGCCACCCTCCCCGGCCCTCCCTCCTCCTCTCCTCCTCGGTAAGAAGCCCAGAGCCCCACAGAATCAGGCCGGTAAGAAGCCCAGAGCCCCACAGAATCAGGCCGGTAAGAAGCCCAGAGCCCCACAGAATCAGGCCGCTGGCCCATCTGATCCATTCCAGACCCCATGCCCCACCAAAGAGCCGGACCCTGGCCCCTCCCCTCCTGTGTCAACCCAACCAGAATTACCTTCTTGAAGAAGGGGATGCGCCTGCCATGGGGTGGCGGGGTGGTGACACTGCTAACGCTAGTCTTGGCAGAGCCGCTCTGCTCTGCAAGCTCTGCCTCCTCCTCCTCTAACTCTACGGGGTCTAGTTCAAAGGCTAAGTTAGTCATTTCATTACCTGGCCCACCGGAGAGTCAGAAGAGAGGGAGAGGGTGGCGAGGTGGGAAGAAGGGATCAGTGCACATGGAGACACACATACAGAACGCAGGGATGGGAAGGGGGAGAAAGAAAGAAGAAGAGGTGAATGGAACAGGACTGGGAGAAATGAATGGGGGTTGGGGGGCCAGGGGAGTCAGGCAGAGAGATGGAGTTACCAAAGCAATGGGAGAGGAGAGACATGAGAGGGTGGGCACTGACAGGCCCAGCTGGTGGGACACCCTGCTCTTCGGCAGGGGGCCCTGCTGGATATGTTTGCAGATCTTGGGGTTGGGGTCAACCTGACTGCAGGGAAAGGAGGGGCACCCACCCAGGAGCACCCCCCTAGGGTGGCAACAGCTCTTACCACTGGCAGGGGGTGTGGGGCGGCGGGTGCCAGTAACCACATCTCCCAGACTGGAGCTGGAGTTGTCACCTGATTTGCTGTGTGGGCAGAGAGACAAATGGAGCTGTGAGCAAAGGGGTGGGAGTGCAGAGGGGGGAGTCGTGTTCTCTCGCCTGCTGCCCTCCACCCCCCCAGGAGATTCTCCTGCCCCACCAAAGATCCACAGCTCTGTGCCCTCAGGCAGCGGGGTCAACCCTGGAAGCCTCTTCCCGGCTGGATGGCCTCTCCTGGAGTGGGGGCAGCCCGCCCTGAGCCAGACACCTGGAGCTGAGGCGGTTCTGGCGCAGCTTCTGTTCCTGCAGCAGACGCAGGCTGTCCAGTTTGACAGGGCTGGGGATGAAGCCAACCTCACAGCCCTCCTTCACCAGTCGCCCGATCCACCAGTCATTATTGTATTTCTGCAAGCAACAATGGCAAATGGGGTGGAAGAGACCAAGAGGGAGCCTGGAGGTGCAAGCCAGCAGCTCCCCTCCAGGGAAACCTCCCTGATTTGCCTAGCCTGCCCAGGCAGTGACACCCTCAAAGCCCCTGGCCCTGCTGCCAGCCTCTGAGTAGAGCCCCCAGTTCTCAGGACAACTCCAGAGCCAGCATCCTCTCAGGCCAGGGGCCACCCAACTGTACACCTCCCTATTCTGAGACCTTCCTCCCCACATGCAACACGCTCCCCTGGAAAAGTGAGGAGTAATGACACGTCCACGTGCTTGGCAGACTGCCACCCATTTACAAGCTTTGTCTCAAACTCTTCTAACAATCTTGTGGTCTTGGCATTACCACCCCATTTTACCAGTGACAAATGAGAGGTTCAGAGCGGTGGAGAGGTTTGTCTAAGGTCACAAAGCAGCCCCTCTCTGCATGGCTGAGAATCTTTTCCCACCAGAGCTCCGCTGCACCTCTCTCGGTACCCGCCTCTCTGCCCTCCCTTCAGATGCCTGGCTCTCCCACCTCTTTGATGTGCAGGAAGTCCTTGGGCTCAAAGGTGATAGCCACTCCCTGCACAGGCACCTCATCCCCTGGAGACGGGTTGTAGCCGACATTTGTCCGCACAGCAAATGCCACCGGCTTGGTCTAGAGGAGGCACACAGGGAGGATGACAACCAGAGGGTTAAATCGCAACATAACCTAGAGCTGCCTGACTGGGGTGGTGATTATGTAGAGATGTTTTGTAAGTTGTTCATTAAAATGAATACTTTTCGCATCTTGGTGGCTTAGCAGATAAGTCTACCACCTCTGGCTGGTACAGTCTGCCTGCATCCCAAGGTTCGCGTCCCAGGGTCGGGGTTGGAGGGAACACAGGATGAACAAATAAATAAGAATAAAGAAATGCTTCTTCCTCCTCTCTCTTCCTGCCTGCCTGCCTATTCACCTCCATTCCTGCTGCACCTTTCCTTTAAAAAAAAATCTAAAAAATTTTAAAAGTATACTGAAAGCGTTTTATTGTTTTCTGTATGCATGCTAAATTTTGCCATTAAAAAAAAGAAAGCAAAAAAATAGAACTTAAGCCTCTCGGGGTAGAGGAGGGCATCCGGGAATGGTAAGTATCAGTGGAGGGTAAACCCAGAAGGACACCGTGAAGGAATAATAACAGTGATGAGGAGGAGGAGGAGGAGGATAGCAGCTACTGTTTAGTGTGCCAGGTATTGTGTTACAAGTTTCACACGTGTTATCATTTATCATAAAAAGTATTATTATCTTCATTTTAATGAACAAGGAACATGAAGTTCAGAAAGGAGAAGAGTCTTGCCTAAGATCACATGGCTATCAAGAGTCAGTCCAAGAAGTTGAGAAAGCAGTGGAAATATCTAGCACTTATCAAGCTCCTATTATGTGCAGAAACAGTATTAGGTCTTTATTATGCTGTATTTGGCGGTAGGTATTGCAACCCACTTTTTATAGAGGGACAGAGGCACACTGAAGTACAGGGGCACACAGTGAGGAAATGACTGGAAAAACTTGGCCCTGGGCATCCAGGCTCTGTCTAAGGCCTGCGGGTGGGCGAAATAATGCCAGCACAGCCTCTCCTGCTTTTCTTACCTTGGCTTTCTCGAGCTGGGCTAATGCCTGGCGCTCTGCTTCCTTCCTTAAGGCTTCCCGGTCCTCCTCCAAAGACACATCGGAGTCTGACGGACGGCTGGTGTAGGACTCCGCTGAGCCCTGAAAATAGACAGGACCGGCTTAGGACCAATATGGCTACTTCCCAGTTCTGGGGCTTTGGAGGACAGGGAGGTGCCACCCATCATAGAGTCCCAGCCAGCTCATCATGATGCCACATGGTTAGAAGATAGTATTGAATGGGAGAAGCCAGCCACTGAGTTTATAGGCCCTTGGGAAGAATGTGGCCCTGGGAAGGGTGACAGCAGCAAGCAGGGGTTAAGCAGGCCCAAGGACAGCTGCTTGGGGCCGGGGAGGGATGGGAACCTGATAGGGGCAGAGCACAGCAGGGGAGTGCCAGGGGACAAGTCTCTGCTCCGGGCTTCTCCAATCCTCCCCTGCCCCCAGCACGGCTGAGATAGACTCAGCAGAGGCCCAGTGAGTCCTTCCAGGGACTGGGACCTAAGTTCTCTGCACTGTTGGCATGGGCAGCCTCTCAGCATGGCGGAGCAACCACACATGCCTTCTCTTCTGCTCGACAGTGAGGGAAAATGAACTCCTACCTCCCCCGTAAGAGGAGGGGGACCCCCAATACTCAGGCCCTCATAAGATGCAAAAGAGAACCTAAGATTCCTGGGGTGGTACAGGTGGAAGAGGCCAAGTTACAAGCAGAACACGGGGCGGGGCTTTCCCCAGAAGCTGGCGTTGACCACACAGATAATTCCAGAGCCCAGGATGCAGGCACGTGTGTGAGACCCTGCGGCCCGTCCAGACCCGGAGTGTGAATGAACATGCGTATCGCTGGATGTGCTGAGACGTGCAACTTTAATTCTGTTTAGGAATGTGTGCTCTATGGTATGTGCTGGCTGCAAACAACTGCATACATACAAGTCACATGAGCACATACATACAGGGAGACGCTGAGCTACCGCTCCCTGAGGGTGTACAGCATGTGAGGGTGACTGTCAGGAGGGATGGGTTCATGGAACTGTGCAGGGGTGTTGCTACATGGGCAAGAGGGAGCATGGAGAAGGAATAGGACTGCAGAGATGTGGGGGGTTCTTTCCCCAGGGCATGAAAGGGTCACTTGGCCAGGAGACAAGTGGGACCCTAGGAAAGAGGAAAAAGGCAGTCTTACCTCCCTTGGGGGCTCTGATCATTAACTAGTGCAGCTGCCCATCCCTTTCCTAGCCAAATCATGAAAACAGAAGACTGATGGGGTTCGGATGGGAGGTGGCGTCACTAACAGACACTGGAAAAGAGCTACAAAGGAGGAGTGAAGACCAGCTAACCTGCCACTCCCTACCCTTCCTGATGAAAGACTCAGAACCAGGGAGACAGACACCCCGAAAACCAGAAAAACAGACGCGAGATAGAATGGCAGAGAAGCCCTTAGTGATTCGAACACACACAGGCATATATGTACACAAACATGTCAGAAGTGGTGGAGGCAGGGAAACAATGAGGAGGGAGGCAAGGAGACAGGCTAGAGTGAAGCCCCCCACCAGCTTTCTTGAGCGACTGCTCCCCCCAACCCGGCCCATGCCCAGCTCACCACTACGAGGGTCCGACTGGGCGCCTCCATCCCGGCGCCCTCCATGCCTGCCCCTGCTGGCCAAAGGGGTGGCCCAAACTGCCCGTTCCCCCAAGGGGCTCAGATTACAAGCAAAGTTGCTACATGAGCAAACTGCTAGGGTATATTTAGCTCAGAGATGTGGCAAGGACTGCCCCCCGCCCCCACCACGCTCCTTGCCACTTAGTGGGGGTCAGATATGGGGAACTAAGAGGAGGGAGGTTTGGAGGCTGGGGTCTGATCCCAAACACACAAGGTC
Organism: Solenodon paradoxus; assembly: GCA_004363575.1. Classification (NCBI taxonomy): domain Eukaryota; kingdom Metazoa; phylum Chordata; class Mammalia; order Eulipotyphla; family Solenodontidae; genus Solenodon; species Solenodon paradoxus. The sequence continues at coordinate 256,157 of RJWH01001864.1, forward strand.
CCAAGGCTCTTTTCTGTCAAGGGGGGTTATACTGAGCACAGGGTCATTCTTTCTAACCTTGAACCTAGCCCAGGTCTGCAACAGGAGGAATGAGGGAGAGGTGGAAGAAAGGACTTCCTGTGTATGTCTGTGTATTCAGGGGATGCTGGGATAAAGGCTACACTTCCTGACCCACTCAGGTGAGACCTAGACACATGTGCTAAATGTTATGGAGACAGAAGAATGAAAAAGAAGAACCTCTATCAATCAGTGCTCTCTCTGTCTGCCCAAGAGGGGCTGACCTCCAGGGGGCTCCTCCTCCCTACCCTCCTCTGCCTTCTCTGTCCTGCCCATCTCCTCTTCAATAGACTCCTTTTTCTTGTCTGGGCCCAAGCCCCTCTGCCTTCTTTGGGTACCAGGCTTTGTTGAGATGTTCCGTAGTCATAGCAACCACATGTCTCTCTTGCTGCCTCTCCCTGAAGCTGAGATAGCCTGGGGTTGAACGTTAGACTAGAGATGAGAATGGCGTCTTCTTCACTGAGCAAAAACCCCAGAAAATGATCAGTTACCCTCTTTAGTCAGAGGTGCTAGGTTAAAGCCCTCTAAAATCAACTCCCTCCTGCCTCTACCCCATCTCCCTCAACACATCCCCTGCACATTAAAAAACAGTCATATCTGGGTGTGAGGAGAGTGTTCCCCTGGGCCATATATAACCAGAGCTCCAAGGACCCAAATGTCCTGGCTTCTTTTCCTAGGACCTGCCTCTTACCCCTACGCTGTCACAGATTCTGGGGGAGGACTTGGAAGCAGACAGCCGGCAGGGGGAGTGGGTGACAGCCCGAAGCAAGCTAGGAGGCAGGCCAGGCTGTCCCTGAATGAGATGACGCAGGCAGGCAGGCAGGCAGCAGGGGCTGATGCCTGTTGCTGGGGGAGGGGCGGGGGTTGAAGGAGTGGGCACGGCTCTATGCGGGAGAGGTCATGGGGTGCCAGGGCGATGGGGTAGGTGCTTGGAGAAAGCCTCAGAGCCAGCTCACCAATATTTGTCTCTACCAACCAGTCACCTCCCTCCTCTCCTCCCAGCCTCCCCATTACCTGGCGGACAAAGCTGTTGGATGTTGTATCGGAGGATGTGCTCCCATCTGACCGTTTGAACCGTCCTTTTCTCTTGCTGTATTTGCCCTGGAGAAGCCAGGAAGGGACAAAAGTGGAGTCAGAAAGGACCTTTCCTGACCCTCATCCCATCAGGCCCAGAGTTACAGTCAAGCTTTAGGAATATCATTCCCTGATCTGAACACCGCTACCCCCCATCTTCTTCCTGAGATGGTACAACCCAGGGGGGCAGGGAGGGCCCAGACCACAGCCATGGGGTGGGGGACAGTGCAAGAAAGCCCAAAGAAGCACAAACAAAAACCCCCAAATCCAGTCAGAGGCTGAGAAGGGGGAGACACTGAGAAGCTGGAGGCTCATTAGGCAGCAAAGCTAATTAAGATGCTGGGCAGGGTGCAGAGGCCTGGGGGAAGGGAGAGAACTGCCTGCAGTGCTGGGGGGGTGGGCAGAGAGGAGGGAAGCCCTCCTCCCTCTCCCCCTCAGCTGGAGCAGAGTTTGCAGGTGGCACCCAGGAAGGAGAGGAATCAATTCCCAGGCCCAGCTTGGCTTCTCTCCTGGGCCCAACCAGCTAGGCCCAACCCTGCCTTCCTCTGGCTGAGTGGGGAAGGGAGTGGCAGCTCTCAGCAATCACAGAGCCCAAACTCGGTTTTCAGGCAGCAGGTGAGGGGCATGCAACTATATTTGGAAAGTAAATATCTAACATCAACCCCAAACCTAGTCCAAGGCCAAGGGGGCATATTTACCTCCCCTAACCCCCCACCAATGAAGACTTGTTTTCAGGCCCCTCTTTACAATCCGTGGTCACACCTCTCCCCAAGGGGATAAGCAGATCAAGCTTCCATCCCCCCAGCTGCCACTGCTGCTGTTCACAGGACACCCACAAGGCTGGTCAATCTACATGTCCCTTGGACCTGCCCCAAGAGGAGCCTAGGATACTGCTCTATAGGTCCCTGGGGTGAGCTGGCTCAGTCTCACTGCCTGGGCTCCTAGTTTGGGTGGAATGGACACTGACTGACCTCTCAAGCAGTTACACAGTCAGATATTTCCAAGTCTCCTTTGCTCTCTGTAATACACACAAACAAACACACACACACACACATACACACACACACACACACACACACACAGGTCCCAGGCTAGCTCAGAGTAAGAGAGGATGTTGAGGGTTCAGGCCCCTCAGGCCCTGTCCTCAGTCTCCGTCCTAGAGTTTCTTGGCCAAAGACGCTAGATGAGCTCTGCCAGACTAGGATGTGGGTCTGAGTACAAGGAAGTGAGAGAAATGGGAGAAAAGGACACCTGGAAACCCTTTGAGAGCCCTCCCACCTTGTATACCCCGCCTCAGGGCTGAGGGTCCCTATGAACTTAAGAGAACCCCCACTGAGCCCCAGATTCTCTTTTACACCACCATCCCAGGCTTAGAAAAGGGAGTGGCACCCAGAGGGACAAGGGACAGCTGAAAGGAAGGCTCCAGTCAGCTGCCTCCCAGGCTATTGAGGGGCCTGGGGTGAAGAAGGGAGGTATTTTTAGGTCTGACCTGACCCCCTCAACATGCTCATCAACCGCATTATCATGGGTCACAGTTGTTCCAGGCTGGACACGCAAGAAGAGTTTATCCCACCCCAGCCTTGGGGGTGTTGCTGGATTGGAGAAGGCCATGTCTCAGAGAAATTCCCTGGCATGCCACACTGCTGGTCACTCCATGGGCACCCTTCGTGGGAGTAACTCAGGGTTAAAGGAAAAATGTTGGACCCCTCCCCCGGTACCACAGCCTCTTCCCCTCTAGGACAGAGACTTGGCATCCTTCCAACTTTCCAAACTTTGGAGGCACAGGGATCGGTAGGTAGGAGATAATGTGGGTGTGGGGTGAAGGGAGCTGGTTCAGTATAAAGGTGGAGCAGAAGCGGCTGGGATGGGAGACTGGCCCTTACCCACCCTTGAGGGTCAGTGTCTGCAGCTCCAAAGGCCTGCTGGCACCGCCCCTGACTGTCGCCTCAGCCATCTCCCAGTGCCCACCCCCGCCCCACCCACACCAGCCCAGCGCCCCCGTGCGTGCTCTGCGTCGCCCCCTGTGCCTAAGCTCGCTCTCCAGCTTTCCTCAACCCCCGGCTCCCCCAACAGCAGCCCCACTCAACCCACTGGAGCTGGTATCGAGCAGCAGGAACCCTGACGCGGGGGAGAGGAGGGGGCGAGGGTGACAGGCGGCCCGACCGCCCCCTCCCCGCTCCGCAGCACCGCAGCCCAACTCCCGGCCAAGCGCCCATCAATCATTAACCGGCAGGGAAAGGGGGTGGGGTGCCTGCCGCAGGCAGCCCTCTCCCCTCGGGACCAGGCATATAACCCCTCCCTCCCCGGAACCCCTCCAGCCAACCCCAACAGGGTCCGCGGGAGAGGCCCCTTCCCTTGGGCCCGGCCACCACGCCTCACCTGTGGGCTGGGGTCGAAGACCTCCATGGGGATCTCTTGGGAGGGTGGGTAAGGGCTCCGGGACATGCTGGTCTTCTGGACCATGGAGAGGAGCCTCCCCTACGGTCGCCGGCCCGGCCCAGCCGGGCGCTCTCAGCGCATGAGAGAGGCCGTCGGAACCCGGAGCAGCGCAGCGCCGCCGGCCCCGGGTCCAGCCGCCCGGCCCGGCGCTCCGCTGGCCCCTAGCTGCCTTCGCTCCCTCTCGCTCTCTCCTCTGCCGCCGCCGCCGCCGCCGCCTCCTCCGCCCCTGAAGACTCAGCATCTCCCCCCGCCCGCTGCGTTCCCACCGCCCCTCCCTCCCTCCTCCCCCTCCGCCCGCCCCGGCCCCGCCCCTCGCAGCCCCTCCGCCGATGCCGCTCAGACTGGGGGAGGGCGCCGCGAGCGCGGCACGCCCCTCCGGGCTCCGAGGGCTCGCGGCGGCCGCTGCCCACTAGCGAGGGGCGAGGGCGGGCCACACTGCGGCCTCTGAGCCGGGAGTGGGGGTGGGGGGGTGCGGTTTACCAGGGGGTGCCAGTGTTGATGGAGATGAAGCACAGAGTGGCATAGCTGCCACTGTCTCCCCTCCGCCCCAAACCGCTCTTCCTAATAGGTCTCCACAGTCCACTCTCGCTCGGGCCACCGGAACTTCCCGGGCCGGTGACTCTGGGACCCAGCTTTACCTCTGTCCTCTGAGTGGGCCCACGCGCCTACAAGCGCACAGAAAGCGCACAGAGGGCCCGCCCGCGCCAACAGAAGGTTGCCAGCGGCTGAGAGAGGAGGGGGTGGGGAGGAAAAGTCCTAGCCTAGCCGAGAGCAACAAATCCCAGGGACCCAGGAGTCCTTCTGTCCTCGTCGCTAGTATTCCCCCAAGCCCTTACAAGAAGCTAAGAATGGGTTTGGGTGAGGTCCTTGTTCCTTGAAAGGGAGAGGAAAGAGGAAGAAGAAATGTGGCGCTGAGAGGAGAAACTGGCTAAAATCAGACCCCATGACCTTTGACCTAAAATTGCTCCCCCTGCATCCTTGATTTGGGGTCCGGTATCGAAATCCGGAGCCTCGCTCACTAAGATCTGTGGAGGGAAAAGATTCTGGCAAGAGGCCTTGGTGCCAATTTAAACGCAGGTTCTTTTTGGTCTTGTGACCCCAACAAATGACCACAACTGTAAAACAGAATTGCTGGTACTGTTGTGTCTTTGTCATCTGGTATTATTGGGAGGATATGGAGAAATTAAGTGATAGGTTGCTGGAGTGTTTGAGGATGCTGTAAAGTGCAGGGTGGGGGTGAGGCGTCTGTCATGACAGGAGGACATGTTTACTCCCTCTTCCACCCCTTCCCCTGCTCCACAGAGGAGAGATGAGAAACTGAATGAAGAAGACTGGCCCAGGCTCAGTGACCCTAAAATAACACCTGCCTTCCTGCTGTGTTCTGCAGGAAGGAAGACTGGGACACACTGGTGACCCCTCCTTTCCCTGGATTCTTTAAGGAGTGGATGATCAGCCCACGTCATTCCCTGACTTTGTCCCTTTGGGGCAGAGTGAGGATGAAGCATATCTGCAATGTTCCATGAACAAGAGAGCCTAGCATGACAGAGGTTTGCGTCAGAAAAACCTAGATTTTCAGCCTCTGCTACTTCACTCAGCTGTAACATGGATGTGGCACTGTGTTAATGTGAGCAAGTACCATACATACTGCTTCGTTTCTTCTGGACCTTCTCTGCTATTTAGCAGCCAGGAAAGTTCAGACAGAGAGAGGGTGATCAGTTGGAATGACACAAAAAGTTAGAGGCTAAAGTCACATCTAGGTTCTTTGAACCCCACGATATCCCCTTGGTTGTCTTTTTTTCTCACATTGGCAGCTCTAGCACAGGAGGAAAGAACTTTGGTGGGTGATCCTACATTAGAATTTTTTTTTTTTTAAGGAAAGGTGCAGTCAGGAAAAGAGAGGAAGATTTTATTTATTTTATTTAGTTGTTCATCTTGGTTGTTCTCCCCAGCCCTGGGTCCTGAACCCAGGTCTTTGGGAAGTATGCCACTACAGACTTACCTAGTAGGCCACCAAAGAATGTCAGAATTTTTTTTTTTAGTATGTTGACTTTCTACCAAAAGTGTAAAGGGTTTTATTTTAAGTATTATGTATGACATACATGGGTAAGATTATTTAAAGTCAATATATTTTTATTGAAGGAATTTCATGTATTATGATTACTCCTCAGGTTTTCCAGAGTTGAGTCATAAACTCCAAATGCCCCTTTAAAAAGAACTTTTGTTTAATCTTGTTGTCATGTTAGGCCTATAAACTTAGGCACCCAATTTCTTCAAATAAGCTAGTGTCACAGAAGTCAAACTGTAGAGTACATTTCTATTTTGGTAAATGATCATATATGTGTGCACGTGTTTTTAAAGAGAGGAGGGAAGGAGGGAGGCATGGAAGAAAGAGGCATTTTTATTTATTTTGGTTGTTTCCCTGGCCCAGGTGGTTAACCAGGGTGTCCTTTGGGCTGTATATGGTCTACACCCCAGCCACAGGCTTAGCACCTTAGCCACCAGGACCCACCCCCAAAATATATTCCTTAATCTTTTCTAATGTTGAACATTCTTGTTCTACCCAATTTGTTTCACTCACAAGCCTCTGAAAAGGTTGTAGGCCTCATAGTCACCAATGCAGTGGTGGAAGCACAACCTTGTCTCAATATAGCCACCAGAATTTTTTTTTTTTAACTTTTCCCCATCATTCATTCCCTCAGCCAAAGCACAATTTCTTAAGTGCCTGTAATGATACAGAAAGACTGATTTCCATCAAGGAGCTTGATTTAATGCCTTCTTTTGTAAGTGGCAGACATTAACTCCTGCAATTTTCACAACTGAATTACGGAAATATTAAGATTAGGTATCTAATACAGAGGAGAAATTTGAAGTACTAGGAGTTAAGGACAAAAAACATGTTTTTTGGTGATGATTGTGCACTCCAGAGACTACAATCTACAATGAGTAAATACAAAGTCTCATATTTTATCTGCTATCATCCCTCAATATTCTCTCTCGCTTCATCCTCCAATTCCGCGCCCTCCTCACCCCCTCGCTAAAACATTAATCTAGAGTCTCCGACGCCCGCAAGGAGCAGCCCCGCCGCTGTAGCAACTCCCCCTTAGCCGCCTGCGCACTTCGGTAACTTCCGGCTTCCACTACCACGTGATCAGGTACCTTTACTACGCATGCCTAGTAGGAGGTCGGGCTATACCACCTTATCTTACCGAAGGGGTATTCTTTCTGCGTTTTCACATTTCAAGCAGATTCCTGACATCACGTCTCTATTATCCCGGGTTTTCTCGGCGGATATAAATGAGTTTGGGGCGGTGGGAGATGGAAGGGCCAGAGGGGAATACGGACGAGCGCGGAGCGGGGGATGGGCTCTCCCCTGCGCAGATAATGGGAGGAGCCTGGGCGGACGGAGTTCTTTCCTTTCGCTGCTGCGGCCGCAGCCATGAGGTAAGGCCGCGCGGGTCCCCAATTTGGGTCGAGCGGGGCTGCTGGGGGACACTGAGGCTCGGTGCTGCGGCCTCGGGTGGGGGAAAGAAGATGGAAGCAGCCCTGATGCGGCCGGGCCCGGAACTCGGGGTGGGCCGGGGCACACTGGGCCTCGGCCTGGAGAGGGTCGGGGTGCACGGGCCGATCTTGAGGACCGGAGGGCGAGCCCCGGCAGCACATGTGGTGCGGTGACCGCGCAGGCATAGTGGAGGCCGCGGCGGCTGCTAGGCCGTGGCCGCATTGCTCTCGGCCGCCATGTGATGTAGAGAAGCCTCGAGTAGGTCCCGGGCCTCCCAACTCCCGAGAGTGCGGCCCCCTCTTTGACGCCATCCACCCGCTTGACCACGCCTGTGAAACTTAAAAGTTAGCCGAACATCGTTAATTACTGTGAGAAGAGGAGGAAAATGAGCCCAGGAAGCAAAGGATTAGATTAACGTGTCAGGTCCGCAGACCTCGCGAGGGTTCTTGGCTTTAAACACGTTTTATTTTTAAAAATGTTTTTTGGGGTAACTGTTACACAGATCAATCTAAACCTATACATTGAGGTTCCCCATTCCTCAAATACATGTCAGCACACCCCGGCCCATCACCAAATTACCAAAAGTTCTTCGTTGTGCCTTAGGCCTCCCACCCCCTGCCCCTCTGGTAGCCTCAGTTCTACTGCCAGTGTCTGTGGGTGATTTTTGTTTTGTCTGTTCCTTTGCTTTGTCTCTGAGTGATATCATCTGGTATTTGGTTTCTGATTTATTTTGCTTATCATAATCCCCTTCAATTCTGCCCATGTTGATTCAGATGAGAGGATTTCATCTCCTAAGGACTGTGAAGTATTCCACTGTACCACATCTTCATCCATCTGACACTGGGCACTTTGGTTGTTTCAGATTCTTAGCTATTGTTAATAGAGCTGCACTGAACGTGGGGATGCATGTATCTCTGTGGATTTGTGTTTTATCTTTTGGGTAAACAAAAGTAAACACACGTTTTAGAGTTGATTACAGAAAGATATAATACTGTAATTTTATCCCTTAATTTTATTTTCCAGAGGAGAAAGCTGACACAGGTTAAGCCATGGTTCCCACTAATTGCATATACATATTTATTTTCCTGTATATTATGTTTCATACGTTAGAAGACTTTTGCTCATTCTTGCCAAGGAGTGGCTTCCCAGGCCTGACAGTGTTTTCTCTTTGTCACAGTATGCTCAGGCTTCAGAAGAGGCTTGCCTCTAGTGTCCTCCGCTGTGGCAAAAAGAAGGTCTGGTTGGATCCCAATGAGACCAATGAAATCGCCAATGCCAACTCCCGTAAGTTCTTGGGTCTATTTCTTTATCCCTCTCCTTTATCCTCAGATAAACAGTGACATAATTGTGTTGACTCTTAAGCCTAGGAAAGCTGGGGGGTGGCGGGGACTATAAAATGCAAGAATCACAGAAGTGGAGGTGCCAGGGATTGTTTCTGCCACTTGCTGGAATGATGGATGGAAATTAAATGACTTTCTAGGGTGAATGTTTTGTTTCTAGATTCATAGAGGGTTTATGAAGAGACAGGAATAGAGATGGCTAAGGAAATGGTGAACTGATGGATTGGGAATACCTAGGGCCTCAGACTTTCATAGAGACCTGTTGGCATATAATTATTAAAGGCAGTTAACTAGTTTTGCAGATAGCACCAACATACTGTGTTGCTAATCTCAACTCTGCCTATTTATAAGTTAAACTTTATTATATGTTTGCATACATAAAGAAAAGCAGCATATGTAGGGTATGGTGCAATTGGTTTGGGGCATCTCCAAGGGCTGGAGAGGGTCTTGGAACAAATCCCTTCATGGGTAAGGCAGTATCTGCATTACTTCCATGTAGTAGTATTACAGAAAATCATTTAGTGACATTTGTTGAAGATGGTAAGGTAAATTTTATTTCAGATCTTTGAAATACAGGGACCATTGCAGTGGGATTTTATAGTGGGAGGAGAGACCAAATTTCATTAGAGCTTGGGCAAATGGGAGTTTATAACCACAGAGCAGGATAGAGGTCTGAAGATGGAATGTAACTATGAGAAAACATTAAGGTAAGGTGTACTCTGGCCAAACCTACCTAAAGGGATTTTTACTGAAGACAGACCAGGGTGCTCTGAAGACAGACCAGGGTGGTCTGACACCAAGGGTCAGGGATTCTGTTTAAACTGACTTAAGCCTGGTTCTTATTAAAACTGGAATTTACAAAGAACACAGATGGGCCTAGAAGGTTCAGTAGCCTGACACCAGTTGGGTCAAACAAAGAATTTTTGTCAATGTCAGACATTGTGACCTTGGGTTTTTTGACATTGTAATATGTGCTCAAAAAAAATTTGAAATTTTGTTGTAGGTACTCCATGGTGGAGCAGTGGTTAGCACAAGTGCCTCTGAACGATGCAGGCCACGTAACCCTGGGTTGGAGTCCTGGGTCTGGGGGGAACAACTAAATGAAAATGAAATTAAAATGCTTCTTTCTCCTCTCTCTGTCTGCCTGCCTACTCACCCTCATCCTGCCTGTGCTTTTCCTTTGAAAAAAATTGTTTCGTTTTGCTTTAGACCAGTAGTTAGTAGATGAGACTGTTGGGGTCTGAAGCACTAGGCCATCTCTTTTATTAGGAAGGAAGCAGGCAGGAAGGCAGGAGGAAGAATCATTTTTTATTTAATTGTTCAGTTTGGTGGTTCTCCAGCCCTAGGTCACAAAGCCAGGGTTTTGGGCTTTATGTGGACTTCACTGTAGCCATAGACTGAACACCTGAGCCACCAGGGCATGTCTATGTATATATGTGTTTTATTGTTTATGTGCTTTCCTTCTTCTGGCCCTGGGTCTCCAAGCCAGATTCTTGAGATTTACATGAGCACCTTAGCCACTGAACCACAGAATACACCCCAAATATGTTTTTCAAGTATACTATAAAATAGCTAAACAGGTAGACCACTACTGTCTTTCCATTTTGGCTCTGGGTGATGGCTGGTACTCTTGGGGATAGGCTTCACATGACTGACTTTTGTTTCCCAGGGCAGCAGATCCGCAAGCTGATCAAAGATGGACTGATCATCCGGAAGCCTGTGACTGTCCATTCCCGGGCCCGATGCCGGAAGAACACCCTGGCCCGCCGGAAGGGCAGGCATATGGGCATAGGTAAGTGTACTCTAAGGCTTAAAGAAAAATAATAGATTCTTACGTGTAAACGAAGATATTCAAGATCAAAAAGACTTTACATTCTTTCTCTTGAACCCTTTTTTTACTCTGTGGCACTTGATTTTTTCTCCCTGTGTGCCAGAAGTTGGCACGTAGGTATTCTTGGTAGAAAGAAATCATACTTAGAAGTCCCTACACTCTGCCAAGGATTGTACTGGTTACTTGAAAATGTCCAATAAATCCTAAAACAACTTTCTGCGGTTGGTTGGTTTAAGAAGATGAAGGATGTACATCCTATAATGCCCCTTCCAGCTTATACTTTGCTTTCTTAATACACACCCTGTGTTACATTCTGCATGAAGGGAATGAAGAGTAATTGTCCTGTTTGTGTTTCCTTGAAAATTGAGTAAAGGAAAGAAATGAAATATTTGGAATTATCGGTAAAAAGGAAGTGCTACTTAAAATGAGATGGTGAGAATTAACTGAAATGAAGCACTTAGTGTGTGGCCCAGTGAATTCGTGTTTCAAAAATTGTCATTGTTATGGTGAACACTGTCAGTTGGCTCTAGTAATTGACTTGAGACCTGGGTACTCTACAGTAGGTCTAACTCGTCCTCCCCACAGGTAAGCGAAAGGGTACTGCCAATGCTCGAATGCCCGAGAAGGTGACGTGGATGAGGAGGATGAGAATTCTGCGTCGGCTGCTTAGAAGATATCGTGAATCTAAGAAGATTGACCGCCACATGTAAGCCCACCTTCCTCGTAGGCTCACCAAGACCCATTTGTTGCTTTGGTGACTTGATTTTTGTAGGCACAAAACTGTGTCTCACTGCCCTGTGGCGGGAGCTGTGTGTCTTGGTCCTTTCTAAGGAAGTGCTTCCATTGTAGTCTCCCCTCCCCGCAAGCAGGAATTGGATTTATTTGCCAGGCAAGCTGTTCTGTCTAGAAACTGCACCAAAAGCCTTGAGAGGCATCCCGGAAACAGAAGTCATGTGCTTAGGGCCCTGGTGCACATCATGGGCCGGCCTCCCCTGACCTCTCCCGGCCAGACCTCTGCTCGTTGTCTGCAGGTACCACAGCCTGTACCTGAAAGTGAAGGGTAACGTGTTCAAAAACAAGCGGATTCTCATGGAGCACATCCACAAGCTGAAGGCAGACAAGGCTCGCAAGAAGCTCCTGGCGTAAGTTTCTGCGGGAATTGGCCCCTGTGTCATGTGGGTGGGTTCTTTGACCTTGATTGTAGGGGTTCTTCTGAGACATGTAAAGAAGAGGTGCTTCTGTCTGCTTAGCAGCTTGTTTCTTCTCGGACTAAAACATCTTTTCCTTTCCCCAGTGACCAGGCTGAAGCCCGCAGGTCTAAGACCAAGGAAGCACGCAAGCGCCGTGAGGAGCGGCTCCAGGCCAAGAAGGAGGAAATCATCAAGACTCTGTCTAAGGAGGAAGAGACCAAGAAATAAAGCTCCTCTCTTGCCTGTACATAGTGATCTCTGCCATTTGGTCATTCAATAAAATAAGACTTCATCTGCCTATCTGTTTCTCCGAAAGCTTCCGGCTTGCCACCATTACAGGGTCAGAACGACCACGCTGGGAGCTGAGATCGAGTCCTGGCCAGGGTCTCCGTGGCTCCGGGCCTTTGAGCAGGCGCATGCCTCCTCTGCGGCAAAGATGGTCTTTACCTTTTTTTTAATGTGCAGCCTTAAAGAGAGGAAGGAATAGTGTCTACCCAAGCCTCTAAAATGCTGTTTCAAAATCATTCTTAAGATGTGCCCTAGTGGCTTAACTAACTAAATAGCAATTATGAGCAACTAAATGAAGTGCTGCTTCCTCTCCCAGCCAGTCGGCGCCTTTAAGGAAAAAAATATCCTTTACAGGTGAGCCTGAGTAGCACCTAGGAAGTGGCCTTAAGTGTTGGTTGCTGCAGCAGTTGTCACATTTTTTGAAAAAAAATTGTCATGGTGGCCTTGCAGTCCATATACATTCCAAGGCCTGGGGCTGAAGGGAACATCCCAGAATTTTCCTCCCTGCACCTTTCCTTTGGGAAAATAGTATACTTACTACTTCGATCAACATCTTGGAGGTCTGAGGTGGAATCTCGTATCCTATAAAAGTTTAACTGAAGCTGTCATTGTGAACAACCCAGTTTCTAAACTTTGTTGTCAGGTGTCTTGTTGATACCCATCATATAGGGCACAAAGAAAAAGCCGTTTCTCAGGAATTAGTCACATAATACACAAAAACTTGGCAGTAATGAAAATTTCTGTCCTATGAGTTAAGTAGATACTTCATGTTAAGATTATCTTCACAACATTGAAGGGTTATCTTTCATCTTGGTTTTTCACTCCAGTCCCAGGTCAAGAACCCAGGTCCTTGGGTTGTATATGGTTTGCACACCAGTTTCTCAACTGCCTGAGCTACTAGATTACCTGAAGGCTTATTACCTCCATTTTGCAAAAAACAGGTGAGGCATTGGGTTGACACCACCTGAATTAATCCAGATTGGAGGAGAGACCACAGATTGAAGATGTTAAGCAAGTAAAAGCACTTTGTAGATAGTGGGCACTGTGGGCCCCAGACCTGAGCTTTGGGACTGGGCGGGGTGGGGAGAATGGCCAGAAGAGTTGAGATTCAGATATATTGAGTGGGTGACAATTTCAACGGTGCTCAGGTGGAAGAGGTCAGTTAGTTAAAGGAGTGTCAACTGGGGGTGGGGGGGGGCGGGGGGAGTGGGTAGAAAGGGCCGCCTTGGTACTGGGCTCAGTGATGGCAGGCGTCCTCATCCTGGTTCCCTCCCTGCCCTCCACCCCTTTCCTGAGGAACCCTTGTTTTGTGTGAACGGTGCTAAGACTAATGGGAGACTTGAGAGGATATACCGGACAGATGTCCCTATCTGCACTTGTGTGAGAAAGGCAGGGTGAAAGTCTGGGGGGCTGCAGAGCAGGCAGGGAAGCCCAGAGGCCTCCCTCCCGCAGCTCCTGCTCTACTCGGCCATTCCAAGTGAGGAAGCTGGGCTCTAGAAGGGGGAGGGCCCTGCCCAAACTCCCATCTTGGGGCTTGGACCGAGGAAGAAGGGCAATGAAGGCAGCCCACCTCCATCCCCTCTGGGTTGACGTGAGAATAAGCAATCCTGGCGAGAGGCCCTCGAGTTCCCGAGCCTGCAACAGAAACAGTTTCCTCTGGACCAGGAGATGGCACTGTTCTCTCACAGGTGGCTGCAGGTGTAGCCTGCTGTTTCACCTTGTTTTAATGGGGGGTGGTGAGTAAAGGATTATAGGGTTGTAAGAACCCATCTCTTTGAAAACCCTGAGCTTAGTCACTTCTTTCTGAACTTCACCCCAGACCTGGAGCTTAAAGCTCTTCACCCTGGTCCTCCAACCCCTTTCCAGGGCAGTGCTAGGACGGCCCCCTTTGCCGGCAGATCTCCTAAAATAACTGGAAAAGTGCCCTGGTGGAGTAGTTGTTGAGTCTGCCACCTCCAGCTAAGCAAAGTCCACATACATCCCAAGGACCTGGATTCTCGTGCCAGAGCAGGAGATGGGGGACCACAACCAAGAGAACCAACTAAACAAAAATAAAATGAAAGTGCTCTCCCTCCTCTCTCTTCCTGCCTTCTCGCCTTCACTCCTCCCACTGGTGGTCCCCCCTTGAGCCCCCCCAGGAATAGGACTCAAGACCAGGGGAATGTGGTTTGTTCCTTTGGAGGCAATTGACCTAACCACTACTACACCAAGGCGCACCACCTTTCCTTTGAAAATAAATACATAGATAAATATAAAATAAACCAGGCTCTCTTCTGGGATCTCTTCTGGGTCCTAAAACCTTGTGAAATTCTGAGTAGAAGACTTATCCATTTTCTCAACAGCATGTAACTGATCCCCAGATAGAATTCTGCATGTTTTAAAGGGGTTCATGGGTGCACCCTGATAGAATAAGGGTTGGACGCAGTCCATATACATCCTACATCCCCAGGTTCGTGTCCTGGGACTAGCAGCAACCAAGATGAACAACTAAAAATGAGTAAACTGCTTCTCCTCCTCTCTCTTCCTGCCTGCCTGCCTGTGCCAGCCTTCATTCCTGCCTGCAGCTCTCCTTTAAATAAATACCATGAAAATGGGTTCATGGTCCCCAGGGAAACTTCATTTTCTAGAGGAGGGAACTCAGGTCCAGAGGTGTCAGCATTCCCCAGAGGCCTGGCACCACAGAGCACCACCCCCCACAGCTGTGTTCTGGTCACTGGGGAATGTGACTCAGTTCGGGGGGCTAGAGGTGCTGAGCACAGCAGCTACTGCAGGGAGCCAGAGAAGGGAGCCTTGGCCTCCTTCCTGGCGCCGTCAGAGGCTGAGAGGGACCCTAGGCTGGCTCCCCACAAACAGCAGGGAGCAGAGCTTGGATGTACACAGCTGCCCTCTTTGTACTTCTCTGCGAGGGCCCTTAGTCTACCACGAGGTGGGAGGAGGTGTGTGTGCGAGGACGGAGGGCAAAGCAGGTGAAAGAGACCAAGGGCGCCACTGGCAAGATCAGTTGGGTTGCACAGAGGACCTCACTCGCCTGTATCTTGCTCCCACCTCTGATGACCTCTCTCTCCCTTTAGGCTTTGTTTCTCTGTCTCCTAGACTCTCTCTGCGTCCCCCCCAGTCTAACTCACCTTAATCCACACCAGGTTAAAATCTATCTAGACAGGCCCGGTAGGGGGCTGGAGGACACACGTGGTTCACAGAGCACACACCCAACTCCCCCCCAGATTCCTGGGCATCCTATAGCCCAGGCCAACCATTGCTGGTCTGGTCCCGCCACCCCCACAGTGGGTAGAGAGGCGGGCAGAGGCTATAGTGGGGGCACCAGCTGTTCCCTGCCCTCAGACGGAGAGCATGCTGTCAGCGGTTCAGCCACCCGGAAAAGCTGCTGTGCTCAGCAGCGTGGCAAATGGGTTGGGGAGGAGGCGGGGTTCAGGCCAGCTGCCAGCTGGTGGCAGAACGAGTGGGGTGTGCAGAAGGCTTGGCTACAAGGCTCCCCCTGTCTCCAGTGGGTGAGGCCCTGACTCCAGGAGCCCCAGGCCAAGAACCTCAGGGTGTCTGTTTCTGAGGGACCCAGGCTGGGGACAGGGAGGCCTGAAGGTGGGTGAGCAGGATACTTGAGTCCTGAGACTGGCAGACCACTAACTTGTTAGGTGACCTTGAGCAAATTCTTAGCCTGTTCTGAGCTTCAGTTTCCCCAGGTGAAAAAGAGGCAAGATGCTTTGAATGTGCCGGATACGCTGTGATCTTGGCTGAAACTCCTAATCTTGGCACATCTTTGAGCCTCAGTTTTTTTGTCTGTGAAAGGGGTACACCACCACCTTCCTCACTGGGTCATTGAGAAGACTGAATAAAATTAAGTTCCTGGCATGGTTCCAGGGCACAGTAGGTGCCAATGTATGTGGGTTCTCCTTCCTTTAAGCTTTTGGACTGGGATTGTGACCCCTCTTTCTACTCTCACCATCAGGAGTCATAGGAAAGAGGGGGTCACTCTCCTCCTCATCCAAGCTGTGTGAAGGTACCCAAAGAAAGCTCAGGATCCCACCTGGCCCACCTTACTTTGAGAGGTGGGGCCCTAGAAGCTAGAACAGTGGGTGCCTATCAGGAGGGGCACACCCCCCCATTCTGGTAGCAGCAGCATTGCTCTGGCACCCCCTGCAGCCAGTCTCTCCCCCCTCCCACCTCCCCTTTGCCTATAAATAGCACAGGACGCAGCCCTTGCAGCGCAATGACGCCAGGTTGGGGGCGGGGAGGCAGCTCCGCGGAGCAGGTGGGCGGCAGGCACCGCTGAAGGGGCACGACGTGGGCCTCCTTCGTGCCAGACTCCTGATGAGGGGAGTGATTGAGTCATCTCAGGGCCCCACTGGCCGCAACTGTCCTCACCGCCACCGTTTCTGTCTCAAGCATGGGAGGTTAATCTCAGGTGGGGGTGAGCACCCCAGCCCTGGACACGACTGGTCTCAGAGGGCACCGCTGGGTGGACAGGAGCAGCCCTCCTGCGGATCCGATGGGCCCAGGTACCATCCAGCCAACAGGAGCGACAGCCACACCCTGTCTCCCAGCAGTATCCCCAAAACTTCCTCTTCCCTCCTCCCTAGGGTCCTTACCACGTCATTCTCTGCTTCTGGTTCTCCATAGCCCTTTCTCTCAATGCCTCCCAGATCCCACCTGTCTCAGGCTGTTTGACTGGAGGAGGCATAGGGACCCCTGCAATGTCAGGGCCAGCACCCCACCCCTCCTTTCAGACCAACACCTTCAGCCTTGATCTGTTCCCTCAGTCCCCCCAAACTTCCCCCCCAATTTGTTGCTCTTTTCTTTCCTCTGCCCCCCAAAAATACACAGAGCAGACAGGCTGGGACAAGACACATTTAATTAGGGTCTGGGGGCTCAGCAATGCCCCTGCAGCCCCCTCATGCAGCCTCATGTACAGTGGGCATTGGGCCCGCCCCTGGGATGTTGCTGAGGGGGCTCATGGCAGCAAACAGGGCAGTGTGACTTCTCCCTCTGCAGGGAAGAAGTGGGAAAGGGGCCAGCGGGTAGGAGGCTGTGTCCTTCCCATTGTGTAAGAGGGGGTGACTGTGCCCAGGATGGGGGTGGCATTGGCTGGCACGATCAAGAGCACAAGAGACTCTGAGCTTGTGGGGAGAGGGAGGTTGGCACCAGAGAAAAGCAACCTGCCAGTAAGGGGTCCTCTCTGTGTGTTCCTTCCTCCCCGGGGCCCCCACATTTCTCAGTGGCCAAACAGAATTTCCCTGGTCCCACTGGCTCTTGCCAGGGGTCCCATTCCCTCTCCCAGAAGGGCCGTCTGTTCAGGACAAGGTTGCTGATGTAGCCAGAAGAGGGGCCTGCAGCAGCACTCCTGTGCCCTGCAGAGTCGGGTCAGGGGGTTAGGAAGGGCTCTGACAGTCGGCCTTGAGGGTGGGGCTCCTGGTTGGGGGGGCATGTGAGGCCTGGCACAGAAACTGAGAACCACAGGCCCCCGCAGCCTTAGTAGTCCGCCGCTGGGGGCTTTTAGAGTTCCCACAGGAAAACAGGGGTTGTTTTGACCAAGCCAAGACCAGGCTTTTATTCTCAGCTGGAAACAGTCAGGTTGTTTTTGGGTGTTCCTTTCCAGGGGGTGAGGGGAGGGGGAAACTGCTTTGGAGTGCTTGCTGTACTCAAGGGGACAGTCTCTGATTCGCCACACCCTCCCCAGACCTCAGTTCTCCCCTCCTCTGTGGGCCCAGGTTTCAAGTATTGGGAGAGATTCCCACAGAACTTTCCTGAGAATTGATGGAGTGACAGGTGGTGGACTCTGGACCCTCCCAAGGCCCTGAATCCCTCCCAACCCAGAGCAGAGGGCTGAGGGACTCAGGAAGGCATCTCCCCAAGGCCCCGCTTCCGAGGGGGCAGCCACAGGGTCACACACATAGACCCAAGCAGAGGCTCTGTGGGAGGGGGCGTGGGGCATGCAGAGGTGGCGCAGTACCGGGAAGGCTCTCTGGAAGAAGCAGCAGAGAAGTCCCCCCAGAAACACTCCCCAGGGCTGAACTCAGCATGGCAACTGGACTGGGGGTTCCAGGCCTTGGGTGGACCTACCTAGAGCTCCCCACCTCCTTCCACTTTTTCTTCCTCCCACACCCCCAAACCCTAGAAGAGCAATTCTTCAGGGCATCCCAACCAAGAAATAAAAGCTTCTTAGGGCAGAAGGCTCCCAAGCCATGGTGAGTGGCCTCTAAGAGAGAGGCAGAGGACGGCAGAGTGTGGGCAGATATCGTGCCCCTCCCAGGGCCAGAAGCAAGGGCTGGGCATGGGCAGGAATGGCTTCTGGGTTTCTTGGCTCCGCTCATATCTCGGTCAGGGCCTCAGCTGGCACCAGGCCTCTCTTCTTGCCACTGCTGACGCGGATGAAGCCGTCAGCATCCTTGCTCCTGCCCACGCCTACACAGATCTGAGCGGGAGACAGGGGCTGAGGCCTGGCACTGCCCACAGCCCTGGTCCTGAGTCTGTTCTGCTAATGGCTCCCAGGGGACCTGCCCAGGGGGCCTGCCCAGGGGATGGTGGGACCAGAAGCAGAGGAGGGTGGATCCCTCTGCTGGGGTGCCCATCCCAGGAAGGCACAGGGAGCAGCAGAGACATCATCAGACACCACACAGAATCTCAGGGCTTGACTCAGGCAGTCTAATGTCTCTATCCAATGCCCACTTCACAAATGATGCAGCAAGGACTTGCTCAGGTTGCTGCAGCCAGCCAGGGGCAGAGCTGGCATTCTGCCCCAAGCCTCTAGACTCCTAATCCAGGGACCGCCCCCCCCCCCACCCAGCTCCCACATCATCTCAAAGGCAAGACAGACCCTTGCCTGTGGTGCCTGCCAGTCCCAACTCCCCAGTCATTCCATTCTTTCTAGCCTGCTTTCCCTGCTGCCCCCAGGCTGCAGACACCCACCTTGAGACCCTCACCCTGCCTGCTCGCTACAGAGTCAGGCACTTACCTGGTTCTCCTTGAGGCTCATGTGGCCCTGGTCCTTGTTCCCAGAGAAGGGCTGGAAGCAGCGCCAAACATTCTCACCCGGCCTCACCCTCTGCACAAAATTGGCTGGGAAGAAGCCAACCCGGTCACCAATCTTGCCCTGGGGATAAGTCTGGCAGTGAATACCATGCCCCCCCCACACACCGTTTCCTTTAGATCCAGTTCCCACTCAGAGTCAATGCCTTCCTGATCCTGGACCTTCCGTATCACAGCCCCCAACTGGGTGGCTTCTGGGCCGGGAAGGGCATGAGGTAGGCAGAGGAGCAAGGCTCAGTCAGAGGGTCGAGCTGAGAACAAAGCCCCAGGGTTGGTCCTAAGTTGGACTGGATGAGGGAAGTCTTTGGGGACCTGGAGGGGAGGGAGGGCAGTACCCACTGAAGGTGCCTACCTACCCCATCCTTCTGCTCCCCACCCTGCCAAGTCACCTTCCACCAGTCCTCGTTGGAGTCATCCACCAGCATGATCCGATCTCCAGGCCTGGGGAGGAGAGAGCTGAGGTAACACGGGGTGCAGAAGGGACCTCTCTCTCTGCACCCCAACAGTCTGCACCCAGATCTCCTGCATGAACCCCTCAGTGGGGAGAGGCTGGTGACCTCAGAGGACACTGTGGTCACTGGTAGAGTAGACACTTTCTCCAGGACAGAGTCCGGCCAGGGGACAGGAGACCCAACTCAGCAGCCATTACTCAGACTGGGCAAGAGGAAGCTTCTGGGAGGTCAGAGCCCTGCGGGTGGAGCCGGGTGGGGCTGGACCCGAAGGGGACTCACTGCAAAGCCAGGTCATTGTTCTCCTGGGGCAGAAACTTGTAGAGTGCGACGTAGGAGTACATGGGCCCCACGTCCTTCCGCAGGGAGAGTTTGGGGGGCTGTGGAAAAGCTCCGAGTCAGTCACAGGAGGACAGTAACCCCCTTACTGCACCCAGTATTCTCCTGTCCTGCCCTGCCTATCCTGGAGGGTTAGAGGTTGGGAGACTGGGGTCGTGGGTCAATGACTGGGAAAGGTGCTCACCCACAGTGGGTCAGGGAGCGGGCGGAGGGGGGATACTCCTCTGCCTGTCACTCCCTGGAGCTGCAGCGGGAGTAGGCACAACAGGCACTGGTTCAAGGTAGGGGGCGTTGCACCCCCGGCCCCCTGTGTCTGCTGATCCTGGCATTGCCCATCCCTACAGACGAGGATAAGTGATGGGGCTGTGAGACTCCACTCGCCATGCTGCCACTCTCTAGGGATCAGTACCAAGGAGAGACCTCCCCTTCCCACGTGGCTGTCCTGCACTCAGCACTCGCCCAGCCTCACCTGCTGTCCAGGGCTCTTGTCCTCTGGTCCTGACCCTTCGCTCTCAGCTGGGGCCGTGAAGACTGGGGAGACCAGGATGGGAGTATGAGGCAGCAGGGAGTGACCCACTGTCCCCACATGGACCAGGGTTCCTGTGCCTCCCCCACTCACCACTGTCACCAGCGCCCTCCTCCGAGCTGCGGATGCTGCCCTCCCCGTCCTCAATCAGCTCGTCCCGCTCGCTCTGGGGAGAGAGGGGAGGGCTCAGGCCTGGACCCTCACCCTCAGAGATCCCTGCCCTGAGGCTCCCCTTCGGTGCCACCATACCAGGCTCCTCGTGGGGGACTCAGAGGTGCTGCTGAAGCTGGAGCGGTTCATCAGTGCCAAGGAGGTGCCATAGCGCAGGGTCTCATAGACGGGGTCCACCTTCCCGCTGGCGCCTGCAGACGATCCACCCTCAAGACCTGGTGCTCCGCCAGCCTCACTCTGCCCTGAACCCCCTTAACTTTCCCTGGCTGCCCGCCGCCCCTGGTTCCTGGCTCAGCATGCCCTGATTCCCCATCAATCCCTACTGGTCCTCTTGGGTCTTCCTTGCCCCAGAGAGGGCGCCATGTCCCCCTGTGGTGCCCATGTAGAAGCTCAGAGCCGCGTGACCCTCTCTACCCACAGTCACCCCATCACCTCCTCCTACCTCCCAAACAGAATCTGCCTACCTCGCCCCATCTCCACCCAGCAAACTTTCTCTTCATAACTGTCATGGCCCCTAAGTGGTCTCCCTGCTTCTACTCAGCCCCTCCAGTCCACACAACTGGCATGCCTTCGTGGCTCAGGGGTTAAGTCTGCGCCTAGGACGCAGTCCAAATACAGTCCAAGGACCCAGGTTCACTGGGATCAGGGGAAACAACTAAAGTGAACGACCAGATAAATAAAAATTCTTCCTCTTTCTTTCTGCTGGTTGCCTTCATTCCTGCCTGCTTGCCTTCCTCTTAAAAAACAAACAACTGGCACGCACTGATGGAGCAGTGGTTTGGTCAGCTACCTCTGGCTGAAGCACAGGTCACTTGCATCCCAGGGACCCAGTTTCACATCCCAGGTCAAGGACAGCAGCCCAGATGTACAATTAAATAAAAAATAAAATAAAGCACTTCTTCCTCCTCTCTCTTCCTTCCTGCCTCTTTACTTAAAAAACAAAACACTAGCATGCTCTGGGAGAGTGGTGGTTGTGCGGAGGCCCCATCCATCCCAGGGTCCCAGGTTTGTGTCCTGGGGCCAATGGGAAAACCAACTAAATAAAATACATGAATGATTCTCCCCCTGCTCCAGCCTGCCTCTGCTCGCCTTCATTCCAGCCTGCAGCTGTCCTTAAAACAAAAGCAAAAACACAAAACAAAACACACACACAAACAAGTTGCCCTTTGACTGAAGTCCAAAGAACAGGCCTTGGATGAACCCCAGGACCTACACCCGGCCGGACCCCTCACACTCTCACTCTTAATCTGGCCACATGGTCTTTCCTTGAACACTGCCCCTTCCAGCTCGGGCTGTCCTCCTCACATCTCAGGGGTCTGCATGGACACAGACCAGCAGATGAGGACGGTGCCTGCTTTCTACTTTGTTCTCCGTCCTCGCCTGAGGCGCTCATCTGAATGCTGATTAATGCATGAGTTGAGTCATCTGTTCACGTCAGTCCCATACGAGACTGTGAATTCCACCTCATTCCGTGCTGTGATCTTGTGTGCCAGCGTACCTGGCACTTAGTAGGTACTCAATAAAAGGTTTCTTGGAGGATGAATGAATGAATGAATGACCCCTAACTTCAGAACAGATCAGGAGCATCCAGAGGAGGGAAGGGGGAGCAGTGCCAGTGTGACTCAGATGCCCATCCCAGGAGGACGAGGGCATGTCATCAAACGACAGGGGGATCGGGGAGAGGCACTCACCAGTGGGTGGGGACTCTTTGCTTGTAACCAAGGCTGGTGGTGGCTCATGGACCAGGAGCGGGGAGCTGAAGTTGCGACGAAAGGAGGTGCACTGAGAGACAGAGGGAACAGAGGAGACAGCAAGAAGTCAGCCCACCTGAGCTTGACCCTCCAAACCCCACAATGGGAGGAACCCTCGCTCATTCCACACTGGCGGTCCTGGGACCACTGGCCTGCCATCTGCATGGGCCCTGCTCACCGTCTTGCCTGGGCACTGCTGATGGGAGATCTCCTCTGAGCACCACAGGTGGACGCTGACTTTGCATGTCTTACACCGCAAACCCTGCTTGG
The DNA here is from genome assembly GCA_004363575.1 of Solenodon paradoxus. Taxonomy (NCBI): domain Eukaryota; kingdom Metazoa; phylum Chordata; class Mammalia; order Eulipotyphla; family Solenodontidae; genus Solenodon; species Solenodon paradoxus. Next base: position 278,419 of record RJWH01001864.1, read on the forward strand.
AGTTTCCTGGGTAGAAGTTGGGTTCGGTGAGAGAGGATACATCCACGGGAAGGAGCAGAGGAGGCAGGTTAGGGTGTGGGGCAAGAGCAGGGGCTGGGCCACCTCATGCAAACTTGGGGCCCCCTCATCAGGTAGGAACTGGCACGGAGCCAGAGTTGATCATAAGACAGCAGCACTATGGTGTGCTCATTCATCCATGGGGCGGAGGGGTACACTTAGGACTGGGGGCCCTGAGTAGCAAGAGCTCCCTCCCCACACCTGCCCCGGGCCCAGGCACCTACCCACGATGAGTTGGTGGCACAGCTCACAGGGGCTTGCGCGCTTGAAGATGTGCTCCTGGAAGCTGTGCAGCCTCATGGGTTTGAGGGGTGCCAGGGGCCTTGGGACAGGACAAGGGGAGGGGGCCGGGGTGGGCAGGCCTCCATCCGTGGATGCTGGTGGTGGGGAGGGAGGGGGCAGCGGGGTTGGGGGTGTCAGCAGCACCTCGGTGGGGCACTTGAGCTCAGGGCCAGCGCGCAGGAAGAAGTTCTCCACACTCTTACTTCGGAGGATGGTCCTCAGGGAGAGTGAGCGCTTGAACCACTGGAGCTGGGAGGGCAAGAGGGCAGTGAGGGGGGCCCAGTGGGACAGGGTGGGGAGACTGGCTCCCCTCCCATTTAGTTTTCTGGTCTGCGGCAGTGTGGGGGGCTGAGGGCCAAGGTGGGGTGAAGTGCGCCATGGTGTTGTTGAGGTCAGGCAGTCCACATCCATCCCAAGGTCCCAGGTTTGCATCCTGGGGCCAGTGGGAACCACCAAGATGTACAACTAAATAAAATGGATTAAAAATGCTTCTAAAAAAAGAAAAGGTGCACCCTGGTGGAGCGGTGGTTTGGTCAAATGCCTACTGCCAAAGCACAGATCACAGACATCCCAAGGAACTGGGTTCACATCCCAGGTTGCAGAGAGCAACCAAGATGAACAACTAAACAAAAATAAATGAAATACTTCTTCCTCTTCTCTCTCCCTGCCTGCCTACCTGCTCACCTTCATTCCTGCCTGCACCTTCCCTTAAAATAAATAAATAAATGAATAAATAAGAAACTAGCAAGTTCCAGGAGGTGGGTCACAGTCCCAGATGCCTACAGGAAGCAGGCAGGCAGGTAACCTCCACGAGGACAGTTCTGGCTGGACAGGCGGACGATGAGGAGTGGTGGGGACTGCAGCAAACAGGACTGCCAAGGTTAGTCTGGATAGTTAGCCCAGGATGGCTCAGTTTTCCAGTTTTTCAGAAGAAATGTAGATTTGTATGTGAAATTGTATAGAAACAAATTGAGAAGATTGTATTCCCTTTTTTCTCTGTAGAAATAGTAATTTTTTTTCCTGCGCCTTGATTTTTTTCACTTTACAGTAAATCTTGGAAACTATTCCACACAATGCATAAAGAGTTTCATCATTCTTCTTTATGGCTACATAGGATTTCCTTGTATGGGTATATCATTTACCGAAGGAAAAATAATAATAATAGCAACAGTTTGGGGACAAAACAAAACTTCCTGAGTCCCCAGTTTTCCACCTGTATTCTCAAACAGGCCGGGAGTAGGGGACCAGTCATCCTGGACCCTTGTCCTCAGGATTCATTCTCCCTCCAGAACATCTAGCCCATCCCCCACATTGACTTCATCACCTTCCAGCCTTTTCCTTGTTTGGTCCAATCAGGATCCATTCTGGTTCCAGACCACAGCCTGCCTCCACCTTGCCCACCCCACCTGCCCTCTATACAGCAGGTCTGGAGGGTGATTCCTGACCCTGCTAAAAGCCTTCCATGGCTTCTCAGAACACAGCCAAGACCCTTGCACCTACCTCAAGACTCTTCAATGTGGCTGAACCTGCTCTTCCAGCCCATGTGCTCCAGCTGCGGGCCAGACTTGGGGATTCTTGACTCCTCCGTGTTTTATGCCTCAGCACTTCTAATGTGTTCGCCCTCTTCTCTGCCTCATCTAATTGCACCCTCCTTATCCCTCAGAGTTTCCAGTGACCCTTCCTCCTGCCGGAAGCTGTCTCTTCTGCCGGAATTCCGTGGAGTGGAACCACTCCCTCCGCTGTGGCCACCGCGCCCACGCGGACTTCCAGGGTAGCCCCTTTCCCTGCACGTTCTTTCCCAACAGTGAGAGAAAAAGGGGGCCGGAAGCTTGGCTTCACACAGGGACTTGGGCTGGGTTCCCAGCTGGCACACGGGGCAGCCATGCCACATGGCTACCAGCCAGGCGATGGTGCCAAGGGAATGGAATTGGTGGCCCCCTGGCCCTGAAGAGGCCAGTGGACAACAAGACAGAGGGGGAGGCAGAGAGGGAGATGTTTGGGCACAAGGCAGGCCTTGGTGTGCCAACTGGGCGGCCAGGGCCCTGGGGTGTCTGGCACGCTAAGCTGCCCAGCTCCTTCCAAACCCAGCTTCCTGGACAGTTCTGTGGGCTTCTTTGTGTCTCTGGGAAGCAAGGCCCCAGGCCCTAGATGCCTGGGTGTTGGGGCAGAGGGACAATTAATTAGAATGCAAATGTGTTCCATGGTCCCCATGTGGCTCTGGGGCTCTGGGCCTGTGAGCCACGTATTGCTCTGCCTAAGGGCTGAGGACACAGAGAACCAGAGGTCTCCAGCAGGATGTGCTGGGGGCCGGGCAGAAATGAGACCTGCTACCTGAAGACAAGTCACTTGGATTCCTCTCTGTGAGCCTCAGTTTCCTTGAAGGAAGCAGGACTGATGCTGTCCAAGCAATACAAGGCCCTGCCTGTGTCCAAAACACAGAAACGTCAGCTTACACATCTGATGAGCTGACCTTGCCAGAGTGCTAGAATCGAACTAGCACTTCACGGGCAGCTAGAACCCTGGCGCTCCTCTCGGAGATGGTGACAATTACTGCCCCACTTTTCCGATGGGCAACCAAGGCTCTCGAGGGTTCAATTACTTGCTACCACAAGTCTGGTAAGTAGCAGAGTCAGAGCTTGAACCAGTAGATTTGACTGTTGGGCTCAAATGGCCAGGAGTGTCCTACTGCTCTGGGCCTGCCTTGGCCCTCATCCCTGCCCCTCACCTGTGCCATGGCTGGTCCACCAGGTCAACCATGAAAACTAGGGCCACCCAGCCACCTTATCACTCTGTGGTACTCTAATCCCCTATGAATGGTTATCCAACTCTGCTGGTGGCCTGTTTAAGAGGAAGCACCCCCTCTTGAGACAGACATTCCATCTTTGGGCAGCTGCAATCTCTGCGAAGTGCTTCCCTATATAGAGCTGAAACCTGCCTCCCTGCAGTTTTTGCCATGGCCCTGTCCCTCCCTTGGCTCTAGAAAAGGCTACTCCTCTTATACACATCAGTCCTTCAAATATTTGAAGGCATCAATCATGCTTCCCCTTCCAAGGCCATTCTTTCCACAGTAATCCTCCCTAACTTTCCAGTCTGTGCCTCTTCCTGGTCCTCCCTACCACCTCAGCGCCCAAAGCCATCTCTGCAGGGTACAAGGGCTCTGGAACAGAATGTTCCCCACATCAGGGCAGTCCTGGTGCTGCCCCTAGATTCCCTGGCTTGTCTTGGGCCTCAGGTCACAGTGGGAAGGAATGATATGCCCACCTGCGGTGACTGGCAAATGTCAAGGGCTCTGATGGGGACACCACAACCAAGTGGCTTGATGTCTGTTCACTCCAGACAGTTGGCTCACTTTGGTTCAGGTATCCCACTCCCGAGACTCCTAGTGCCCCGAGAGGGCCTTTCCCACCTCCCCACCAGCTATCTTTCGGGTACCCCCACTGTCCTGGCTTGGAGCCGGATTACCAGCCGGGTTCTGAAGCCCTTCCCAGAGGTACTCGCCCCTGCCCACCCCCCCACCCTGGATGGTCTCCTGTCTTCAGTTTCCCACAGCCTTTCCTCACTTCCCGCCAGCTCCCGAAAGGGCACTAGGCAGCTGGCAGTGGGTGGCGGCAGACATGGCACAAACTGACTCAGATGGCAGAGTTGGCATGGCAGGGTCTTCCCAAGGGTGCACAAAGCGGACAGATGGCAGGTCCTACGTGGTTGATAGTCAGGATGGGGACCCAGAGAGGGTGATGCCAACATTAGAAAAGTTGTTGAATAACTTGGGTGCAGAGGTGAGCTCCAACCTTAAGGTGGGCAAAAGTCTGGGCTTGGGTTGGCAAGAAATGCCCAGGGGTCCCGAAACACTGATGAAGAAATCTGGGATGTTGGCTTCACTGCTTGATGGCCACCATAGACTCTGTTATACCTGCCTCAGTCTGAACTGAGTGGTCAGCACTCCCCCCTCTCCCCACCTTTATAGTCTGGAGACAAGCTTCTTTGGGACAGGCTGGTGGAGGGGGACGTAGAAGGAGGCTGGCAAGGTAATCTTTCTGCCATCCCACCTCTGTCCTTCTGAGTACTGCCTCTGCCCACAGCCCAGTGACAGGTGTTATTACTGAGTCCTTCACAAGAGTGAGTACAGGGGAGAGGAGCAAGGCGGCGGGGCTCCCACTAGCTGGTCCGCCTCCTCCCCTGCTCTTTGGATTTCCATGGTTCAGACCTAGAGGTGATGGTGTTGAGGGTCCTTGGACTGGGAGGAGGGCAGTGAAGACCTTCCAGGTCTTGCCGTCCCCCTCCTCACACAGCTGAGCAAGCAGCCTGCATGTTTGCTGAGGCAGCACTGCCCAGGGAGACTGCCTGCTTTCAGAGTTCTTAAGGAGGGTGTGGAGGGCCTGAGTTAGCTGTGAAAAGCAGGGTTGGGCCTGGGAGGCCCCCAAGCCACTGGGAAGCAAGCAGGGATATTATTTCATTATGTCCAAGGCAATTAGAAGGAGATGGAGAAGGCCAGGGGCATTGGAACTCAGGATGCCCTGGGGCCCTCTGCTTGAAAGAAACTCACAAGCAGTATCTTCCAACCCTAACTCATCCTTTCCCAGTAGTCTTGGCTGGCTAATGGGGAGTTGATTCTGTGGTGTGAGAGGCCAGTGTCTCATTCTCAAAAGGGGGCAGGAGAAGGTCAAGTGTGGATTTGAAGACTTGGACTCCATAGACCCAGTGGGTCTCTCTGGTTTAGATGGGGAATTACCTGCAGTGCTTCAACCAGACCCCATCCTGGTCCTATTTATCTCCCCCAAGTCACTCCCTTGGTGACCTTGACCTTGAATTAAACTGGTGGGTGGTCAAGCCAAAATGAAAAGATGGACATTGGAAAGGGCTACAGATGAGTCTGTGACACCAGAGGGAGGCAAAGACCCCATCCATTTCAGGTCCTCACTGCCCCCCTCCTCATCTGAATAACAGGAGCTGGGTGGGGACTAAAAGTGGGAAAGGGAGAGGGCAGGTCTTGGCCTGAAGTCTGGGGAAGACCAGGGAGAGCCTTTGACACAACCCCTTCTTCTCTCCCCGTTCCCAGGCTGGCTCTGGCCGCTTCCCCCAGAACTTCTTGCGGGTCAGTGGCGAGCACCTAGAACTTGGGGCAGGAGAGGGCAGATTAGAGGAGGGGGTGTCTCATGTGAGCTGCGGCCTCCCCTCACCCGCTTCAGCGCCTGGGAACCTGGCTCCGCCAGTCTCAACTGGGGAGTAATTTATTCATTGTGACTCCCGCAGGAGTAACAATCATATATAATTAGGGTTAATTATGACATTCATCAATTAGGAGACTTCTCTTTTTAATTCTACCGGCTCCCGGGTGGAGGGTGGGGGGTGGGGCTGCCCGTCCTGCTCTGGAGCCGCAACGACAGTCCCCAGTCCCCGCCCGCGCTGGCCTCGCTGCCGCATCCCCGAGCTCGAACTCCGAAGCTGCGCACCCCCCGGCCGCGGCCTCGCATCCCCAAGCCTAACCGGGTTGGTGCCGGGGGGGAATGCAGGACTGCGGCGAGCCGGAAAGACACCCAGAGAGATGCAGAGATAAACACTCAGAGACGCTGGGAGAGACGCAAACGGAGACACACCAATACAGAGACAAACAGGTTGTAGAGACATACTCGGAGAGACACAGGCGAAGAGACCTGGCGGGCGCGGGAGGGGTGCGCCTCGCACGCACGCACACAGGGGCGCGTACACCGGCCCACAGCCACACACCGCTACACACTCCCTCCGCCTTCGCTGCGCTGCTTCCCTCCAACAAAGCCCAGTGACAAGCTCCCTGGAGGGTCGCGGTCGCGTGTCCGCTCATCACGCGCGCCAGGGCGTGTCCTGCTTGTGTGATGGGAGCTCCTTGTGGCCCTGGGTCGCAAACCCACTCTCTCGGGTCGTCGCGAGCAGCCTTTAGGGATCACACAGACCTCGCTGCCGTGATCCAAGGGCACCTAAGCCCATAGCGGCGACAGCGTCGGGAGGAGCGCTCCCGAGTCCGGGGTGTCCCAGCCTGGGGTCCTGGCCTCGCGACCCGCGAGTTACCTTGGTTTCCTGGAGGACAGAGACGGTCCCCGGGGGGGTTTGGGTGGCCGCGTCATCCGGTTCATTCTCCTTCTCGCTCATTTCGGTCATGGTTGGAGGAATGGGGAAGAGAGGATGCTGAAACCTGACTGCTGGCCCTCTGGGGGCAGGCTGCGGGGGGCCGGCGTCTCTCCAGGACCCCGAAGCCCTTCTCCGGAGACCGCCTCCCAGTGAACCCCAGGGGAAACCTGCCCAGGGAAGGCAACCCTCCACTCCCGGGCGCGGGTGGAGAAAGTTTCCGGGTTGGCCAGTGACAGGGAGGTAATTACACAGAGTCGCGGGAATGGGACGACCCCAGGAGTGAGGATGAGGGTCTGCAGAGGATGCTCCTAGAAACGAGGGGAGGAGGGATGTGGGGACGCTCAGATGAGCCGAGCGAGGGAGCGACTGAGCTCTCGGTGTCCGGCCAGCTCCGCGGTCCTTTGCGCCCGCCCCCATCCCCGCCCCGCCCCCCCGCTCGGCCCCAGCCCGACAACCGGCTGCCCCTCCGCCCAGTCCTCGCCTCCCAACTTTGATTTAGGAGATCGCCTGGTCCCTCCCCCTTCTCTCCTCGGCTCCTCCGCGCCGCTATGCAAATCAGGCTCTTGACTATTGGCTGGTGCGGTAGCCGGGAGCGCGAGCTGGGCGGAGCCGGGGTGGGGTGGGGCTTGGAAGGTAAAGAAAGGTTGGGTGGGGGGGAGAGGCGGGGACAATTTCACAACAAGAAACCGGGAATGTGGGGAGTGATAAGGTTGAGGAAAGGCTCAGAAAGTTATAGTTGAGCCTGGAGAGGACTAGGGGAATGGAAATAGATTGGATCTGGAGACTAGGTGAGGGTGAGATGGAAGTTAGAACTTCCTGATAGAGAGGACTGAAGATGCCGGATGTTGGTGGAAGAAGAATGAGGACCTTGTACCTCATTAATTGGACGTCTCTCTGCCTTGGAGAGGTTATCTCAAAATGCACACCCCTGGACTATGAGGTAGGAGAAGTTTCCACAAGCAGAGAAAAGACAATTTATCACTACGCGTCAGCCTCCAGGCTTGACAATTGAATTCCTCTGTGGACAGAAAGCAGGACCACTATAACCTTTCTCGGTTTTGGTGTCTGGACTTCGGCAGAAAAGGGGCCTTTGTTGCTACCCAAACCCTCGAAGACACCACCTCCTCCTAAGATCCTATTGCAAATGGAGTTCAATGGGAAGGAGAAAGATGGAGGGCAAAGGGCTTTTAACCTAGCCCGAAGGTACCTCTTCTAATGCATGTCACTTCCTACTATTTCCCCAAGCCTCCTTCCCTCACCTTCAAACCTCTTTCTTCTCCCTCTCTGGTCTTGACCAAAAGGTCTAATTTCATCTCTTGGTCTGTCCAAGGAAAGGAAGGTAGGTTGGGGGTTGAGAAAATTCTTCCCTGGATGTGGACAGAGAGACTTTGAGTCTAAATTTCCCTCCTCCAGGTGTTCTCTGCTGTGGGTGTTGAGATGGGGAGAAGGTGGCACTCAAGGGGACGCTGGCACTATGCCAGCTTTGGAGGACAGGCACTGAAAGCTGTGTCCCCCTCCCTGCTTGCCTAGACACACACATATTCATTCGTGGGATCTCTGCCTCCCAAGGAAGAGGTCACCACTGGATCTCTATTCAGGTTACTGTGTCCAGGAATAGAGACGTAATTGCCAGAAGCATAAGCAGGACAAGAGCAGACGTGAGCTTTTGTGGTTATGGGGGCTTGGTCCCCTTCCCCTCTACATCCACCCGGCGGCAGCCAGAAACTGTGTGCTGGCTTTCCAGAAAGGAGCATCGTTAGACTCTGACCTCAGCCTTCAAACTCATTTCCCCAAACCCCATTCATGAGCAGCCTTTTCTCAATCCACATTGCTCTCCTCCCTCTGGCCCAGTCCAAGTCAGGCTTCTCTGGGCAACTCAGACTTAGGGATGCTTGGTGCACCCTGAGATTGGCCATCTGATACTCCATCTATCCTGGAAGAGGTACCCCATGTGTCCCCTGAAAGCAGGGGCTCTGGGTGCTTAGGGTCCAATATCTGCATAATCACTAAATAGCTGTGTGGCCTTGGGCAGGTGACTAACCTTTGAGAGCTGTGGCTGCTTCATCAGCAGAATAGAGGTTGTGCCTACCTCACTGTGAAAATGAATGAGATAGTGCAGACACCACTTATCCCGGGGAAGACAGACAGGGAAAGTGAATTTCCTTCTTTCCCTCCTTTCCTCTGGGAGACTTGTCCCTTCTCAGCGCATTCCCTGAAGCAGAGAGAAGCAGCAAGAAGCAGCTTTCTTTCGTCCCTCGCTTTCCTCAGCTGTTTGAGCCTGTAAAGCCATGGAGGCTAGGAGAAGACTGTGACTAGATACAGAGCAGAGTCTCCCGGGGAACTAGTGGTGTCAGTGGCCAAGGCAGGCCAGGGACACTGGTGGACCCTGGATCCAGCTGGTCTTGGCATCAGAAACCTGAGGTGGGGCAACTGTGGAGGAGGCAGGGGGCTGGGTCCTGTGACCTCTGGCTGTCCTTTCCGGCCTGCAGCCTTTGTGTTTCAGAGCCGTCTTTCATGAACTAAGTCTGAGTCATGACTCTCTGTGCTGACAACTCCCACTGCAGTGGCTCAGACAGGGACGGAGCCTCCAGGCTGGCTTCTCCTGGAGGAGGAACACGGTCCCAGCTCAGACTCCGAGGATTAGAACAGAGAGGTGGGCAGAGCAGGAAGAAAAGTGGCAGCCACAGTCTCTGAAGGGCTTCCTTTACCAAAGTTATGTTAAGTCTACCTATTACTAGGAGAGCTAAGTGGAGGAGGGTGGGTGCTGGGCTCTACGAGGAAAAGAGAGAAGGATGGACCAGATGACCTCAATCTGTGTGAGGCACAAAATCCATCCAGTACATTCGGAGAGCCCGATCCTCATGCTGGTCTTTCCTTCTCTTTCTGTTCTGTGATCTTGGACAGAGAGCTGTGCATCTGGGGCAATGTCAGTTCCTTCTTTTTATTTTTTACTTTTTTTAAGGAAAGGAAGGAGAAGCATCTTTTTAAGGATGGAAGAGGAAGGAGAAGTACTTTTATTTGTTCGTTTATGTTTAGTTGCTCACCTTGGCCTAGGGTCTCAAACCTGGGCCCTTGGGCTTTACATGGTCCACGCACCGGCTGACGGCTTAGCACCTGAGCCACCAGGGCACTCCCCATTTCTTTCTTTTAAAATGGGCATCATTGGGCTGGACGAGGGTGAAGTGGAGGGTTAGATTACAATGGAGTCAGTAAAGTATATCAGTGTTCTTTTGAGGGTTAAATGAGATGATATATATAGGAGCTGGACAGAGTAAATACACAATAAATAGTTGCTGCCATCATCATCATTGTTTACTATTATTTTATTGAAATTTTTTTAAGGAAAAGCACAGGCAGGTGTGAAGGCAGGTAGGGAGAGGAGAAAGAAGTACCCATTATATTTTATTTAATTGTTCATCTTGGTTGTTCCCACTGGCCCCAGGACGTGAACCTGCGACCTTGGGATGTATGTGGACTGTGCCCAACCCCTGCATAGGGTGTGTACCCTCCCCACCCCACCCAGATCCCTGTCCTCAGTTTGCATGTGGACTCCCTGTCGGCCAGGCCACCAGGGTGCGCCCTATTGAGTATTCTTAACCTTGGGCTTGCAGGTAAGTTTTAGGGAGAGTATGAACCCCTTGAAACGTTGTAAAATTTTGGAGGATAAGCATTTTCTGTGGGAGAGTTCGGAAATTTCATCTGCATTTCAGTGAATCTAAGAATGTTGGGATTAAGAACCATTGACCTGAATGACCCCTGGGTCCTTGAGATTATCTGAATTGAAGGATTGCTTTCTCCTTCTAAAAGGATTGACTTATTTTTCTCCCAAACAGCTTCCGTTCCAGTCCTTCCCTGCAGCCTCCATGACTGCCCAGGACTGCTCCACCTGAAGACAGGACTGGCTGGCCTTCCTCCCAGTTTTAGGTTTGGGGCTCCTAGGGATGGGGCAGCTGTCATCGTTGAGACCAGGTCTGGGTTCTCATTCCCAAGTTGGGGAGAGGAAGGGGGTCCAGGTTATCGGAGCTGGGGGTGCAGAGAACATGGAGAGGCCTGGCCTTGCCCAGTCCCCTGAACTTTCCCCTGCCAGCCCACCCCGGGGCCCCAGAGGCAGATACCGCTCAAATGAGCTAAGGCCATGGCAGGCATCGGTAATTATGACTTTATGGAAATACAGAAGGCTCTTACGCAAGTGCGTGACACACTTCCCGACTGTGGGACAGTCAGGTCCCCAGGGGCTGGCGGAGGGCCCCTCCACTCCTTGCTGCCACGACTCTGGAGCACGACTCTGGCAGAAAGCCACCCGCCCCCCTTCAGCCTGTGGCACTGTCCCTAACGTGCTTTGGGGAAGCTGTTCCCTCTCTCTGTGCCCCAGGCTCCCTGGAAGAGAACAACATGGGCTCAGTGAACGCAATCCTTCTTCCCCAGCCCTGCCAAGCCAGGAGATTCGTTCTTGTGAGAGGGGAATATAGGATGGGGAATATTTCCTTGTCTTCAGTGAAGAAATCCTCCCTTCCCAGGAAGACATTCCTGACTGGTTCTTTTCTTCTTCAGGCCGGGAACAAAGGGCTAGCGGCAGCTGTGAGGGGGCGTAGGCCCTGGCTGCCCCTCCCCAGACCCTCTGGGAGGGTCCTGAAGCCAGGGCTTGCGGTCTCTAGTCCATCCCCGCCTTCCCACCCACAAAGCAGGTTACCAAGGTAACAGCAGTTTCATCACTTTGGGGTGAGCAAGGGGTGGAGCCAGGTGTCCTGGCGGGAGGGGGCTCTTTGGGATGACAACTTTCAAGAGATGAGTACTGAGGGCCTGAAACTGGCAGGTGAGAAGAGAGAGGAGAAAGAAATATTTATTTAGTTGTTCATCGTGGTTGTCCCCTCGGCCGGAGTCTGGAACTTGGATCCTTGGGCTTTATGTGGACGCACCGGAGCAGCAGCCTTAGCGCCTGAGCCATCAGGACCGCTCTCAAGCCCCTAATGGAGGGTCTTTTGCTGGAGAGGGACCCATGCCCAGACTGTGGTGGAGGGTGTTGCTGGCGGAAAAGGGTGGAAAAGGGAGAGGATGAAGTGTGGCAGCAATTGGATCAGGTGTTAGAGCAGCTGTAGAAGCAGAGAGGATGGAACCTTTAAGTCCTTCGTTTGGACCCCTTAACAACTAGACATTTTTTTTTTTTTTGGTTTCACAATGCTTTGTTTTTATTCAATTTAATATTTTTAAGGAAAGGTGCAGCCAGGAATGAAGGTGAATAGGCAGACAGGCAGAAAGACAGAGGAGGAAGAAACATTTTATTTTATTTCCATTTCAGTTGCTCACACTGCTTATTACACACACACACACACACACACCCCACCCACCAAAACGGGATCAGAGGTATGTGGCCTGCTCCTTCAGAGGTTATTGAGCTAACCACTGCTCCACCAGGGTGAGTGAGTATTTGTACTTTTTAAAGTAAAAATGCAGGCAGGAATGAAGGCAAATAGGCAGGCAGGAAGAGAGAGTAGGAAGAAACAATTTTATTTAGTTGTTTACATTGGTTGCTCCCCTGAGCTCCCAGTCTTGAACTTGGGGTGCATGTGGACTGTGCCCAGGGTGTAGCAGACCTCTAGTCCATCAGGGCAGGCCTTCTTTTTTCCTTTTCCTTTTCTTTTCTCAGAGGAAGAAGGAAGAAGTATTTTTTAAGGAAGGAATAGAGCAATTTTATTTATTTATTTTTGGTGTTCATCCCTGCCCTGTCCGGCGTCGCAAATTCATGAAGTCCTTGGGCTTTGCAGGGGCCGTGCCCCAGCTGCCGACTTAGCACCGGAGCCACCAGGCAGGCCCGAGGTTGTTTTTCTGATGCAGCGCACCGGCCAGCCTGGGCCCACACCGCCCCCTGCAGGCTTCACAGAAAGTAGCACACTCCCTAAAGGGAGTGCCTGGGCGAGCCTTGGAGGATCTCTGGAGACCTCTAAACCAGGGGCTTCACAATGCCTCTGAGGGCAGGGAGCCCCAGATCCCAGCCCTCGCTCCAGTCCTTCGTGTATCTCCTGACCCAGAGAAACAGTAATACAGACGATCCCTCTGAACCGACTGCGGGTAGTAGGCGGTGCCGACAGAAGTGCTCTTTGAGTTGAGTTGTCAGAGGCCAGCACGTGGGCTGAAGGCAGAGGGGCGGTGGCCAGAGTCTGTGCCAAGGCATAGAGGTGTGAAACAGAACAGCCTATTCTGGACGCTGCGGGTAAGCGAGAGGAGGAGGGTTGGTGAGAGTGAAGGGCAAAAAAATTAGCCTTAAATTCCCTGGGCCGACAACTTGGCTTTCCCTGGTCACAGGGGCGTCTGTCTCAAACTCACCCAACCAGCCGCTAAGCTACCCGGCGGTGCCCTGGAGACTTGGAGTGGGGTTGTTCTGTCAGAACGTGAAAGGGGCCGCACCCAGTGGGTCTGTGGCTAAGATACAGGCCATGTAAAGTCCGAGGACGTGGGTCAAGACCCTTGGCCAGTGCAAAGAAGAAAATAAAAATGAAAAGAACTTGAAAGGAATCGTTTGGTTTTTAAAGGAAAGGTGCAGGCAGGAATGAAGGTGAATAGGCAGGCAGGCAGGAAGAGAGGAGGAGGAAGAAGCAGCATTTTATTTATTTTATTTCGTTGTTCATCTTGGCTGTTCCCGCAGGTCCTGGGACTTCAACCTGGGCCCTTGGGTGCGGACTGCGCCCAGTCACTGCTCCTCCAGGGCACGCCAGAACGTGAAAGGAACGTAAAGACGTGGCTCTATAGTGAATATTGTTTTTCCTACCAAACATGGTTTTAAGCATTCAGTGCTGTGGGAGCTGTGAAAGACAGGCCGCTGACACCGGCTTCCACAGCCCCGCTGGAGCATGGCGCGTGGTGTCGCGGGGAGAGCCATCGCTCTGGTTCCCGAGGGCAGCAGATTGGAAACAGGTTGGTGAATGCTTAAGCTTCTCTGACCAAGAACTGATAGGGAAAGTTCTTTGTCTTGGCCTGGGTGACAGGTAGACAGCAGGTGTGCAGGACAGTGAGGTGACTCAGGCTGCAACCCCTTCCTTACTCGCTAATGACCTTGGATGACTTGCCTTCTCCAGTGTCCTTGTCCGGACCCAGGACTGTTGTGCCTCACAAAGGGATGGTTATGTGCAGTGCGTCCGGGCCCCCCCACAGCCCCCATCCTGCAACTAGTTCCAAACCCTCAGGCAGGCGCCACCTGACCTGCAAAGTTGTTTGCCTGCAGCCTCCGCTTGTTGCTGGTCCCAAGGGAATTCAAGCAGGGCCCAGTACAGACGCCTGAGGACGCCACAAATCCTGTTTCCTACCCCTTCCACCCCGGATGGGAAGCACAGCAGCCCAGCTACCCTCCAGCTTACTCCCCCTCAGGGCTCCTCGTCCAGGAGTGGGTCGGACATTATTTTGTCCCCTTTTTGCAGCTGGAGAGACCCAAACTCCCTGCTGTCATTGGAATCCAGGTTCCTGGGTCTCCCTTGGGAGTTGTTGAGTGAATGGATGGATGAATGAGGAAGGCTCCCCTCTCAGCAACTCTTCCTTTTTGGGGAACGGTAGCCCTCATTCTCATACCTCCAGGTTGGAACCTTGTGTGGAGATTCATTTTAAAATTCCACACATACTTATCAGAGAGAGTAGGGCACAGTCCAGCGATTAAGAGCAGGGACTGTGACCCAGATGGCCTGCATTCAAACCCTGGTTTTGTCTCCTCCTAGCTGTGTGACCTTGAGCTAGCTACTTAACCTCTCTGGGCCCCAGATTCCCCATCAGTAGAAAGGGGGGATAATAATAGACCAGGAGAAATTAATCTAGCACCTATCTCAAACGGTAGACTGTTTAAAAGCACCCTGATGTCATACTGAGCACTAAAAACTGCTTATTAAATAAGTATTATATACATACACCTATACCTTTAAGTTTTAACCCTGATGTACTAGGCACTGGAGCTCCATGGAGAAAAAGACACCCATATATACTGAGAGCTCAGTGTCTGTCTCGGTCAGGTCTCACTCTAGCCCTATGCGGTACAGGCTGTCATCATTCCCACTGCCCCATTCAACCTTTTTTTTTTAAAGGAGGAAGGCAGGCAGGAAAAATGCAGGCATACAGGCAGTAGGCAGGGAGGAAGAAGTATTTTTATTTAACTAGTTGTCCATTTTTTCGTCCCCACCCAGCCTGGGGCCGCAAACCTGGGTCCTGGGGCTGTACGTGGTCAGCACACCAGTGTCTCAGCCACCTGAGCCCCAAGGGCACAGCGGAAGAAACAATTTTAAGGGAGAAAGAGGAGGAAGAGGAAACACTCTCTTTATTGAGTCTATGACTGAGACACCAGGGCACGCAAGAGAATCCTCCTCTTTTTTGTTGTTGTTTTAAAGGAAAGGTGCAGCAGGAATGAAGGTGAGCAGGCAGTTGGCCAGAGGGGAGGAAGACACATTTGTTTAGTTGTTTATCTTGGCTGCTCCCTGGCCCAGGGTCTCAAACCTGAGTCCTTGGGCTGTTTGTGGACTGCATTTTGTGGCCTTGTCCAGCAGGCCACCAGCACGGGCCGAGAATCATCCCAGCGACCCTGGCATAGCACACATCTCGTTGTCCCGACCCTCAAGGGACTTCCACTCTGATGGGAAAACAGACGTGAAACCATGAACACAGGGAATGAGATGCACCCTGGGGTGAGAGTCAGGAGGGATTTTGGTGAAGACGGAGATGGGACATGGAGAACACAAACTCCAAATGGCCGGGCTCCAGGTAGGGTCAGGAAGCTGACAGCAAGTCTGAAGGTGACAGAGAGCAGCCATCCCAGGGGAGACTTGCCGGCGGTTGGGAGACACTCAGGATAGATGACTGGGAGCTTCCGGCCTGGTTTTTGCACGGTGATCCGGGTGTGGGCTCGGGCGGGGCGCTCAGAGGCTCAGAGACATTGTGCTGTGGGGAGGCAGGACCCTTCTGAGGGAAACATTTGTGTACAGACACACATCACGTAGCGATTTCCAGTCTCCTCTCTGTGTGTGTGTGGGTGTACACATACAATGTTTGAAAAATTGTGCTTTCATTTAGTCTTTTTTTTTTTTAATCATTTTACCTGGATCTTAGGGCCCAGCTGCCTCTCACCCACCTTTTTTTTAAAAAAGGAAGGATGCAGGCAGGAATGAAAGTGAATAGACAGGCAGGCAGGAAGAGAGAGGAAGAAGCACTTTATTTCATTTAATTGTTGACCTTGGTTGTTCTCCTGTCCCCAGGATGCGAACCCGGGTCCCTGGGATGCATGTGGACTACACTTGGCTGGAACCTGCAGATCAAACCACTGCTCTACCACGGCCCAGCCATTTTGACAAGCAATGTGGGAACAGTAGGGACTGCCTGAGCCCTGGATAGGATAGGATTCCACCCACCCAGGTAACCTACCTGATGCCCACACACTAGGGAGGGGAACTGGCAGAGGAGGGGTGGGGTAGGGATGGGAGAGGAAAGAGAAAACAGAGGGTACTCCAAAACATTTTGTCAAATGAATGAAAAATTAGGAACATATTCATCTTAACTCCCCTTTCTTTGAGGGAGAGAAAGACCTTACCTTCAGCTCTCCAGGCTGGAAATTTGCCTGAAGATAGAAAACAAAACATTTTGGATAGAGGAGAAGGACACTGAATTGTTATTTCTCAGCAAGTTTTACAGATAAAAAGTTACTTGCTTGACTTAGGAAACCCCAAAGGATATGATTCAGATCAGGTTATGTCATGACCTGGCCTAGAAAATTATAGAATAAAATGAAAATGGTAGTGGGAAAAAGTCCACTAAAAAACAAAAATTGCAACCCAAAACACTGTCCCTGAAGTGATCCGTGTGTGAGGAAGTTTCTGGAACAGTTCTATCTGTTCTCCCATGACTGGGCTTTGGTCTGGTGGGGACACAGGGACCTTGGTGGAGTTCAGGGGACGTTGGAATCCATGAAATTTCATACATTTCTTTTAATCCTCTGCCACATGGAGTGGGAAGGAGTGCTTGTTCGGGCTTCACGGAGAAGAAAAGAGGAAAGACAAAGAGGTGCACCTAGGTGGAGCAGAGGTGAGGTCAATTGCCTCCAAAGGATGCCAGGCCAAGTACCCCTGGGTTTGAGCTCCAGGTCTGGGGGACAACAACCAGTGTGAACAGCTAAATGAAAAACAGAGTGCTTCTTCCCGCTCTCTCTTCCTGCCTGCCTGCCTGCCTCCTGACGCCTTCATTCCTGCTGCACCTTTCCTTTAAACAAAAGGAAAAAGAAAGGTGAACAGGCTGCCCCTTCATCGTGGGCGCTCACCCTGCCAGGCCTGTCTCCTCTGAGACTCGAGAGGCAGGCTCAGAAGCTTCCTAAGGCCTCTTGGGCCTTGTGGGTGGGCTGTTCAGACCCTGTTCCTGTGCCTGAACCAGGGGACTCAGTGAAAAACTGGGGTGTGGCTGTGGCCAGGTTCCCTCTGCCTCAAACTCTGCTTTTTTTTCTCCTTAGAAAGAGGGCTGAGAAAACTAGGAACAGGCCCAGCAACATTCGGATGGAGACAGAAGCCCAGAGACTGACATGGGTGGAGGAGGAGCAGCATGAGGGGCTGGGGTGGGAACGGCAGGATGAAGAGGCTGAGGCAGGGGGTGAGTGGTGAGGCTTTGGGTCTAGAGCTATAGTTTCATAGTTCCATTCCTGGGATGACCAGCCACCACCTTTTTTATGCCCCCTACCCCATAACACGCCTCTTCCCTACCTGCTGTCTCCTTTGTTCTCCCCAGGTCAGGGTCAAACTCAGAGACCCCCGGTTTTCCTAGGACCTGCTCTGCCCAAATTTGGAGGGTGCTGTGGGTGCCTCCTGGCCTTCAGCCCAACTTTGGGCAATGGTGGGTTCTCCAAGTCTTGGGGATAAATTATCACCCCCCACTGGCTGGAATGTTTCCATGGCCTCACGGCTCCTCCCTTCCTCCCCACTTGTGTTTTGTCTGGCTTGGCGCGAGGAGAAAGCCTGTGCAGGACCAGCACCCGGAGCTGGCGCTGCCTGCCCCACCGCGCTACGCTGGCTCTGCCTTTTCTCTAAACAGGTCCTTCAGAATCTCAAAGCCTGGCTAGCTAGTCAGCAGACAGGCCTCTCTTCAGGGCCTCGTCCCTGCCCTCCGCGAGGCCCTAGTCTGTTTACACCAAACACAGGAACGCATAGGGGCGCATAGGGGTTCTGTGTTCGGTGACAACAGGGCTGAGTGTGTGGAAGGCCGCCCTCCTCCAGGCAGACTGTGCCCCAGAGTGTGGGAGGGGCAAAGGCGCCAGGCCCCAAAGGAGCTCCTCTTTCTACAGCCCCCAGAGGGGGTCCCAGGCACCCTCGCCCCCACCCCACCACCCACTAGGTTGTTTCCACAGCAAACGAATTATGTTCTGTAAACGCCAGTATCTAACTCCAGTACAGGTGTGCTGCCCTTATCACTGCGTGTGTGTGTGTGCATGTGTGTGCATGCACGTGCGTGAGTGCGTGTGTGTGCGTTATGAGCAAGGGGGAACAAAGGCTCTTTGTAGGTTCATGTGGTGCTGTGTGTGTGTGTGTGTTTGTCCTCCTGTCCCCTGGAGCAGACGGGCTCCTCCTGTGGGGTTTGTGAGAGGTTCAGGCCCCAGGGTCTCCAGGACTCTGCATGGCTTATGACTCTGGGGCCAGTTATGAGGCCCAAGGGGTCCCCTTACTGTCCCAGGACCCTTGGGGAATGGTGAGGGAGCAGATGTCCATTGCTGTGACTAGTTTTGCTCTACTGCCACTTACCCTTCAAGTTAATGGTTGGTGCGAATGACATTGCTGGGGACACGATTTCTTGATCCCTTGCAGCTTGGACTTCCTAATAGGTCCTGGGGTTCCCCGAGTCCTGGGCGCTCAGCCAGTCAGCGGTCCCAGGCCTTGCCCCTCCCTTTTGTGGGTCCATCTGGGAATAAAAGCAGAGGCCCAAGTGGACGGCCCAGTGGGGCCAGCCCAGCCAGCACTGAGCGCTGACATGGGCCACCCTGCTCCCTGTTCAAGATGCTTTCCTAGCACACCTGGTCAGAGCACCTGTGGGGCTGGCCTTGCAGAACTGTAGCCCCGGCCTCCTGACAGCCTGTTCAGGTAAGGGCCAGGTCCCTCCACTGGCCCTGAGGAAGGCCCACATCTGAGTTAGGGTGGACGTGGGAGCATCATCAGTTTTAAGCAGAGGGGAGTGGCTCCTTGGGGGGTTGGGGACATGGTCACATGCACCTGGATTTTAGTGGGGCCTGGGGCACCTCAGCACACCCTGATCATCCACCTGCCCAGGATGTTTCTTTTGGGTATTTACTGGCATCAGGCACGCTCTGAGATTACAAACACGTAAGTGAGGGCAAGTGTTTGTAGACATTTCCTAGAATCTAGAATTTGCATCTTAAGAGCAGTCTTCTAGAGGCCAGAGGAGTGGGGGCCCCTCAGGCCCGGGCTGCTGCTGGGGTGCCCGCTGCAGGAGGGCTCCCTAGCCGGAGGGTTGACGTTCACGAAGACAGGGTAGACAGGGCAGAGAGCCGGCAGTGCCCTCCTCTCTCCAGGGAGCCCCTGCTTTGCCCATCCTGAAGCAGGAAGAGCTGTCCCATGTCCCCAGTGCCGGGCCACCCTGCCTCGCCTTCCCTTACGTGCTCTGCGCAGCCACCTGTCCGGCAGTGAGGCAGTGAGGCAGCAGGAAGAGAGCCTCACCTGCCTGAACCAGGGTACGCTGGGCCTAGGGAGCGAAAGGGACTAGTGGGCAGCAGGGTCTGGAGGATACCCAGGGTGGGCTGGGGCGGCAGGCACCTCTGCTCCTCAGAGTGGGGCTCTCATACCCCCTAACCTCTCCCAAGCCAGCCCTATGAAGTTCAGATGCTTGGCACCCCCAAGCTGGGTGATGCCAGCCAGAGGCCCCCACTGCTGAAGGTAGGTGCAGCCCCTCCCAGAACTGGTGGAGGCTGGATATGACTGACCCTCTGGGCAGGGAGCCTAGCTGTCTCGCCATGTCATTGTCAAGTAGAAGCATCTCAAATCCATCCTTAAATGTTTTTAAAAATATTTTTTAAAGAAGACAGGAATGAAAGCCAGCCCGCAGGAAGAGAGAGGAGGAAGAAGCACTTTATTTATTTGTTGTTCATTTTGATTGTCCCCCCACCCCTCCTAGGTCACAAACCTGGGTCCTTGGACGGTATGAAGACTACTCCCCAGGTGCAGGCTTAACACCTAAGCCACCAGGGCACGCCCCATCTTTTATTTATTTACTTAAAAGGAAAGGTGCAGGCAGGAATGAAGGCAGGTAGGCTGGCAGGCAGGAGGAAAGGGGAGGAAGAAATATTTTCTTTTTATTTAATTGTTCACATTGATTGTCCCCCCACCTCCACCTCACAGGACCCCAGGCCCTTGGGATGTATGTGGGCTGTGCTCATCTGGAGACAGCTGACCTAACTGCTACTCCACAAGGGCATGCCAACCCCATCTTTCAATTTGATGTTTACAACAGCTCAGTGGTGGGCAGGAATTGTTGAGAAAACAGGCGCAGAGAGGCTAAGTATTTTCTCATGGACACAGAGCCAATAAGTAGCAGAACTGGCAATTAGAAATAGGCTTACATAGCATTATTCACATGCATGAGTCCTCTCCAAAAAAAGTATTTTTTTAGCTTCCATTCTTGGCCAGAAGCTGGCTATGTGCTGTGAATTCAGCAATAGAGAGACATAGTCCCTTTCCTTAAGGGACTTGCATTTCATTGAGACAAACATGTAATCACACCAATTATATACAATTACAAGTTGATTTACAAATTGCAAATTGATAAGTGCTACAAAGAAGACTAGAGTGACTAAAAAATGGGACAGGATTAACGCTCTCATTTTACAGATGAGGAAATTGAGGCACTGGGTCCCCAGGTTAATTCCCCAGTGTCACAGCTTATGAAAGGCAGATGGGCATCAGACAAGGGTCTAGTGATTCTAAGTCCTTATGCTCCCTGGGGGTGGGAACCAAGGTGGCGGAGAGGGTGGGATGGGGGCCATCCTAGTTGTGAGAGCCAGTTGCCAATTGCCCTGTACCCTCTGACCTGCCAGCTGCTCCCTCCTGTGCCCGCAGAGCGTGGCGCATGTGATGCTCCACGACCGGTGTCTGCAGTACATGGAGCAGCCGCTGGACGGGCGGGCGGAGGTGGAGCCCGCCCGGGGACCGCAACTGGACATCAGTGAGTGGGGGGCCCAGCCGTCCTCAGGCTGCTTTCTGGTTTGGCAGTCCTGTAGACAGGGAGGGCTGAGCCTTGCCACCCTGTGTCTGCAGATGTGCCCCTGTCCATAGGGGTGACAGAACCCCAAGTGTTGCCCTCACAACTCAACACAGTGGAGTTCCACCAGGACCCGACCAAGAGGACCTCCGTCTTTCTGCAGACGAGTCTGCAGCAGGGACCGGGGACGGGGCAGGAGGTCTGATGGGGTGACCGCAGCCTTGGTGGGAGAGAAAGGTGCGTTTGGGTGGGGTAAGGGGGCAATAGGAATAAATAAGAATGAACCACTTCCAGAAATTCCCTGGAAGAAGAAAATGGATAAATGTTTATGGAATCTCACTGGAGAGTACTTGTTAAACATGAAAGCCGTGGAAGAACCCACAGAGCCCAGGACAGAACTTAGCGTTATGCTTTATATCCTTAATACATACAAATTACTTTCATGTCGCCTGTGAAAGTTAACTAGAAAATCCGTCGTTCACAAAAGTACATATATTTTTTGATAACTCATAAGAGCATTATCATAAATTTACTTAAGATATAAAACAAAATTCAGCTAGGTTTGACATTTAGTATGCTAAAATTTTATGCTGAATTCATTGCTTTTGTTTTTTGAGGAACAAAACAGGCAGGAATGAAGGTAAATAGGCAGGAAAAGAGAGCAGGTAGAAACATTTTATCTTTATGTAGTTGTTCACACTGGTTGTTCCCCCCCAACCACCTGTGCGCACTGCCCACCCCACCCCGCGCTCACTGGCTCGCAAACCCAGGGTATGTGGCTTGGGCACCTTTGGGAGTGATGGACCTGACGGCTACTCCAACAGGGCATGCTTTTTTTTTTAGAGAGGGAGAGAGGAGGAAGAAGCATTTTATTAATTTTCATTTAGTTGTACATCTTAATTGTTTTCCCTGGCCCGGTTTGCGAATCTCTGTCCTTGGGATGCATGTGGGCTTCATTTCATGCCCCAAGACTGCGGGGAACAATCAAGATTAACAACTAAATAAAAAAAAAGATGTTCTTTCTCCTCTCTCTTTCTGCCTCTCTGCTAGCTCTCCTTCATTCCTGCCAGCACCTTTCCTTTAAAAAATGAATAAATAAAGGGAACACCTTGGTAACCTAGCAGTTTAGTCCATCCTGGGAGCAGCCCCACATACATCCCAAGGTCCTGAGTTCAAGACCCAGTTATATAAAAATAGAGTACTTCTTCCTCCTCTCCCTGCTTGTCAGCCTACTTGCCTTCATTCCTGCCTGTACCTTTCCTTTAAAAAAATTATAAATATAATAAAATAAGTGTAGTATGTGAAAGTATTTTTTACTTAAAATGTGAACCCCTGCACTACCTGTAATATAAATGAAATGCAACCTTTTACATAGTAACATGTTTTTTTTATCATTCAAGAGTCAAATTTATAAAAATCACAGACTGTTAAAACTGGCATGTCATTAAAAACAGTGATGCATTAAGTCTGTGGTTCTGATCAGCATAGCCCACACACATCACAAGGACCCAGGTTCGAGACCCAGGTGTAAGGAACTACCAAAATGAACAACTGAATAAATAAATATATGCTTCTTCCTCCTCGCCTCCTCTCTCTCCTACCTGCCTGCCTCCTTCCCTTCTCTTAAAAAAAAAGTGTCGGGGGTGGGGAGGCTTAAAAAATAGTGGCATGAACTTCAGTGAATTCAACAAAAAGTACATTGTATTACATAATACACAGTCAATAGTTTAGCATATAATAGCTTCATGATAATATGCTTAGTATAAACACAAAGATTTTTATATATCAGTAAGATAAAACAATGAAAGATCAACAGGAAAAGAGGCAGAGTGTATAAGCTGGCAACTTATATGAGGATAAAACTTGCCAAAAATGCAGACAACTCACAGATGCTAATGAAACAGACACATAACTGGCAGAGATTTGAAACAATGACTGGTAAGGTTTGCTGAGCAGACACCTTCACATCTGAGAGTGCAAATGGGTGTCCTCCTCTGTCCAAGGGTGACACCTGAGAAGGCTGATCAAATTTTATTTCCATACTCCTTTCGCCAGTAGTTCCACTTCTATAGCATGTTCGATAAGTACAGAGATATACTTACCAGCTCTTCGTGGCAGCACTGTTTTTCTATTTTGCTTTATTTTTTTTAAAGAAAAGGTTCAAGGCAGGAATGAAGGTAAGTATGCAGGCAGGCAGAGAGAGGAGGAAGAAGCAATTTATTTCATTTTTATTTCGTTTTTCACACTGGTTA